>JARHVA010004120.1:550000-817500 GCA_037957365.1 Torreya grandis
ATGGGTGTGAGGTCAAACGATTATGTAGAAGCTCTGGTAGTGTTGTGTGGGATTAGATTGGAAAAAAAATTGAGTGTGTAGAATTTGCTCTAGAGGGATACTCTTTAAATATTATGAGCTACTTGTTTGGGAAAAATGTGATTAGTTGGTCTATAAAACAAGTATTAGAGGAAACCAAAGTTATGTTGGACTCTTTTCAATAGGTTACTATTCAACACACTTATAGGGAAGGGAATGGTATAGCATAATAGTTCACCAATAAAGGAATGAATAATATGGATCTTATGACTTGGATGGGATATGAGAATCTCCCTAGGGAGTTGATTATAAAGATTAAAGATGAAGGAAATCATAATGTTCCTAACCTTATTTTTAGTGATGAAGCCTCTAATGTCTAGAGGTTAATTTTATGTATCTCTATTGAATTAGGGACTCAAATGATTTGTTCTAATTCTTTGGGGTCTAAAGGAGAAGCTTCTAGATGCCCTGAAACATATTCTAGATGGCCAAAGAACAAAATACTCCTGTGCTTTATTATGGCTCAATTTGGTGAAGTCTAATATTAAGAAAGGCTAGATTGGCTATGAGGATATAAAAATGAGTCTACATAATATAATTGAATCAAAAATTCAACCTAAAGTCATGGAAAATGAAAGAGTATGGGTAGCACTATAAGTGGGAGATTTTTCTAGATTTATGGAGAAGATCAAAGGTTTTGACATACATTTCTCTATTCTATTTTCTAAATCCTAGGAGGATAGAGTAGTTTCAATCAATGGAGTTACCCTAAACATTATGGAGGAAATAATCTCTCATGTGACTGGGTTGGTGTTTTAGGAAACAAAGAGCTACTATATGCTGATGGATTTCAAATTGGATAAAGAGTCATTTCTTGATGAGGGAGATCAACTAAAACAACTTCATAATGGTTTTGATTTGGAATCCTTGCCCAAGCCATATGTAGAGATTCCTTTCATCTAATGTAGTATGTCACCTTAAAAGGTAGGTAAAATGTAGTTATATGTTACTTATTTATATTTCTAAATTAATTCAAACATGGTGTGCCCTTTAGTTTTCTATTTTTTATTCTAAAATCCATGAAAGTGTCGATTATGAAGTTTAAACATGTAAACTATTCAACTCCTAGACATGAGGGATTTATCTACCTCATTTTAAAATATTTTAAGGGCATGAATAAGATCAACCTAGGCATATCCTAGCCTCAAAAGGAAGAAAAAAAGGAAGGGCCAGTGGATATCAAAAAAATTAAAAAAGTTGTGATAAAATACCTTGGGAGTCTGAGTAGGGTTACTAAAAATACTATGAACACTAAGAATATTATAGATAATAGAATTAATATGGATGAGGTAAAGAATAAAAATACACAATAAAACATTAAAAAATACTACAAAGTGCTTCTAAGCCTATAGGGTCTAGTTAGGGGAAATAGGGGAATCAAGGACTTCAAGACACACAGTAAAGAGGGAGACTCGATTGGGACTTTTATTGATCTTGAAAAAGGTATTGAAGATCTATGGGAGTGTTTTAAAGAAGTATAAAATGGAAGAAAATAGGATCAAAATCTGGTAGATGAAAATGCAAACATGGAGCCTAATAAATGTCCCCATAGATAAAGGGGAGGCTTCTTAGAACAAGCATTTGAAGGATTAGAATGAGGCCTTTAATAATTTGGTTACCTTGCTCAAAGGAAAGGAGAGCTCAGATAAGATAGTGGAAGATATAAAACTTAAAAAATCAATCATGTAGTGGTTTATGTGAGATATTATAGAGCTGAAAGGCAAGGTAAACTACCTATAGTAGGAAAACACTAGATGAGTTAAATTTTTTCAGCAAAGGAAGAGGATCAACATGTATAGAATTTATCTTTTAGGTTGAATATTTTAAAATAGGATAATTAAAAAATTTACAATAAAATTAGCTTATTAGTGAATTCTATTAAAGCTACTATGTATGAGAGCATACAAAACATTGAAAACTTGGGAGCTCACCTTAGTGAGTTTTTTGAGCCCAGTGTCTATGAAAAAGGAAAGGGTAAGAAGGGGTATAGTAACATTTCTCAATATGGCATGGAATAAGACAAATTATTTATCCATATCGACACAAACCTTAAAAATATGAAATCTTTTTAGGATGATATTTCTAGTAGTTTATATTTAGATTAGTTTATTTGGTGGTTCTTGTTTTGTTTTGAAACTAATTTTTAACTATTTTTGGGCTTGTTTGGTCCAATTTATTACTTTGGTCATTGGTTGAACTTTGTTACTTTTGTTTCTGTAATTATCCTAGAGTTTGGGGACCATAGTTAAAAAAAATCCCCCCTTTTAACTTGAATAAAAAAACATATGCAAATGAATGAACCTACAAATGGGTCAATTGTGTATGCAACACATCAACTACACATGTAGATGAATGGATATGTAGATAGGTTGAATTCACTTGAATATGGTTTATTATCATCCACATGAAACATGTGGTCACATCATTAGATACCACCACATTTAATTTTTCCCAAATTTTTTGTCTACAGAATAGAGCCTTGCCCCTCTTTTTTCACTTTGCCACCCAGTCTTCTTGCACTCCAACTTTGGAATTCTAGTGACAGCCCTCCCTACCTAAAAGTCTACACTATTTACAACTACCAACACTAATTAAAAAATGGATTCCCCACACTCATAGATAGAGATTAAAACACACTAAAAATATAATTTGCATGTTAATCCTCTAACTTTTCCAAGGATAATAAAATACATACAAGGAATGGATCAAAAGTGTAATTTTTAGGGGATTGTTTACATGCCACAATATGACACAGATACTCATTGAATAAAATTTCTCTTAGATTATATTTTGAAACATTCAAAATTTAAAATTACCATCAGGTCACATTCTTTTTCATTTGGTATCAGTCCTAAAGACATCCATAAACTAACATGCCTACCCCACAAGAATGTGAACCATGTCACTACAAAGGACTTACTATCTAATATCAACAAGAAATATTTGGAGTCCCACTATGGACTATAAATGGATGGTATGCTTTTTTTATTTTTTAATTCATCAATTTTCTATATTAGTTTTAATTTTATTAGTGGTTATTACTAATACCATGTTAATGGTTTTTAATTTATAGTTACCCACAGTCACAACAAAAAGGGGGCTTGAATTTGAATATGTAACACATACTTTTCTTCTTGAAATTATTGAAAATTTTCATTATAGATCATTATTATATGGAATACCATTATACATTCCATTCTCAACTCTTGTGTATATCCTACAGACTCTTAGTGGTCAATAATTTGACTGGTGTTCATTTCTATCTAACAAAATTAAAGATGGTTTGAATTTTAATCTTCCAAATTAAAATACTATATTTTCATGTATAAATTTTATTATTAAATTCTACAATGAAACTTTTTTACAATTGGAGGGCACAAATATTCCAACCATTTTTCATCAAAAAATGGTTGTCAACTCACTCTCCATTAGAGACTAGGGGGTTAGGTTGTAATACACTATAATTATTTTAAAATGATCATATTATCTCTTTAATATAACTAATATTATTTTTATTTTTTACAATAGAAATTATCTCAAACCATTTCTATAATAAAATCAATAATTAGGGGTCATCAACCCATTGAGGTCTCTACTAAATCTGACATGGATGTGGAATCATCTCTGAAACCATTGCTTAGACAAAAATTTATGAGGAGTTAGATTTCACCTCCACCACATCTTAGTCAAGATTACTCTCATGTTATTGGTATACCTTTTTACACAATGTCATTCTCAGTATTGATAATTTCACTAGTAAAAATGGTATGTTTATTATGGCATGGAATAAGACAAATTATTTATCCATATCGACACAAACCTTAAAAATATGAAATCTTTTTAGGATGATATTTCTAGTAGTTTATATTTAGATTAGTTTATTTGGTGGTTCTTGTTTAGTTTTGAAACTAATTTTTAACTATTTTTGGGCTTGTTTGGTCCAATTTATTATTTTGGTCATTGGTTGAACTTTGTTACTTTTGTTTTTGTAATTATCCTAGAGTTTGGGGACCATAGTTAAAAAAAATCCCCCCTTTTAACTTGAATAAAAAAACATATGCAAATGAATGAACCTACAAATGGGTCAATTCTGTATGCAACACATCAACTACACATGTAGATGAATGGATATGTAGATAGGTTGAATTCACTTGAATATGGTTTATTATCATCCACATGAAACATGTGGTCACATCATTAGATACCACCACATTTAATTTTTCCCAAATTTTTTGTCTACAGAATAGAGCCTCGCCCCTCTTTTTTCACTTTGCCACCCAGTCTTCTTGCACTCCAACTTTGGAATTCTAGTGACAGCCCTCCCTACCTAAAAGTCTACACTATTTACAACTACCAACACTAATTAAAAAATGGATTCCCCACACTCATAGATAGAGATTAAAACACACTAAAAATATAATTTGCATGTTAATCCTCTAACTTTTCCAAGGATAATAAAATACATACAAGGAATGGATCAAAAGTGTAATTTTTAGGGGATTGTTTACATGCCACAATATGACACAGATACTCATTGAATAAAATTTCTCTTAGATTATATTTTGAAACATTCAAAATTTAAAATTACCATCAGGTCACATTCTTTTTCATTTGGTATCAGTCCTAAAGACATCCATAGACTAACATGCCTACCCCACAAGAATGTGAACCATGTCACTACAAAGGACTTACTATCTGATATCAACAAGAAATATTTGGAGTCCCACTATGGACTATAAATGGATGGTATGCTTTTTTTATTTTTTAATTCATCAATTTTCTATATTAGTTTTAATTTTATTAGTGGTTATTACTAATACCATGTTAATGGTTTTTAATTTATAGTTACCCACAGTCACAACAAAAAGGGGGCTTGAATTTGAATATGTAACACATACTTTTCTTCTTGAAATTATTGAAAATTTTCATTATAGATCATTATTATATGGAATACCATTATACATTCCCTTCTCAACTCTTGTGTATATCCTACAGACTCTTAGTGGTCAATAATTTGACTGGTGTTCATTTCTATCTAACAAAATTAAAGATGGTTTGAATTTTACTCTTCCAAATTAAAATACTATATTTTCATGTATAAATTTTATTATTAAATTCTACAATGAAAATTTTTTACAATTGGAGGGCACAAATATTCCAACCATTTTTCATCAAAAAATGGTTGTCAACTCACTCTCCATTAGAGACTAGGGGGTTAGGTTGTAATACACTATAATTATTTTAAAATGATCATATTATCTCTTTAATATAACTAATATTATTTTTATTTTTTACAATAGAAATTATCTCAAACCATTTCTATAATAAAATCAATAATTAGGGGTCATCAACCCATTGAGGTCTCTACTAAATCTGACATGGATGTGGAATCATCTCTGAAACCATTGCTTAGACAAAAATTTATGAGGAGTTAGATTTCACCTCCACCACATCTTAGTCAAGATTACTCTCATGTTATTGGTATACCTTTTTACACAATGTCATTCTCAGTATTGATAATTTCACTAGCAAAAATGGTAAGTTTATTATGGCATGGAATAAGACAAATTATTTATCCATATCGACACAAACCTTAAAAATATGAAATCTTTTTAGGATGATATTTCTAGTAGTTTATATTTAGATTAGTTTATTTGGTGGTTCTTGTTTTGTTTTGAAACTAATTTTTAACTATTTTTGGGCTTGTTTGGTCCAATTTATTATTTTGGTCATTGGTTGAACTTTGTTACTTTTGTTTTTGTAATTATCCTAGAGTTTGGGGACCATAGTTAAAAAAAATCCCCCCTTTTAACTTGAATAAAAAAACATATGCAAATGAATGAACCTACAAATGGGTCAATTCTGTATGCAACACATCAACTACACATGTAGATGAATGGATATGTAGATAGGTTGAATTCACTTGAATATGGTTTATTATCATCCACATGAAACATGTGGTCACATCATTAGATACCACCACATTTAATTTTTCCCAAATTTTTTGTCTACAGAATAGAGCCTCGCCCCTCTTTTTTCACTTTGCCACCCAGTCTTCTTGCACTCCAACTTTGGAATTCTAGTGACAGCCCTCCCTACCTAAAAGTCTACACTATTTACAACTACCAACACTAATTAAAAAATGGATTCCCCACACTCATAGATAGAGATTAAAATACACTAAAAATATAATTTGCATGTTAATCCTCTAACTTTTCCAAGGATAATAAAATACATACAAGGAATGGATCAAAAGTGTAATTTTTAGGGGATTGTTTACATGCCACAATATGACACAGATACTCATTGAATAAAATTTCTCTTAGATTATATTTTGAAACATTCAAAATTTAAAATTACCATCAGGTCACATTCTTTTTCATTTGGTATCAGTCCTAAAGACATCCATAGACTAACATGCCTACCCCACAAGAATGTGAACCATGTCACTACAAAGGACTTACTATCTGATATCAACAAGAAATATTTGGAGTCCCACTATGGACTATAAATGGATGGTATGCTTTTTTTATTTTTTAATTCATCAATTTTCTATATTAGTTTTAATTTTATTAGTGGTTATTACTAATACCATGTTAATGGTTTTTAATTTATAGTTACCCACAGTCACAACAAAAAGGGGGCTTGAATTTGAATATGTAACACATACTTTTCTTCTTGAAATTATTGAAAATTTTCATTATAGATCATTATTATATGGAATACCATTATACATTCCCTTCTCAACTCTTGTGTATATCCTACAGACTCTTAGTGGTCAATAATTTGACTGGTGTTCATTTCTATCTAACAAAATTAAAGATGGTTTGAATTTTACTCTTCCAAATTAAAATACTATATTTTCATGTATAAATTTTATTATTAAATTCTACAATGAAAATTTTTTACAATTGGAGGGCACAAATATTCCAACCATTTTTCATCAAAAAATGGTTGTCAACTCACTCTCCATTAGAGACTAGGGGGTTAGGTTGTAATACACTATAATTATTTTAAAATGATCATATTATCTCTTTAATATAACTAATATTATTTTTATTTTTTACAATAGAAATTATCTCAAACCATTTCTATAATAAAATCAATAATTAGGGGTCATCAACCCATTGAGGTCTCTACTAAATCTGACATGGATGTGGAATCATCTCTGAAACCATTGCTTAGACAAAAATTTATGAGGAGTTAGATTTCACCTCCACCACATCTTAGTCAAGATTACTCTCATGTTATTGGTATACCTTTTTACACAATGTCATTCTCAGTATTGATAATTTCACTAGCAAAAATGGTAAGTTTATTATGGCATGGAATAAGACAAATTATTTATCCATATCGACACAAACCTTAAAAATATGAAATCTTTTTAGGATGATATTTCTAGTAGTTTATATTTAGATTAGTTTATTTGGTGGTTCTTGTTTTGTTTTGAAACTAATTTTTAACTATTTTTGGGCTTGTTTGGTCCAATTTATTATTTTGGTCATTGGTTGAACTTTGTTACTTTTGTTTTTGTAATTATCCTAGAGTTTGGGGACCATAGTTAAAAAAAATCCCCCCTTTTAACTTGAATAAAAAAACATATGCAAATGAATGAACCTACAAATGGGTCAATTCTGTATGCAACACATCAACTACACATGTAGATGAATGGATATGTAGATAGGTTGAATTCACTTGAATATGGTTTATTATCATCCACATGAAACATGTGGTCACATCATTAGATACCACCACATTTAATTTTTCCCAAATTTTTTGTCTACAGAATAGAGCCTCGCCCCTCTTTTTTCACTTTGCCACCCAGTCTTCTTGCACTCCAACTTTGGAATTCTAGTGACAGCCCTCCCTACCTAAAAGTCTACACTATTTACAACTACCAACACTAATTAAAAAATGGATTCCCCACACTCATAGATAGAGATTAAAACACACTAAAAATATAATTTGCATGTTAATCCTCTAACTTTTCCAAGGATAATAAAATACATACAAGGAATGGATCAAAAGTGTAATTTTTAGGGGATTGTTTACATGCCACAATATGACACAGATACTCATTGAATAAAATTTCTCTTAGATTATATTTTGAAACATTCAAAATTTAAAATTACCATCAGGTCACATTCTTTTTCATTTGGTATCAGTCCTAAAGACATCCATAGACTAACATGCCTACCCCACAAGAATGTGAACCATGTCACTACAAAGGACTTACTATCTGATATCAACAAGAAATATTTGGAGTCCCACTATGGACTATAAATGGATGGTATGCTTTTTTTATTTTTTAATTCATCAATTTTCTATATTAGTTTTAATTTTATTAGTGGTTATTACTAATACCATGTTAATGGTTTTTAATTTATAGTTACCCACAGTCACAACAAAAAGGGGGCTTGAATTTGAATATGTAACACATACTTTTCTTCTTGAA
The DNA here is from genome assembly GCA_037957365.1 of Torreya grandis. Classification (NCBI taxonomy): domain Eukaryota; kingdom Viridiplantae; phylum Streptophyta; class Pinopsida; order Cupressales; family Taxaceae; genus Torreya; species Torreya grandis. Next base: position 558,534 of record JARHVA010004120.1, read on the forward strand.
ATTATTGAAAATTTTCATTATAGATCATTATTATATGGAATACCATTATACATTCCCTTCTCAACTCTTGTGTATATCCTACAGACTCTTAGTGGTCAATAATTTGACTGGTGTTCATTTCTATCTAACAAAATTAAAGATGGTTTGAATTTTACTCTTCCAAATTAAAATACTATATTTTCATGTATAAATTTTATTATTAAATTCTACAATGAAACTTTTTTACAATTGGAGGGCACAAATATTCCAACCATTTTTCATCAAAAAATGGTTGTCAACTCACTCTCCATTAGAGACTAGGGGGTTAGGTTGTAATACACTATAATTATTTTAAAATGATCATATTATCTCTTTAATATAACTAATATTATTTTTATTTTTTACAATAGAAATTATCTCAAACCATTTCTATAATAAAATCAATAATTAGGGGTCATCAACCCATTGAGGTCTCTACTAAATCTGACATGGATGTGGAATCATCTCTGAAACCATTGCTTAGACAAAAATTTATGAGTTAGATTTCACCTCCACCACATCTTAGTCAAGATTACTCTCATGTTATTGGTATACCTTTTTACACAATGTCATTCTCAGTATTGATAATTTCACTAGTAAAAATGGTAAGTTTATTATTGTATTATTTTAATATTTTATATTTATAGTGTCATAAGTTATACCACAAACTTCCCATCATCAATCACAATCAAATTCTAGAATTTATTTGTAATAATCTTCTTTATTGCCTATTCAACAGCAAGGTATGCAATTTAAAAATTTTAATTTTTTATTTTTATTATATGTTAATTTAATATTAAATTTATTTTATTTTCCATTTTATGTGAGACCGTCTTGCCTAATTTTTAGGTCCAACTCCAAATCAAAGGATAAATTTACCACTACCACAACCACCATCCCATGTTGAAACTAAGGGGAAATGGAAACATTTATCATTTTTGACATGGAGTGGTAACACTCTTCATGTAACAACATCTATGTTTGTGAACTTTTATCTTGGTAGAATCCCTAGTGCAATGAGAACCACATTTCTTCAAAAAATTGATCTTAATGATGAGTTTTTGGGGATTAATAGTGGGACTCCCTACCCCATTCCATTTTTTAATCATCATGATATGATACAGGGTTCTCAGCTAAATGTGGCATAAACTTTTCAACAACCTTCTACATCTACCTCTCCACCTAATAGAGCCACTCCTATTAATGATATTCCATAACCTGATGACCAGATTACATTTTTTCCATTGAATAATTTATTGGTTGATAATGTTAAGGCCTTCATTAATGAATTTATTTATAGTAACCTTGATGGTTTAGTATCATGGGAATATTAGGCAAAAAATTTAATTTAGGAAATCAATGCCCATTTTCACAACCACTCACCATGCAAACAATTATTTTTATTGGTTAAACACCAGGCTATAAAAACTAATGTTTTATTCAACTAGGAAATTTATAGAGCTATTATTATTAGTAATAGCTTTAATGATCATGTTTTGTATATAATGTAAATATGATTGAAAATTTAAATGCAAAACCCCAAGCATACTATAATAAATGGGCAAAAAGTCCTTATATAAATTGTAGAGGTAGAAAACTAGGTAAGTTTTTTTCTTATAGATATGAAGATTGATGGGACCCCTACTTTGATTTTTTATCAGAGCTACGAACTAGATCTGGGGCATAATCAAGGAACCCAGTCCTTAAGAACCATTAAACCAACACAAATATCCACCACTGACTAATGAAACCATTAAGTCAACTCAAATGGCCACATCCAGCCGATAAACACCCTATGAGATTTGAACTTGGGTGGGGATGAGCACAACCAACCCACTTAACCAACCCTTCTACATCTCATTGATAGGTAATGATAACTTTTACTCTTTCTTATTTTTTGTAATTAAATTTTATTATTATAAATTTTTAGCTCTTTAATATTATTTGTTTATTTTTAGTTAAAACATACAAATTTAAAGAATCAAGCTATTATCCTTGCTGTACATTTGAAAAATGCACACAAAAGATTAAATATGATTATTTCACTCAAGAAAAAGCTTGTTACATTGAATAAGCAAATATATTACTTTTAAGAAAATCATTAGGGATCATGACTTATATCTTGATGTTTTATTTAAATAAAAATCTAAAGTGGACCCCAACTTACTTTCAATAGGAGATTTTACTAAAGACAAATAGCGAAATCTTGCCAATATCAATAACCCAACAAAACATCTTATATAATTAGGAATATTAAAATATAACACTATCCAAGTGGAAGGTTAAGGAACTAAAACTTCTTCCATATAAGAAATATAGATAAACACCCATGAGTCTAACAAACAATGAGATTTCCACTAGTGGCATTGTATTTATATTTTGTAAATATTTTAATATGAAGAATCAACTTGAGAATCAAAATTTTAATTGTAAATTTATTTTATGCATAATATTTAATATATTTTTTATATTTGTGGATTCATTAGTGTTTATTGTAATCAAATTTTGCATCTATATTTTCATTTCAAATGGTTAGATAATTCAATGTATGTTAAATTGAATAAAATTCATAGTAAATATTGCTAAAGAAATCAATTAAGGGATTCATAAATGATATAATTGTGATCCTATGAGGCACCATTTCATACAAGATTACTAGCTACATAATACATTTATAGATTAAAAATAGAAAAAATATTATTAAATAAACAATATAAATATATCACATATGAATATGAAATTTAAAAATTTCAATATATTTAGAATACAAACCAAACTAAACCTTAGGTAGCTGAAACAATCATTTTGTAACCTGTTCTGAATATCTAAATTTCATATGTATAGTCTAAGAGGTATTTTCAATAACATTTTTGGTCATTTTATTAGTGACTCTAGTGAGAGAACTCTAAATTGAAAATTATATTTCATATGGAAATGCATCCATTGGATATTGTGTAGCATACAACCTCAAACATGTCTGAATATTTTTATCCAATTTGTTATGATGTTTTGATTTAAAAAAATATAATGCACTAAATGCCCTTTCATCTTCCACAAACCCCAAAATCATTATTTGGCACAATTTATATGATTGAAAATATTCCCTAATATTTTCTTATAAAACACTACTGGGATATAGTTTTGTCCATAGCCTTGTAATATCACCACTTTTTATTGTTTCATTTAAGCATCAATATCAATCAATCATTATAAGTCTAAAATGAATTAAATAGGATGACATTAAATATTTTTGTAAAATAACCTCAACTCCAACTCCATTGATATCTACAAACTTACTAAAATGATTAATAAGATCTCCCATGTATTTGATAAATAAATTACTTGTTATTTCTTCACCATCTATAGTGTTCCAAAATATAAGATTCATCACTCCCAATGCTTAAAAAACTCATCCCTTTCAAAATGATCTAAAATTTTAATAGGTAATCTTTTTGAAATCTTTCTAAATTTCATGTGTGCCTCATATATAACATTATCATATAGAAGTCATGTTACAGGAACTTCTTCAATTTCTAATGCAACCAAATTAGTTCATTTTTGGAAAGTGTGTAGTGGTATCTCCTTTCCATTGATGAATATACAAATAAGATAATTAATATTTAATTTCAAATAGTTTTTAGGGTCCTTAATATCTTTTAAAATTTCTCAACTTCCAAATATTTATCCCTTAAAACTTTATTGCAATAAGTATAAAATAACTAGAGATTATCAAACCCATTTCCTCAACCATATGAAGTGAAAAATATATATGGATCTCTCATGTTCATGTTTTGTCAAATTTATATAAACATGAGAAAAATACCACACAAAGTTATCAGATTTTTGATTTATATAAAATGGTACAATGAATCTTTTGCCTTGTGAAGTTACATCTAGTATTTAAACATAAAACATGCTAATGATCGATATTCTTCAAATATTCTACATGCAAGATAATAAATGGAAATAAATATTAATCAACATATTTAATTTTTTTTCCCATTGGTCACTCCAATTACAAAGTTTTGAAACTCTAAAACTCATTTGGACTACTTGGCATGTATGTGTTCAAGTCAAGGATAAGATCTTCCACTTTTATGACCTTTTTAAATATGCTAACAATTTTGTAATCAATATTCATTATATGTGACATGTAATTAATTGGAAACATATATTTTGAAACTATTTTTTTATTTGAACACATAGAATAGTTATGTTACCTTATATTACTAATGCACCATCTACACCAACACACACTAACTTTGTACTTATATCATAATAATCCATCCCAGCTATATCCATAAAATTATAAATAACCAATTTGTAAAGGTTCTTAAAATTAAAATTTTATATCATTATATGTATAAATAATAGGTGATGTTTCCTTTAATGATTCTAAAATATATAAACATGCATGCAAACCCATTATGTGTTGTCAACTATTGTTACCTTATCAATGGACAATGAGATAAATTATGCTACTTTTAATTTTGATTTTAAACCCTCATTTTAAATCATTGTGAGACATTTTTTCCATTTCCTAATCATTGTTATCTAACCAATGTGATTATGGAATCTTATGAGATCTATTACACTAAAAAATATTATAATCTAAAAAATTAGAGATTGGTCTGCCTCTTTTCAAAATGTGATATATGTTGGAGTATTGATAGTGATGTCATGGTGTCTTGTTGAGTGGATGAAGTGCTTTGATAACCTAAGTGACAATGAAAAAGTGTGAAATGTGCTTGTTCTAGTGTGATTTATGTATGGTTGGTTGATCTTTAGTATTGACATGGCTAGAAAGGATCAGGGATGAGTATGGTGATTTTAGCATGTGCAAGAGGTCCCTAAGATTTGATCTACTATTTGAGAGTTTGTGTGAAAAAGTGGAATTCATATAGTTGATCATATTTTTCATCTAGATACTTTGGGTTTAGTGGTAAAAAATCTAAGTAGGCAGTTTGATGACATCACCATTACCACATGTGAATGAGTGAAGGGGAGTTGCTGATACGATTGTGATCACTATAGTCCCTATTTTTTATGTGATAGATCTTAAGTCATGTATCGAAGCATGGTCAAATATATCAGGTTGAAAATTTGGCTTCTTAGTTAGAATTCATTATTTTCCCATATTCAGCCAAATTTATAATGTGGCCAAAATAAGTTGAGTAAGCATGTTGATGAGGTCGGCATTAACATGCGTGGAAATTTCATGACAAAATGATCATATGGTTTTTTTCATTTTTATGCCTAGTTTATTTTCACTAATTTATAGATCATGTGATGTAGCGCGTCAAAAGATGTGCATATTCAAAGTTGGGCTTCCAAGCAGTTTGACTATGTTTTCCATACTTAGCCAATTTTATAATGTAAAATGAAGAGCTAAGTAGAATTATAATGGTGTTATATCTTACATGCAAGAAGGTGTCAAGAGAAACTGATCATATGGGTTTGTTAAATTTTTATCATAGATGGTTTGTGCTAAATTTGAGATCATGCCCTAAAGCATGATAAAAGTTATGCATACTCAAAGTTGGCCTTTTAGGTAGGTTTTAACATAGTTGGATAAGTGAAAAAAGATTTTGAGAAGGAATTTTAATGGCATTATATCTCACACATGTAAGGGTTCTAGGAGTAGTGTGTCACATGGTTGGATTTTCCTATGCAAGGAGATCATCTGGTCCAAATTTGAGATCCTACATCAAAGCATAGAAAAACTTATTAGGGATCAACAATGGATACTCAAGCATATTGAAAGGGTCCCAATAGTCATTTTTGAAAGTGTTAAAGTTTGAGCAAGATCGATGATACACATTACTCCAAAAAGTTAGGAAGTAATGATATGAGGATAGGTGTATTATGTTTAATGATTGAGCAAAGGTACATGATAAGGACATAATAAAAATCAAGTATTCATACAAATTGATCAAATGGTGAGTGTTGATCACTAAAGACCTGGTTGATCCATAGAGATTGATAGAGTGAGTTGAGCCAACCTTTCAAGATTATACGAGATGAGGTCAAAGTGACCAAAGTTTAACATCTAAACATTGGTACCTATATGTTAAAGATTAGAAGAGATCAATGGTGTGTATTTGATATGACCTAAGAAGACACGAGATGCAAGCATTATGTTCAAAGGTTGTGTATTTGAATATTTGAATTTGTAAAGGAAAAATAAGTGTCTAGTTTTTGGGCTCTAACTTTTGATCCAATATTAATTTACTCATGTAGTAAAAATAAAAGTGGTATAGGAATCTAAGGCACATCTATAAATATGGATTTAAAGATTTAGAAGTATGTATAGTAAAATATATTATGCTCTAAATTTGAATATGTTTTTGTATATGTTCTTCAAGTGACTTGAGAAGGATATTCAATCTTATATTGATGTTGTTTTGATGTCTTATGATGAATTAGCTATCATGGAGTGTTGTAGACTCCATGTGGATACTATATGAGTATTTTAGAGGTGTGATCAATCTATATTGAGTATTAACAATTATTAAGAAGTTGACTATACATTTAGTAATGTTGTTCCTATGTATAAGGTTTGTGTTTGAGTTATTTGAACATATGTAGAGGTGAGATAAGATGATTATGATCATTTGAGGATGTCAAAGGGGACATAAGGAGTGGACTCATGTATTTAAAAGTGGTCCTATGTTATTGTTTTTATTAAGGGTGAGCTAAATGGGTGAATAGGTCTTTATGAGACCTATAAGATCTACAAGGGCCTTATTAAAAGGTGTAGCTACTTAAGGGTGACCCATAGATGCTATGTCTGACTTGTGAATATTGTATTAAGTTGTGTCTTCATGTGTTAGATGTCTTAAGGGTTAAGACATGCCTGATGGCTAACCAAGATATTGTTAATCTTGAATTCTCTATATATAGTGAAACCAAATGTGATGGTTTCTAGACTTGTATGACTTAGATGAGGTGTGAACATCAAAGTGAAGAAGTAAGGAGGCTGAGTGTGCCCAATGGATGGGTTGAGAATCAAAGTAGATTAAAGACTTTGTGTATGACCCAAAGTAGATTAAAGACTTTGTGTATGACCTATAGGTCATGTTTATGAGGTCAAAATAGTGATCTTGCAAGTTGAGCATGAGCAAAAAGGTTTAGACTGATCCAAAAAGATGTTTGGATGTCTTGAGAATGAGCAAAGAATTTTTGCTATTTATGTGAGCTTGTTAGTCAATTTGAGAGATAGATTAGTGTGTGAACTATATGTATTACCATTTGGTCATGTTGTTGAAGCTATGATAGAGTTGTTGTTGTGAAGGATGTATTGAGTGTGTAGATTTAAAGAGTGGGGATAGTAGGGATATGTAATGTGTCCTAATTGATCTTTATGTGTTGGTTCAAGTATTTAATGTTATTTGATCAATAGGGAGTGTTTTGGTGATAGAGTTATTGATAAGAAGTGAAAAGTGATCTAAAAGGTGGCTTTATATGCATTGAGTTTCAAAATTTTAAGAGAGATGATATACTTTGTATCTCCATTAGATTGGTAGGCAATCAGTGTTAAGGAGATGTGTTCATAGGTGTTGTTGTGGGTTCTCAACATATAAGAGGGTTCTTTCCTCCTTGAAAAGTTAAATTTGCTAAAAGTCTAGTTATTATGGGTGCTTAGCTAGATAAGTGTAGTAGCTCCTTGTGGGATTGTAGTCTCACTAAAATCAAGAATGGTAGTTCCTTGATCAATAACTTGCTAGTATAAATTGGATCTTGTTATTATAAGATAGTATTCCAATTATAGGTTCTAGTGGGTTTTATTCCCTAAGAGGGTTTACCATGTATGTCATGTGTTATGTGCTTAATATTGCATTATTTTTCTTATTCATTGCTATGAATGATGTGTATGCCTCATGAATGTCTGTATTGACTAATTAAGAGTTTGGAAGGATTGGAACTAAAATTGAAATATCAAGGCTCACTAATTTAGCCCCCCCCTCTCATTGATTGTAAATCTAATAATTGGTATTAGATCATTCCTTTGGAGGAAGCCTAAAAAATTGAAGGTGATACTAAGTTGGTACATAGATGGTTAAGAAGTGTAAGAAATAAAATCAACAATGGAAGGCTATGATCAAGGTACTTGAAGAACATATATGTACTTTGAAGAAAAATACCAAAGAGGATGAGAATATTCTCAATGATCTCAAGATTTAGCTAGTAGATGCCAAGATAAGTTTGTGTTCAGAAGAAAAGGACATCATGTTTGATAAAGAATCTTGTCATAATAGTAGATAAGATGATAGTGAGGAAGAAAAAGTTGATTTAGAATCTGATATCATGAGTACATTTGGTGAACTAAAGGAGAAAAAGAAGAGGAATCATAAAATGAGGTATGTGATCAAAGGTCTTGAAGCACAAGTTAGTTTTCTTGAGGGAAGTATGATATAGCAATCATGTAGAATAAAGGATGGCATGGCTAAATAATCTAAGAGTGATAAGGAGACTATCCAAGCTCTCAAAGGTTAGTTAATGGATGCAATTTAAATTATATGAGATAAAGAGGATGAGAGCATTTAATTGGAAACCAAGCTAGGCTCATCAATGGATGAGTATGAGTAATTTAATGTCAAGATAATCAAGCTTGAAGAAGATCAAAAGAAGTTAGACTAGGTCAAGACTAATGCAAGAAGGTTTGTTAGATAACCAAATGCTTCAAGTTATGATAGTTTATTTCATGGTCATTATTATACATGTAATAAGTATGGTCATAGAACTAAGGATTGTAAAAGGAAGTTAGTCAATAATGTGTCCTAATGGAACCTTAGACGAATAAGTAATTGGTCTTGGAGAAATCATAACTTAGATCAGTCAAGAGGTATGTTAAATTATGTTATTTGTTTTATTTGTCATAAGAATGGAAATATTACTAGATTATGTTCAAATGGTGTTAAGAGGTCTTAAAGGTATGTCAAAGGATATAAAGCTCCTAAAAGGTTTGAGAAATGGCAAACTCAGGTATGTAAACCAAATTTTATCATTGCCAATTATTTAAGTCATAAGGATGATAAGAAAGTTTCTCTAGAAGGCTATATTGTAAATCAAGATAAGCTCAAGGATAAAGTAGGTAAGATGGTTGTAAAAGAAAAGAAGAGTCAAACTATGGTATGGAGACCTGAGGTAGTAAAGACTAAGAATACTAACCCTTTTGATTCTAAGAGTCTTGATGGATTATTTTCTAAGGTGGAAAAAGAATAAAAAATGAAGGAGAGTCAAGAGTTTTTATTGATAAACTTAAAGAAAATAATGAATTCAAGAATTCAGTTAAAGTCAAGCAAGACTGCAAGTCAAAGAAAGATATGGAGATATGGGAGTCTCCTAAGTTTTGGGACTTTTAGTGTCTCTATGTCAAAGGGTTGTCTCTATATAGGCTTTAAGGAGACACTTGCCAGTCAGAGGAAGCTTGGTGGCTATTAGATATTATTTTGATAAGGAGGTATGAAAAAGGGTATGTTTGTGCTTTTTTTTTATATAGATATCTATTGGAGAAAATAAATTTGTAAATAATATCAGTGGTCCTATATTGAGGAGTTAGCTTGTTGATCATGGTTTAGATGTTCTAGTATAAAGTATTTGAAGACTTGTTGAAGATGTCATGTTCCTGATGAAGCATGAAGTTAGGGGGAGTTTTGTAATTGGTCAGGTACTAGGATTAGAGGACTAAGTAGTTGAATTGAAGTAAGAAAGTGTGGAAAATCAAGTTTATATGATCAATATGATAATTACAATAAGAGAATGTCTTTAGTTAAGGGGGAGAAACAAGTTCATGTGTTTGCTCTAGAGGGTTGGAAAGGAGCTATAGTACATGGTTAGAATAGGTGGTTCTAGGTCACATAATGAGTTTAATTGAATTTCAAGAAGTATTTATTGATAAATTAATTTGTGATGTGCTCTAGGTGATTTTATAGTATGAAGGTATGTTTTGTGCCAATTGAAGTTTATTTTAGTACTTTCAATTTTCTCAATTTTTGGCTTAAGGGTAAGAAGGCCTAAAATGGGTTATAGGAAGTCTATGTTCCAAAAGGTTTGAAGGCTCAAATCTTGGTCCAAAAGTGTATGATGGGTGTCTTCAGTGTATAATAAGTTTCAAAGGTGGATGTTGACTGGAAGGTGCTATGTTGACTTTGTTTGTTTTAAGATTCTAGGGTTTTGAGCTTTATTAGAAAAGTGGTCTACCTTATGATTTGAGGTTTAAGGATTCTAAATATTTTTAATGGGCCAAATGGGTGGTCAAATATAGATTCATATATATGTTTAAGTTTTCCGGTTTTCAAGTTATTCAAAATTTTGTCAAGTTAGAGGCGTAACTAGATGGTTTATGAAGGAAGTATATTTTAGAGGATGAGCTTGTTGTTTAAAATTGGTATGCTTGAGGGGGAATATGATAGTGCTCCAAATATTAAGTTTTAGGTCCTAAAGATGTGTCTACTAAAATTTGTGGGGTTTTTAAGTTCCAGGTAGGGCTACAAGGAGACTAGATAGGCCTAGTTTGAAGAAGAGTGCTTTTTGCTTAGTTTATCCAAATGAACAAGGTTTATATGTTTCAAGGTCAATTCCTAAGTTGGTTTAGTGCATGTTTCCTATTTGGTGAGTGGCATGAAGTTATGTTGGTGGTCCTTATGGTAGCTTGAGAGAAAAGGATAATAAGCGTGTGTGGTGATTCTTCATGGTGTGTGGAGATTTGAAGATGCTCAGAAGGTATAATTTCTTAGATTTATTAGGGGAGTTATTCTCAAATGTTTCTTGATGTGTTCTATTATATTTCTATGGTTTTGTGTGTTATTTCTTCATTCATTGTAGTGTTTGGTTCAAGAGAGTGTTGGCATGGAGCAAGAGGAAGTTATTAAGATAAGAAGAGGTTGGATCAAGGTAAGGGGGAGTTTTTATCATATTTATGAGATGGTCCTTTCCTATTTGATGGTATTTTCATTTCCTTAGGATCATTTGGTTCCCACTTTGCCATTATGTCAAAGGGGGAGAAAGTTCTTGTTATGGGAGTGCTTTGAAGAGAGAAAAGATGAGATAAATATTACTATATTGATGGGTGTAGACATCAATGATAAAGGGGAAGATTATTAGAGTATTTTTAGTGATGTCATGGTGTTGTCATGAAGGTTTCCTATTGAGTAGATGAAGTGCTTTGATAGCCTAAGTGACTATGACAAAGTGTGAAATGTCTTTGTTCTAGTGTACTTTATGTATGGTTGGTTGATCTTCAGTATTGACATGGATTGAAAGGATCAGGGATGAGTATGGTGATTTGATAATGTGAAATAGGTCCCTAAGATTTTATGTATTTTTTGAGATCTTATGTGCACAATTGGAATTCATCTGATTGATCACAGTTTTTATCTAGATACTTTAGGTCTAGTGGTAGAAAATATGAGTAGGCAAATTGATGACATCACCATTGCCACTACGAATGAGTCAAGTGGAGTTGGTCGTATGGTTATAATCAATATATTCCCTAGTTATTATGCACTATATATCAATTCATGAATCAAATCAAGGTCAAAGATATGAGGGTGAAAAGTTGGATTCTCAATCAAAATTCATTGTTTTCCCATACTTAGCCAAATTTACAATATGGATAGAAAGAGTTCAGTAAGCATTTTGATGAGGTTATCATTCACACACTTGGAGGTTTCAAGATAAAATGATCATATGGGTTTGTTCCTTTTTATCTTAGTTTATTTATGATAACTTTTAGATTATGTGATGTATCACATCAAAATATGTGCATATGCAAATTTGGGCTCCCAAGTAGTTTGACTATGTTTTCCCATACTTCACCAATTTTGAAATGTAGCAAGAATATTTGAGTGAGAATTTTGATGGTATTATATATTTTACATTTGAAGGTTTCAATATAAACTAATCATATGGTTTTATTTATTTTTAAGAATTGATATTTGTACTAAGTTTGAGATCATGCATTAAAGCATGACAAAAGTTATGCATACTCAAAGTTGGCCTCTCAAGCAGGTTTTGACATAGTTGGCTCTATGACAAAAGATTTTGAGAAGGATTTTTAATGAAATTATATCTTACATACATAAGGGTTCCAAGAGTGGTGTGTCACATGGTTGAATTATCCTATGTAAGTATATAATCTAGTCTAAATTTGAGATCTTGCATCAAAGTGCACAAAAAGCTATTAAGGATAAAAAATGGCTACTCAGGCATATTGAAAAGGTCCCCATACTTAGTCATTTTTGAAAGTGTTAAAGCTTAAATAAGATTAAGGGTGCATGTTGCTACAATAAGTTAGAAAGAAATGAAATGGTGATAGGTGAATGATGTTAAATGACTGAACAAAGGTACATGATAAGGATCCATTGGTAAGTGTTCATATAGACTAATTGAATGGTGAGCATTGATTATTGAAGACCTGGTTAATCTGTAGAGATCGATAGAGTGTGTCGAGTCAACATTTTGAGATTACATGAGATGAGGTAAAAATGATTGAATTTTAATGTTTGATTATTGGTATCTATGCATTTATTATTGGAAGAGATCAATGGTACATATTTGATCTGAGCTAAGAAGACACAGTTAACTATGACTGTTTGTATTTGAATATTTGAATTTATAAAGGAAAAAATAGTGTCTAGTTTTTGGGCTATAACTTTTGATCTAGGATGAATTTTCTCATGTAGTAAAAAAAAGTGATAGAGGACTCCAAGTGCATATGGAAATATGGATTTAAATATCTATAAGTATGTATAATCAAATATATGATGCTCCAAAGTTGATTATGTTTTCATATATGTTCTACAAGTGACCTGAGAAGGATATTCGATCTTGTATTGATGTTTTTTTGATGTATCATGATGAATTGGATGTTGGGGAGTGTTGTAGACTCCATGTGGATGATATATGAGTATTTTAGAGGTGTGATAAATCTATATTGAGTATGAACAATTCTTAAGAATCTGATTGCATGTTCGGTAATGGTTTTCCTATGTGTAAGGTTTGTGTTTGAGTTATTTGAGCATACACAAAGGTGATCTAAGATGAATGTGATCATTTGAGGATTTAAAATGGGACATAAGGAATGGATCCATGTATTTAAAAGTGGTCATGTGTTATTTTTTTACTCAAGGGTGAGCTAAATGGATGAATAGAGATCTCCATAAGACCTATAAGAGCTACAAGGGCCTTATTAAAAGGTGTAGTTGCTTAAGGATGATCCATATATACTATCACTAACTTATAAAGATTATATTGAGTTGTGGTCTTGTGTTAGATGTATTAAGGGTTAAGACATGCCCAATGGCTAACCAAGATGTTTTGAATCATGAATGTTCTATATATAATGAAACCAAATGTGATGGTTTCTATACTTGAATGACTTGGATGAGGTGTGAACATTGAAATGAAGAAGTAAGGAGGATGAATGTGCTCAATGGATGGGTTGAGAAGTAGAGTAGATCAAGGACTATGTGTATGAATTTTAGGTCATGTTTCTAAGGTCAGAATGGTGCTCTTATAGGTTGAGCATGAGTGAAAAGGTCTAGAGTAATATAAAAGGATGTTTTCGATGTCTTAATGTGTAAACAAATAATGATGTTTATGTGATCTCGGTGGTTGATCTAAGAGGCATATTAGTGTGTTAATTATGTGTATGACCATATGGTCATGTTGTTGAAGCTATGATAGAGTTGTTATTATGAAGGATGCATTGAGTGTGCAGAGTTGAAGAGTAGGGATAGTTAGGATATGTAATGTGTACTAATTGATATTTATGTGTTAGTTCAAGTATGTAATGTGATTTTATCAATAGGGAGTGTTATGGTGATATAATTCTTGTTGAGAAGTGTAGAGTGGTCCAAAACGTGAATTTAGATACATTGAGTGTACAGAGTTGAAGAGAGTTGATATACTAAGTATCTCCATCAAATTGGTAGGCAATCAATGTTGAGATGTGTTCATAGGTGTTATGGGTGCTCAATATCTAAGGGGGTTATTTCTTCCTTGCAAGGTGAAACTTGATAAAAGTCTAGTTGTTATGGGTGCCTAGCTAGATAATTGTAGTAGCTCCTTATGGGATTACAGTCTTACTAAAATTAGGAATGGTATTTCCTTGATCAATATTTTGATGGTCTAAATTAGATCTTGTTATTATAATACAGTAGTCCAATTGTAGGTTCTAGTGTGTTTTATTCCCCAAAAGGGTTTCCCACATATGTCATGTGTTATGTGCTTGATGTTGCATTATCTTTCTTATTCAATGTTATGAATGATGTGTATGCCTCATGAATGTATGTATTGATTGATTAAGAGTTTGGAAGGATTGGAACTAAATTTGAAATATTTGGGTTCACTAATTCACCCCCCCTCTCAGTGATTATACCTCTAACAATATATAGTAGAGAATTTTATATTTTCAGGATGTAGATTCGACTGAACAACTTTTTGAATTGAATTATAATAATTCCTCATTCCTCAATGAGGTGTAGTTGATGTTTATGACGATTTTAATAATCTATTGAATAATATTAATGCACTCATTCTTTGTCATTTTTACATCTCACTATTCTTTTGGTTTATCCATCTTTTTCTTTTATCAACACATATATTTTACCACACTATTTCTTGATTATGTCCAATTTAAGTTGTATTTTTTGGTTCTTTCCCAGTTTCCAACTACATATTATTCATTTAAATTTTTTTGGTGTGTTAGTACTATTTTTTTCTCTATAGATTCAATGAATGGATATTTAGTTGCCTAGTCAAACTTAAATGACCTTCTAAATGTCTATGTACTTATTTTATTTTTGCATAGATTTTTTAGTGTTATTTTAAACTAAATTTTGTGTTAGATGAGTATAAATCTCATTTGATATTTGGTTCTCATCAATGACATCATTAATATCCTCTAGTCTAGTTTTTATTGGTTTGTATTTTTGAGTGAATTTTTTACCAACTTTGTTGTTTCATGAGATCCAAAAAATGGTTGTAATATTTCCACCTCATCTGGTTTGTAATTTTCCTCTGATGGGGGCATTTCATACCCATGTATGTCTTCTAGTAGAGGCATATATCCAAAATGGTTATCAATGGGTTTTACATGCAAAATGGTTTTATAACTTGTAATTATTATTGACCCTTAATACAAAAGTGAAAATAAATAAAAATATAGTAAATCATTTAATATTAAGTACCTATGTTTCATGTCTAGCTAAAATAAGATAATAAGTTATTTTTTTTAAAAAATTCCTACTTAACATTTTTATTAGAAGCAATAGAAGCATGCCTATATCCAAATTATAGAAGCACAAATGATTGACAACACTTAAATGAAAGACATACTTCTAGTCTAAAATTGGCTCTTAACATGCAAAAACTTGGTTCGTTAACTAACTATCTGTGAACTGGCAGTTCTGAACTGCATAGGCAACCGACATTGGTCCCTGTCTACCTGGAGGTGACCGACGTCGATCGAATTTTGATCGACATCAGTTGCTCTTCTGTTTGCACCCTATCGACATTAGTTGGCCTGACTGATGTTGGTATCTATGACACTCAACAACCTCATCCCTTGTTTGCATCAGTGAAGCTTTTAGCTCCACAACCTAACAATCTCCCACTTGGAGATAAATAGCTACACTATACCTATACCTGTACCCCATTTAATTTTTTTCCTGGCTTATATTCCTCTTCAAGCTCAATCCTGAAGACCACCCACCACACAACCTGTGGTGCACCCCCTATCATCCGAGTAATCTGCCACATCTGAACCTACAAACCCATGTAGTAAGGTCCTGACCCTGCATAACATGAATCCCTACTACTGGTCCCTCTCAAATACCTGAGAACCCACTTCCCTGAATTGGCTCCTAACTCTCTGACAGCTCCCACTACGTGGGCAAACTCAGGTCTATACTAGACCTCATGTGATTTCAGACACTAAACTGTCCATCCCTTGGTGTGCTTTGGTTCTACATCCTACATATTGAACCTCACTAACACCTGATTCACATCAGCTCCCACTAGAGACAAAATCACCCTGTGATCTTCCATGTCTCTCATGCCAAAGAATTTTGTTGCTCCAAATTCCTCATGACATGCCACTGAACTAACCTTACCTTTAGCTCAACAAAATCCTATATGTCTGAACCTCAACCAAGCTCATCCTCCACATATAGTAACAGGATAATGTTGCGACCATCATCCACTTGGTAAGACAAACACAATGGTTATACTGACATTGACTAAATTCTTGCTTTGTCATCCACCTGGTACCACCTGTCAGCCCTGTACCACTGTCCTGCAGCTTCCTCAAGACCATATGACCTGGCCTTCCATCTCACGTGTCCATTCACTCTATTCTTCAACTAAGGAATCCATTCATCTCTCAGTGCTTTCTTCCAGCTAGAAACCCTACCAAATCTCCCATTCGGTTCTACATCATATTCCTACCATGCTCCCACTATTTCCTAGATCCTTCCTACTCTGCAGTAAGAAATGAGTATAAAGAAGAGGAACAATGAATTTGAGGCTTACTTACCCCTTCAGTCCTCCATATGGGTGTTTGAGACTCCTTGAAAGCTTGTTGTCTACCCAAAATCCATTACAATGACTGACCTCGGTCACCACACAGTCTGTATCCAATCGATGTCAATTCCATGCACCTGTCCTGACTATCGACCCCACTGATGTTAGTGTCTACCTACTACCAATGTTGGTACTTATGACTAACATTGGTCTTACTGTCACTGATGTCGGTCCTCCTGACTGATGTCGGTCTTACCCTACCCAACACCATTGGCTCTGGTCTACACATGACCAACATTGGCACCTATCTATTTGACATTGATTCCCCCTAACTGATGTCGGTACCTGTGTTCACCTGTGAGTGATGACCTTTTTACCTATGAGCTTTCTTTGAATCAAATCCCTATCCAAACTGCTCTGCTCAGAGTTACTCAGGCTTCTCCACTGATCTCTATCTGCCATCTCCTCCAGAAACACCAAGGCTTTCCAGTTCTTAAGTCTATCAAACACATCTATCTTTCACTTAAGAACATGCATCTCCTTCTTGCTCATGTGACCAAGCCTACAAAGCCACGTCTTTGCAATAGAAGAAGAATTAGTAATATAAGCAAGTAGATAAAGAGTACCTACTTTCTTACCACCCGCTAATTCAAGTGTATCCACTGTGAGAGTTCTTGTGCATCTCTCATCACCCAACTTTCTTGAAGCAATTAGCCTTATCTTCAAAACTAGGCCCTGCATGACCTCCTTTAACACCCATGTGTTGGTCGCCTGTAATTTCAGCTTCACTTCCCCTTTGCCAATTATTTGACAAGGCTCACCATCACCTCTCTTTGGGGCTGCATGGAAAGAGGCAACAAAATCTATAAACCAAGATTCTACTTTATCCAAGAAACATACCAGATCATCCTATGCAACAACACCTCCAACATCTGCTTCTTCAGTTCCTTCATGCTGATCTTCCACAAACCAACAATTTTCTTTTCCCTACTCTTTCTTTCCATAGGACCGTAATTGACCACTCATGCTTTTCAATTCCTCCATTCTTAGTGTACTTTCTTCTATCATTGCTATACTCCCACTCAATCAAAAACCCCTGAGAGTGACCTATAACCAAACACAACCCTGTTCCCTATAACATTAGCTCTGATACCACTTGTTGGGAAATATGGAAGCACAATTGATTACCATATACAAGCAACTTACATGTGGAATTAAACTAGAATCACAAGTAACTAAAATTCAAAAATAACACAAAATATGAGAGACAATACACAACTTGTATTAATACTCATCCAGAAAAAAATATAATAAAGAAGATGCCACTTCTTCTTCACACCTCTCAGAGGCTTCCCACACCTCAAGTGTACAGTACTTCTTTCCTCAAAGATCTCTCTCTTACGGTCCCAACACACAACTCAAACATAGAGTTGGTGTTCACCTCCAACTAGTCAATATCCACTACTACCAGTACACCAGTGCTCCATGCACTCCATGCACTCCAAGTACACAAACATACTTCAAGTAGATCTCCCCTAAACTTGCAACAACCTACAACTCAACAGACCTTACTTATGGAAGGAACTACCTTGCCTTCCTCTTTGCTCTCCAACCGAGTACACACTATACTCCAAGTAGATCCTGCCTAATCTTGCTCCCTATTGTGTTGCTATCCTCCCTGATCTTGCACACTTGAAAATCAATATGGTTCTGCACACCTGCAAACCTAGATCTTGCACACACATACACTTGCAGATCAATGATCTTACTTACCATGCAGATCTCCTAATGTAGCCATGCACACTTGCTGACCAAGATCCTACACACTTGAAGAACCCTTTTGATTCTCCAAAACCAGCACCCACACTTGGCACTGCTATGGAACTAGGAGGAACACCCTTGCTCACTTCACACATAGAAGGAGCTAACTTTGCTCAACTCAAACTAGAACACTTTTATAATACAGCCCATGAGTCTCTTAAATAGATCTCATGCAAACAATAATTAGACACCTAATTACAATAATTAGATCCGCAACTTCTAGTCTAAAACTGGCTCTTAACATGCAAACACTTGGTTCTTTAACTAACTATTCGTGAACTGGTAGTTTTGAATCACATAGGCAACTGACATCGGTCCCTATTTGCCTGGAGGTGACCAACGTCGGCTGAGTTTTGATCAACATCGGTTGCTCTTCTGTCTACACCCTGCCGACATTGGTTGGCCTGACTAACGTCGGTGTCTGTGACACTCAGTAACCTCCTCCCCTATTTGCATCAGTGAAGCTTTTAGCTCCACAACCTAACAGCAATAACAATCCTTACTTAAAAAAAGATGGGTGAGAAATGGTAAAATAACATTGATGAGTGAGAAGTAACAATCCTTACTAAATCATCAATGGAAAAAGTACATAAAATGGAAAACAACATTGGTGAGTGATAAGCAACAAAACAAACGTACTCAAAAAAGGAAAAAGTATCAAAATATAGAAATGAACATAGTTATCCCAAAAAAAGGATGGAAATATAGAATTGGACATAGTTTTTCAAAAAAAGGAATGATAATGAAAAAAAATCAAATTAAACCAAGGAAATTATATAAATGTATAACAATGGTGAAAATAAAATAATCCATAGTCACTCAAGGATATTATTTTGTTCTAAAGATAGATAAAACCAAAATAATGTAGTATTAACATGTTTTAAGATGTGAATAAGAGGGAATATACAAGTGGGGAAGAATATTTAGAATTAAACTTTTTTATTAAGGGTGGAATGCAATAGGTAGTGGGAGAAAATGAAGGAAAAATCAATGTAGAGAAACTCTTTATCTAATTCAAGACACTTAGAGTAGGTTTATCAGAATAAAAGGATTTTTGACATTAAGGACTCTAAATAAATTCTCCTAACCACACAAATCTTGGGTTATCAAATGAAGTGTGAATATCATTCCATGATGGCTATATTCATGAAAATTAAAGTAGACATACCTTCCCACAACATGTTTCCCATGTCTTAGGACTCCTTACAAATTCATTGGTATACTACAAATATTGGGTACTTTCATGATAAATTAGGTATCAATATAGATTTTTAAATTATCTTATCCCAATCTACTGGCCTACCACATCCCAATGGACCTTAGATCTATCATGAGGCCAAATGTGGAGTTTGAGATTTGATTGGAGATATGAGATGTGCTATAAGTCATGTCTTTTGGTGTGATGTTAAATTTTTGATTTTATATTACATTTTGTTTTAAATGATTTATATTTTAACATTTGATGGATTCTTCTATTCCTCCTCCATACATATTCAAAAAACCAAACATGGGTACTAAAAATGACTATCATTTGAAAAAAATTGGAATTCATAGCTAAGAAAGATGACTGGGAGATTATGGTATCTAAGAGCCTTATTTATTCATGTGAAATAAAAATTCTATCTTGAATTAGATCTTCTTTGATACAATGTCAAATGAAAGGAAAGAAAATCAAGGGGAAAATAACATAAAATATTTTTAATTACTTTAAATTTTTTTTAAAATGATAATGTAAATGAGATACAATGACATGTAGGTTTGATTCCTTATCATAAGAATGTATGTAAGTGTAGGTAAACATAATAACATAGTTTTTTGTACAATTTTTATCCACAAAAGAAACAAAAATTGAGGCTGAGAATATTTGATCACAAGCTTGTAACCATTTTTTAACATTCTAAAAAGAACACTCAGTTTGGTAAAAATGTTTTAAATAATATGTAGAGTTTATGAGGAGACCTTGGTTCATTTCATGGTCTTACACTAAATATCATAAAAGAGAAACCCAAGTGGGTGAAAAAAGGCAAAAATGGTATTTATGAGGAGAGCTTGCTCCTAACCATGGTCTTACACTACAATTCATAAAAGAAAAACTTGCATGGGTGTAAAATGTTGTGAAAAAATGGTATTTGTAAGGAGAGCTTGGTCTTATCCATGGTATTACACTAAAAATCACAAAATAAAAACCTAAGTGTGTGTAAAATACACTGGCAAATAAAAACTTGTGAATATAAAGAGAAAGAGTATGAAAAATATATTCATGAGGAAAACTGGTTCTTATCCATGATATTATAATGCAACTCATGAAATAAAAAAACTAAAGGACCAAAAGAAGGAACTAAGGTTTGTGTATAAGATAGACTACTATAGAGGGTGAGATCATTAGAGAAGTCTTGCAATAAATTTTTGATGATTAACATTCCCCTATTCTCAGAATGGGGACCCTCCTTTCTTCAACTTTAAAAAGTGCCCAAGATGCCTAGCATAGTAAAATGTTTGACTGCATATGGATTTAATATAATTTACCATTACTTGTGCTTCTACATTTTTTTATTTAGTCATTAATTTTTCAATAATGATTGAAACTTAGAAATATTCAAATTATTACAAGTTATCTTCAATTTTTTATTCGACAATGAATTATTAACCATGGATAGTGCAATGATCTGCATATAGGCTTTCTATAAAGGAAGTGCAGCTAGGCTTTCTAATAAACATAAATGTAGTAAACTTCACTGGGTCTTATTAAACTAACATTATGTTGTGTTTAAAGTGTTTTTTTACAAATTTTTAGTTTAAACTTGTTTAAATTTTCCTAAGATGGGCAATGATGTCTTCAAAAAGCTAACATAGTTTTTTGATTGATCTCATAGGATGTCAAATTTAAGTTGGGTTTATGATGCCTCATGAGATGTCAAAATTAAGAGTCTAACCTAAAAGGATAGGTTTCCACCTCACTAGGCATTATAAATCCTTATGGATTCATTACATCCTGCATAATACACCTAAAACAAATCTACCAAGTTCAAGAGCTATATGATATCATCTAGAGGGATCACGAGGAAGCTAACCATTGAAATTTAAATCCCAAGGCTACATTTTAGGATATTAACCTTCGATAATAATCCCATTACATTTGAACTTCCACACATCTTACCATAGTGAAAAAGCCCATGAGATGCTATTTCATGTCTCAATGGCAACCAACTACACCCAAATAGCCTTCCAAATTAATGCGTGTCCCTTTCGGGTTTATCCAAGGTTACCACATGTATATACTACATTACATCCATCCAAAATATTTTTGAGATCTCATAAAGTAGACATGTAGTTACAATTGAGCCATCCAATCAAGATTTGATGATATATATCTATCTAAGGTGCCTTTCGAGAATCACACTTGGTATTAGAACAACTAAAAAGTCCACAAGAATGACATGTGTCCCCTTTGTGCATACATGATGATGCCACATGTCATTCTTGCACTATTCCTATCCAAGATCCACAATATTGCCTCTAAGGACATGTGTCTCTACCCAAACCATGTGATTAACACCAAGTTTCTAACAATTATCCAAAATCCTTTTGAAGGAGACACCTAGTAAGGAAAGTTATGATTGCCTTTCAAGAGAGCCACTTGGAAAATTAAATCTCTAATTTCTCATGAGAGTGATGCGTAACACTCCTACAACCAGTCAAAACTAAAAGGCACCACCCAAAAGCTTATAATTAATTGAAATACACCATGTGGAAAGATGTAGATGAGTCACCATACAAATTGGCATTTTGAGAATCCATGAGGAAATCAAAGGATGCCATGTGTCCAAATTTCAAGCCAACTAAGTAGACTAGTCATATTCAATTCATGCGAGTGCTTAGCTAGATTTGAGGTGGTAAACATGTGTTAAAAGGTGGAAATATTTAGATTTAAATCTAAAATTGATGTAAAATTAAAGGTGAATAAAAGCTAAATTTGACTTTTAGTGTAATTAATTGTTAAAAGTAATAGTTCCAAGATTGTTTCAAATATATGCAAAGTCGACAAGCTCACCATTAGTATGACATGAACCAAAATCACCATACACATTGCATTAATCAGGGTGATTTTTCAAAAGGCTACATAATCAAGATTGATTTCTATTTGTATTTTGAAACTATACACATTTGCTTTCTCTATTATCTGTGCTCTCAAAAGTTGATAAAGCTCAAGTTGTTAATAGATTATACTCGTAACCACTATTGTTAAAGCTTGAAAGTTTTAGGAGCATACCAGAAAGATGTTGATTTATACCTAGAGTATTGAAAGAGATGGCATAATAAGGTCCCTCCACTTTGGGTAAGAGCATTTACTTTGGGAATGATGACTTTTTGTTCTAGTATCGTACTTCCATCATCTTCAAAGATACTAAATTCATTCCTGAGGCAATAATATCTGGTGACATACACTGTTGAAGCATATATTTCAATGTAGAAGTAGATAAATCTATTAATGAGGATGAAACTATGCCTCATATAATTTAATTAGATTCTATCCTTGTAATTAATGCAATTAGTCTTCACAAGACTGAGGCCAAGCTAGAGGTCATCTCATGCACTAAACTAATTTATGGTATTTTTGGGAGATTAAGGTGTTAAGATGGGTTGCCTAAGTTTATGTACTAAGGTATCCCTATTGATTTCATAGTAGGGCCAATATTTGAGAAGTACTATTACCTTCCCTCACCATAGATTGAGTATAACGAGGTGATCCTCGATAACTAGTATGAGGTGCATTCCCTAGAGAAGGTCTTATTTTCATGGGTGAATGACCTAATGGGATTTATTCTCATGGATGAATAAGGAAAATTTCCCCTCCATAAATTTAGGTAAGGAGATAGGATTGGCTTGGCCCTCCTGAATAGAGCATTTGGTAATTCGCACATTACCTATGTAGACATAAGGGCTATTCTACTGTTGTAAATCATTCTTAAAGACTAGCAAATTCCTCCACTTGGGGAAATTATTAGCAATAATCTAATATATGCAATTTAGGACACCTACAAGAATGGTGCCCAATTTTTCATGATGTGATACTTGTTGGATGTCATCTACATAGCTTCTCAACTAAGCTAAAATTCATGTTATCCTAAATGACAAGAGGTTGTGCCTCAACTCTTCTCTGTAATGCACATTCATTAGTTTAGGCACAACATTAGAGTGATTACAGAATAATTCTACCTAATGTTTTATAAGTTGATCATTGAATTCAAGATACAGAGGGTTCCCCTTAAGGTTAGGCATACTTTGAGAGACATGGGTAGCTACTAGCTATACCCAAAATGTATAGTCATTCAAATAGAGGGAGTGATGGTGGCACCTCTCAGGTTGTCTAGGTATATGCTAATGAAGTTGACCAAAGAAGAGATGGCATTTAAAATTTTGTATGGAGTTGATGGAGTCTTCAAAAACAAGAAGAAGATTCCCCCCCCACAAGGTTTCTTACAAACTAGGGAGGGCTATAATTACTAAATGGCATGATATTATTGTAGCTACCATGTATAGGGACTCATACCTATTACCTAAATATGACTTTAGAGTGTGAGATCCCAATAATATCATTGTCAAGCATCTATTCAAATTCAATAATGATGTAATAATGGATTATAAATATTAATAAGAAATCCATGAATGGATATACAAAGATGCTATGAATGATAAGGTGGTTCTCAAGAATGTAGCAAGGAAGAACATTGAGCTAGAGATGAGATTAGATAGAAAAAATAAAAAGGAAGATATTGTTAAGTCTCGGCCACCACCAACATATGGGAGCATCTTTGATGGTGATTATGAATATGGGAAAGATGATGAATAAGAAGAAAACATTACTCTTTTTAGAAAAAGGCCTTGTATACCTCTATTAATTTCAACTTCAAGAAGTTAGGACCTACCTCCAAGCTTTAAGAAAGGGGGATGTAATAGTTAGCTTGGCCCCTCCTAAAGACCCACATTAATATTTGCATCTACCATGGGAGCTAACCTATAAATACTAGATCAACCTCACTGATGAGATCAAAATATGGCTAATTATTGACGTGTTATTTCCCTCAATTTATCTCTCAAAAGATATTATCTTATGCAAATCTTAGATTGTTAGATAGTTATTACATGGAAAATAGATATTTATCTTGTTTATATTAAACCAAAGACTAAACCTTTACTTTGTCATTAATGTCTAATATATAACATGTTTTAGTGATTTTTATTGTGAAGAATGATCATGAAAAAGACACAGGTGATGTATAGTGAACATGCAATTTTGATCTCCATCTAGCAGAACTATGAACTCCACAGGCTTGCTTCTACAAACTCTGTAGGCTTGTTTCTACGGACTCTGTAGGCTTGTTTCTATGGACTCTATAGGCTCATTTCTATGGACTCCATAGGATTATTTCTATGGAATCCATAGGCTTATTTCTATGAAATCCATAGGTTCTTTCCTCCTCACTCTGTAGGGTCAATTTTGAGAATTCTATAAGGATGAAGCTACAATTGGGGAAGTTGGTAGCCAAATAGGATAAGAGAGAATCATTTCATCTAGAATCAAATAAAGAAAATAACCACCTACTATTTTATAGGATTTTATTTTACTAAAATTATATATATATATTTGGATCTTAGGACTATTATAGGATAGGATATCTATTTCATCAAAATAATTAGATATCTTAGAAATCCAATCTCCTATCTTTGGATGAATGGATCAACCAAGGAATCCTATTTCTTTGCATCTTATTTCGAGTTGATTATATTAGTATAAAATGTAATACTTTCATCATTGAAAATATAATTAGATATAGATATCAGATGATAGAGAGAAAGTAATAGAGGAAAAGATTTGTATGAGCATATTATAGGTTTTAGCCAGATTGTAATCATTTCAGTTTTATGAATTATCACTTTAGTTTCTAACATTGATTAATCTTTGTTCCTAAGTCTAAGAGGAGTAAGGGCCCACTCTCCTTGGAACCAGGAACTATGTATGATATTTATGTTATGTTATATTAACTCGTTGTTATAATTAATTAGAGTCTTGTTAATATTTACATTTATTAATAAAAACATCAAAATAAAATTCATAGTTTAAAAATAATTTTCTTATTCCAAAGTTATTTCCTTTCTAAGCAAAGTATGTTTTGTTTTACAGTAAACATGTCAAGCAAATTTCCTTTTGTTAGTAAAGAGTGTGATTTTTACTTTCAGAAAAAGAGTGGATTGATTTGATTTCTTCCTTTTCAACAAAAGAGTGAATCAAGTAGTTTAGGACCATCACAACACCCCCATAAGTAGAATTCTAGATCTACCATCCTATACTTTACTGTAGATAGCTTTGGACACCAGCACTGGTTGATAAGACATCAATTGAATATTGATTAAATGAGGAGTTAAATGACACTCATCATTTTTGGCACCATTGTCGGGGAACATAAGGTCTTAATAATGTAATAATCATTGGTCTAGAGTGAAAAATAGAAAACATTGTAAAAACCCATAAAATCCCATAAAAATTCAATAAATTGATGTACCATCCTAGAGATTCTAAAGAATGATTCATCTCAAAGTTTCCACCAAGAACACAAGTTGACACTCCTTCAACATCTCTGAGTAGTGAACCAAAAGTTGTAAGTGAAACCTATCTACAAGAATCTTTTGAAATTTAGATAGAAACTAGACCATTGCCATAAGCAAGACCCATAGGACAAATTCCTCATGATCAATCTCTTGTAGGAAGACACTATTTAGAAGTTGCCAAGGATTTAGAAGAAGCATTTCAAAAATCCATAATTGAAGAAAATTTTGAGAATTTTGAACAACCCATAACTAATACCACAAATATTTAGTGAGAAGATCATCCCAGCTTTAAAACATCATCAAAAGAAGAAATGGCTCTCCAAGAAAATCAACAAATTGCACAAACATGAAGGACTTTTTCCTTTCCTATTGTTGTAGATCCTAATGATCAAACCCCCATGAACAATATTTCACCAGCTAATCTACCAAATTTTTGTGGAAGATATATAGAAGATCCTAATTAATTCCTATTTGAGTTTAAGGTGCTATGTGAAACCTATTATTACACAATAGATAGCCAAAAATTAAAACTATTTCCCTCTACACTTAAAGATGTAGCTATGAGATGGTTCATGGGTTTACCTAGAAATTCTATTAGAACATGAGATGACATGGAAATAGAATTTTTGAACAAATACCAAGATTAATGTCAAGTGCGAGAAAGAAAAGAGGATTTATTCAAAATCAAATAGAATGAGGATGAATATTTAGAGGATTATTTGGATAGATTCTTGTTCACTCATAAAAAAGTAATTATCCACTCACTGAAGACGTTCAAAAATTGGTTTTCTTGAAAGGGTTAGATGAAGATACTAGAGATGCCTTAAATCTGAAGGGAGGTAGAGATATAAATAAGTTGGCTTTCGATCATATTTCTGAGCTTTGTACCAACTACTCTCAAATGAAACCTAGAATTAGGAAAAGAAGATTTGGGAAATATAATGAAGTGGGTAAGCTAATGGAATAATTTTCCAATCTAAAGTTAGATATTCTAGTTACACTAAATAGTACTTTAGATGGTCTTCAAGCTAAGGCAAATGGAATAGAACCCTTAGCAATTTACTATCCTAAGTGTAGACAGAAGCACTCCCTTAGAGACAGCCCCTAGATAAAACCAATGTTTCATCATGTGGGATTTGTGATGCAACAGATCATGAAACCAAACATTCTATCCTTCTACCTATTTTAAAAAATCAAATGAAAACACAAGTCCAGTCCACTGAAGTAGTAAATTATATTCAGAGACAAAACTTTTCCCCACAAAACCAGGCTCAAGGATAGTTTAATGAAATAAATCTAGTTAATCCATAGATGGCACCATGGAATGTTTTAGTTCCTTCACCATTTTAGAATTAACCCCAAATTCTATCAATTCAAAATCCATGGGCAGGACAAGATTGGATGCCAACACCCCATGGATGGTGCCACAACCACAACAACAATGGGTATCATAGCAGTAATGGATGCCACAACCATATCAATAATGGAATCAGTAGTAGAACCCACAAGAAAAATTCACCTAACCAAGAAGACCACTTTAACAACAAACTATAATGCCACCCCTAGTTATTCAGCAACAAGGACAAATCAATCAACCCTTAATGCCTGCACAACCAATAGCAAATTCAAAAAATAAACAACCAACACCTATTTATGTTAATGAATAGGAAGAGATAATGAATGTTGAATCTATTAAGTGTTCAGACATACATTTAAGATAAGGGAAAACCATACAAAAACCTCAAGTTCTCATTTATGAGGTACCTAATGAAAATAAAAAAATAGAATCATCTTAATTAAACACTAGAGAAGACAAAATCAAAATGAGATCTAAAGCAAACAAAGTTAACACTACTACACCAATAGTTCCTTTTCTTGAAATATTAAGAGAAATTGATATTAAACCAGAATCAAACTTGGTCCATGAGTTACAAAAGATCAATATTGAGGTACCCCTACTACAAGCTATTAGGGATATACCTGAATTGAACAAGATCATCAAAAACCTTTATATCAAGACACCTGGGAGGAAATAAAAATATCTAGGAACCATTCATGTTGATGGAAAAGTTGCTAATTTATTAGTAGGAAAATTATTAGTTCCAAAATATACAGATCCAGAAGACCCAGTGATCACAGTCACAATCGGAGGTAAAGAGTTTCTTAATGTCTTGGTATATTTGCGAGAAGAAATCAATGTTATGATAATGGATACTCTCCATACATTATATCTTCTGAGAATATAACCGACAACTACCATTCTTCAAATGGTGGACTAATCTGTAACTAAACTAGAAAGGACTATAAAAAATGTTGAAGTACTAATAGAGTCTTGGGAGTATCCAGTAGATTTCATGGTCTTGTAACCCAAAACAAAGAATCTAGGATATCCCATAATTTTAGGTAGACCATAGTTGGCTAATGTAGTAGCATTAATTGATTGCAGGTTAGGAGACATGACCATTTATAATGGGTTAAAATCCAAATGCATCTCTTTGTATCCTCCTTCAAAACCATCAAAAAATTACATACAAGAAATTTGGGTGGATGAATTAGATAACACATAAAACAATATTTCCTCCTTAGCTATGATCACAATTAAAATAAACTTGGAAGAATTGAATGGAGACATATATGTATAATCTACAGACTCTGTCAGTCTAAAATCTATGGACTCTACTAGTCTGGAAGCTATGGACTCGACCAGTCCATAAACTACGAACTAACTTAGTTTAGGATTCTTAGGTTAGATAGAATATTTTAAAACCTCCACTTCTACTTCTTCTATTGTTTCTTCATCACATGATCATGGAGTGATTCAGGAAAGTGTGTGGAAATTGGTAAAATAATAATAAACTCATTTATTAGATGCATTCTATTGTTCTTTAACAAGACTAATTCCTCCTAGAAAAGAGTTTGTTGATAATGTAACCATATTTCATAAGCTAATTCCTCATCCATGTCCTTTGAACTCATTTATTAGTGAATTCAAGCAAATCGAATCCAACTACCCAGGTACAAAACCAATCATGGTATTACCTAGAAATATTTTGAACATCAATAGTTGGTTAAAAAATGAAAAGGAAGATCAACTCTTTGAAGTACTGGAAAGACATACCAAGGATTTTGATTGGGATTATACTGACATGAAGGAAATTCATCCCAACATTTTCACTCATCACATTTACATGGAATCTATCAAATTGGTTAGACAATCACAAAGAAGAATAAACCCAATGTTAAAGGAGATAGTCAAAACAGAGATCCAAATATTGTTAGAAGTTGGGTTTATTTACCCCATCTTAGATAGTCAGTGGGTTTCACCTTTGGTAATTATGCCCAAGAAAAATGTTAAATTAAGGGTATGTGTAGATTATAGAGAACTAAATAAAGCAACACTAAGAGATTACTTTCCTTTACCTTTCATTGATCAAGTTCTTGACAATTTGCTAGGAAAAAGATATTTTTCTTTCCTAGATGGGTTTAGTGGGTATAACCAAATAATGGTAGCAGCTGAAGATCAAGATAAAACCATATTTACCTACCCTTGGGGAACTTTTACTTATCAAGTACTTCCATTTGGACTCTATAATGCTCCAACAACCTTCTAAAGAGCAATTCTGACAATATTCTCTAACTTTATAAATGATTGTGTTGAGGTATATATAAATGATTTCACCATTCATGGTAGAACTTATGAGGAGGCTCTTACCAACTTGGAAAGAGTATTCATTAGATGTGAAGAACATCAATTATATTTGAGCCATGAGAATTTTTTGTTGATGATGGATGAAGGAATAGTGCTGGGACACCATATTTATACAAAAGGCACTCAAGTAGATCCAAAGAAAGTTGAAATAATCTCCAACTTACCCATCCCACAAACACAAACTGAAATTAAAAGTTTTTTGGGATATATTGATTACTACAGACACTTCATAGATAATTTTAGCTAAATAGCTACCCCTATGTTTTCCTTGCTTACAAAAGACAGTATATTCAAATGGAGTGATAGTTGCCAATATGCCTTTTAGACCATCACAGTTAAACTTGTTACTACTCTAGTATTGAGAGGACCAGATTAGACTAAGCCATTACATATATACATAGATCCTTCCAATACAACACTAAGAATAGTCCTTAGACAAAGGGATGAAGAGGGTAACATGTATGCTATATATTATATTGGTAAAAACATGACACCTACTGAAAGAAATTACACCACAACTGAGAGGAAATTCCTAGCTTTACTCTATACAATTAACAAATTTAGACACTACATAATAGGCTACAAGGTATTTTTCTATATAGAAGATTTAGCTATTAGATATCTTACCAAGAAACTAATTGTGGGAGGTAGGATTATTAGATGGTTGTTGCTCTTACAAGAATTTGATGTTACTATTATAGATAAACTAGGGAAGTTTAATGTGGTGGCTGATTTCTTGTCAAGAATGAACACTACAGGTGAAGAAGAACCAGTGGAAGATGACTTTCTAGATGAATACATATTTTCTATTTCATCAAAATCTTTGTGGTTTGCTGATATAACTAATTACCTCAGCACAAGGAAGTTTCCTCTACAATTTTTACAAAAAGAAAAGAAACGTTTAATCAAAGAAAGTTCTTTTAAATGGATTAATGGAATATTATTTAAACTTGGACCTAACCATGTATTTCATAGGTGTGTGACAAATGGTGAAGCTTATGATATCATCAGATCTTTTCATGATGAACTAGGAGGAGGTCATTACTCAGCATAAAAAACTATACATAAAATCTTAAGATCAAGATACTATTGGCCTCACCTTCATCAACAAGTAAAAAGATATGTCAGACACTATGATTCTTGTCAAAGAATTGGATAGCCTACTATTTTAATAGAGATGCCTCTACACCCTCATCCTCAATTGGTTTTAGAACCATTTGAGAAATGGGGAATTGATTTTATAGGTCCTATAGATCTTCCCTCCAGAGGAAAAGAATATCTCCTAATATGTATAGATTATGTGACCAAGTGAGCAGAAGTGGAAGTATTAACTCATGCAAGAGAAGATATGGTAGCTGATTTCTTATATTTCAAAATCATGCAAAGATTTGGTGCTCTAAGAGAGATAGTCTCAAATCAAGGACCGCAGTTTATGTCAAATACGATAAAGCACTTCATGTAAGTATATCAAACTCAACATAGAAAAACATATCCATACCACCCACAGGCTAATGGGCAAGTTGAAGTCACCAACAAAGAACTAGAAACTATTTTAACCAAGGTTGTCAATTCCAACAAAAAAGATTGGGTAGATAAGGTACCAAATGTTGTTTGAGCCTATACTACTACTTGGAAAACAAAAACTAGATTTTTACCTTATGAATTAGTTTATGGTAAGAAGCCTTTATTCTCTATTAAATTTGAATTATAAACTATGAAAATAACTGGAGAAGTAGGGATTGAATTAGAAGAAATATAGAAAGAAAGACTCTTATAGCTTAATCAACTTGATGAGATGAGGATGGAAGCACTACAAAGAACTGAATTGGTATAACATCAAAGAAAAGTTTCTCATGATTCATAAATCGAGCAATGGAATTTTTAGAAAGGAGATTGAGCACTATTATTTGATTCCAAATTTTAATAGTTTAAAGGAAAACTACAAATAAGGTGCTTGTTATCAAATTAAGGAGGTCTTTGAAAATGGTTTTGTTAAGCTAATACCTATTGATAACAATATAAGAGCTCTGTTAGTCAATGGACATAGATTGAATCTTTATCATAAACCTCTCAATAAAGAAGAATTTTTTCAAAAGATAAAATATTAAGTAGCCTTTCTAGAAGACTCTACTTCTAGAGAAATTGTTTCAAATCAAGTACTTGTTTTGGAGGGATCTACTTCTTCTAGTGAACATGCTCCTTGATGATCTAGTGTGTGTGTGTGTGTGTGTATACACACATATATATATGTACATATATATATATATATATACATATATATACACATATGTATATATATATATATATATATATGTATATATATGTATATATATATATGTATATAAATGTATATATATATATATACATATATATATATATACATATATATATATATGTATATATATAGATATACATATATATATACATACATATATACATATATATATATATACATATACATATATATATATATATATATACATATACATATATATATATATATACACACACACACACACATACACACACACATACATACATACATACATACATACATACATACATATATATATACATACATATATATATATATATATATATAGTGAAAATCCTTCTAGGGACACTATTGACAATCAATGCCTAGAAAACTAGCT
Source organism: Torreya grandis (assembly GCA_037957365.1). NCBI lineage: Eukaryota > Viridiplantae > Streptophyta > Pinopsida > Cupressales > Taxaceae > Torreya > Torreya grandis. The sequence goes on from JARHVA010004120.1 coordinate 590,871, forward strand.
TGTTGGCTGGCTATGCATTGTAAAAAGGGCTTTGGCTAGAAAACTAGCAATGGCTGACCAAAGGGCAAAAAAATAAAATTTATATAAAAAAAAGAATAGAGAATCTCATCATGTCACTATGATTGGTCATCTCTATGAAATAAAATAATCCATGTAAACTTATTTGTGCAGGACAAATGGTGAGCAAAGGATACATCTAAGGTCAAAGTAAGTAAGACATATTTTATTTATCTATGTTTAGTTAACTAATTATCTTCAATTTAATTAAGACTTATTTTATGGAGATGACCCAAATTTGAGTCTTCTAAAACATAACGACATGACACATGCCATAATGAAAAAGCATGCAACTGAGCCACCAAAGTTGTATGGATAAGTGTGCATCTCTGGTACAATCAATTGAGTCATCAATCATGATAATGATGGGATGTCATAAAAGGGGTTTTAAATGAAGAGATAAGTTTCTATCACCATCAATGTGACATATCATCATTTCACCCAACTTGTATTAATGAGAAAAAATGGCTGGCACACTCTGTAGAAATGTGTGACACTGAACTGTATCAAGTCATCATATAGAAGTATAGACTCATGTAGCTGTGGCATTTCATATGAATCATTCCATTTCTATAGACTTCAACAGAAGCTAGTCTATAGATTCTGCATGATTTTTGCCTATCAATCCTCAGTGACTATTGCCTACTGACTTCAATAAAATATTGGTCTACACCCCAATCAAAGTTAAAAGAATAGATTTGTCTATAAATTCTCAAAGAAATGGGACAAAAAATAAGATCAGAGTCAAAGAATGCAGCAAAGTTTCATAAAGACAAAGCTTCTATGGTAGTGTTTAGAGCCAATGGTTGGCTACCTTTCATTGAAAAGTTCCAAAGTTTTGATGAAACAATGCTAAGTGAATTCATCAATAATTTCACCCATGAATTTTCAATTGTGAAAGGCATTTTTATTCCTATTACAACTCAAGTTATAAGGCAAATTATACAAAGTTCTAGAAGAAGAAATGAGAGCTACAAGTAGAATTTAATTTAGTGATTTAATTAGTCAATTTAATGGTAATGAGTAGACTAAGACTTAATATCTATTAGATTTTAAGGGAAAATCAAAAGGGATAAGTATAAATTCACTTGCTAAACCCTAGAAATCTATAGCCAACTAGGTACTCAAGTATATTATTTGTGAGGGGCAACACAGTCTTTTAGGGGGAGACGCCATAAAAATGTTAATACACCTTAAGCATGGCAGACAAAACCCTCAATAAAAAATTAACCTCCCATTATTATTATATGGTGCTCTACAAATTATGTCTACAACCCCTAATACTACTCTTAGGCATCATGTCCTTATTCATCTCATTATCCAACATCACTTCCTTTAACAAGGACAAGAGATCTGGGATGAATTTTAGAATAGTATAACATAATAAATTCTAAATTTCCCTACACAAGAAACCCTAAGTTTACCACAAGAACACTCATCTCCACCTACTATATCAGCTAAGAAAACAATGCTAAGGAAGAAATCATAGACTGTAGTCTCCACATAAACCCCTTCTTCTTCTTCAAGAAGAGTCACAAGGTCTCAAATCCCTAAAATTTCAAGGTCTGCACAAGAACATCATGAATCTATAGTACAACCAATTCCTTTATCAAGAAGAAGAAAATTGAGATGAAAGGTTGCTATAGAACCTGAGAAGACTGAGGGTTTGATGGTTGAGAAGGAAAGCCAACCAAGTGTAGCTCAAAGAGTGACCAAAAGAAGGAGAAGGCTAACTCTAATAGATGAAGATGAAAAAGAGGTTGTAGACATTCTATAAAGTCTTAAAATAGTATCTCATTCCCCCATACATCAAAATATCCCTGCACTTATAGATATTGAAGAAATTCCTTTCGAAAAGAACTCTCCAATCATAATGGAGGAACCAAATCCAGAGGAAGAGCCACACATGGTAGAGGAATCAAGTATGGCAGAACAACCACCTGTTCCAGTTGAAACTGCAATGGATAAAGGGAAAACTATATGTACCAATTAGAAAGGTGAATCATCTAATTTAAATGATCATGTTATGTAGTTAACTTGGTATCTTTCTCAAGCTCAATATCTTGAACAATAATAAATAGCTAACATTGCTAACTTGATCAGTCAATTATAGAACAAGGATCATCTCAACTCATTGTTGGTGTCAAAATTAGACACAACACCTATTGATCATGCAACATAAGTTCATAGATTAGAGGAAATAATGAAATAATATGAAAGTAAAAAAATAGATATTTGGATATATGTATAAAATATGAAGAAGAAAAATAGGAGATTTTAGAGTTTGGTAAACTCTTCCAAAGCACCTGATGTTGTACCTTCTCCTCCTAAGGTATTTATTAACCATGATTGTCAAACAAGTGATCCAAGTATTCCTCCCTTGAAAATACTACATCAAATTGAAGAAGAATATTCCATACATCAATAGAAAAATAAAGATGCAACTTCTTCAAGCAAACTCTTGGAAAATGAAAAGAAAGAATTAGAAGCTAAGGTCCAAAATTTAGAAGAAAATTTGTAGGATGCAAACAAATTAGGGGAATATCTTTTAGCATGTATAAATCCTTCTCCTACATATATATATTTTTTTTATTTGAACAATTTTATAAATGATAGCTTCTAGGAATCTCTTGTCATCTTCCTTACAAAATTTTACAACCAACAACATTTTTGAAATTTTTTTATAGTGCTGAACTTGATCATTAGGATTTTCTTTATGAGTTTTATTTGCATGATTTGATTCTAGGAGACCATGAGCATAATAAATTATTGATAACCCTTCATGTAGGAGAAGATCAACTAAGGGTATTAAATTCTACATTAAAAAATCAAATATCATGGAAAAGTAGATTTGAGGACTATACAAATCATGCTAAGACTACGGGATTATGTGTTAAACCAGTTTTGCCTATTCTCAGATTGATCAAATAGAATTTTAACTATGCTTTGTTAAGTGATGAGGTTAAAATGCATTATTTACAAGATTTATATGATTGTGCTATTTATTTTGATTTATTTTTTAGGATAGATTTTTGATTCAGTGGTGGATGCAAGTGTAAATAGATAGGACCAACTTTCAGTGCCTCTTAAAAGATGAGAAGTCACGTCTCTAAATAACTTAAGATGGAGTATGAGGAGAGCTTACTTAATTTTAGAAATCTTAATAGAGGTAATGTAGAGTAAAAATTTACTCTATGTTTCATTCTATTTTTTTAGTGGCATGCCACAAAATTTTGTCTTCACATACTTTGGTCTGAGATGGCAGAGTTTTGAAGTAGAGTGAGACTCTATTTTCCTCTTTGATTTATTTTTGTCTAAGTGTTGAAATCAAGTGGAAGCTGACAAGTGTCATCATCTGAGGCATACTTCCTATTGGAAACTACCAAGTGTCATCATTTGAGGCACCTTTTATATTCTCTATGAGTCGGTCAGAAGTTGCCATGTCTCGTAGTGACTCAACAGAACATGCCAAGTGTCAGCATCCATGGTTTCATATCGGCACCCATGTTTCATCTCTTTTTAGTGCAAGGTTTCAGAAGCTAAGTATCGAGGTTAGGTGGAAAGTGCCAAGTGGCAGCCATGAAAGGTCTTAGTTTTGATTTTCTAAAAGTGATGGAAGTTACCATGTATCTTAGTAGAATAAAGTGGAAGCCACCACATGTCACGATCCAAACTATCTTCATTTTACTCCACCGATATAGAAAAGATGGTGGTGGGTCCCAAGTTTTGTTTCTTCAACAAGCGAAAGATGTCAAGTGTCACTATCTGTGAAAATGTGAAATGAGACCCAATTATTCCTATGGTATAAACATAGTAAAGTGGAGACCACCACGTGTCATCTTCCGTAGTTTTCTAAAAAGGTAGCTAGAAGGAGTGGAGACCACCACATATCCCAACAAAGTAAAGTAGAGATCGCCACATGTCTTTTGATGAAGCAACAGAGTTTGCCACCTGTCCCTATGCTCCTTTTCAAGTTGCTTGGGTAAGAAATGCTATGAATCTTATTTTCTTTTTAGCTATTAAAGTTTTGAGGAAGCGGATAGCGACAAGTGTCAAAGGCAGAACATGGCTGAGCAAAGACACAAAAGAATATAAGTTACGTGGAAAGTGCTATGTGTCTTCTATGGGTGCTATAGACCATGACAAGTGTCATCCTCTGGTGTTTCCTAAAGTAATAAGAATAAATTGGCTAAGTATTACCTAGCATTTAAGAGAAGGGAGTGTCCTACATTCTATTTTAGCTAATGAACTACCAGAAGACAAAGCATTTCATAATCTATAAGATATCTTGTGTTAGACACTTTCAGTTGGTGGAATATTTCATTTGGGCCATTAGATTGGGAATAAGTAGACAATTCAGAGTGGATTCAAGGCTATAAATAAGGGTGCAGAGATTGTTAGGGAATCATCAATTATCAGAGAGAATTTTTGAGAGAGAGTTATTATAACAAGTTTAGACTTTCTAGAGCTGTGGCTAAGTAATATCATTTGCTTTTGTTTCATTTTCTTGAGTTGGAAGGTTTACATAACTGTACATGTTTCTATGCCTCTTATGTGAATGGAAAATTCAAATAAGAAGATTGAACCCTGTGCCTTTGTTGATATTATTTGTGTCATTTGAAAAAGTAGTCTAGGCTGTAGACTTTCTAGAGCTGTGATTAAGAATGTCATTTGATTTTGTCTCATTTTCTTGAGTTGGAAGGTTTACATAACTGTACATGTTTTTGTGTCTCTTATGTGATTGGAAAATTCAAATAAGAAGATTGAACCCTATGCCTTTGTTGACATTTTTTGTATCCCAGCAAAAGTAGTCTATGATGTGAGCCTCTATTTCTATTGTTTCCATCTTTTACATTGATCATGCACTTGTTTGCTCTTAAATGTAAATGAATCCTAAATATAGTCTCACTGTGCTCAGGATTAAGGTTGAATTACATTCAGGTGCATCACCATAGATTAGATTTTCTTTCTTGCATTGTGTTTCTATTGAAATTCCTATCCCTTTTCCTAGTATATAATTGATTTAAAGAAGAACCAGCTTCTCTAAAATCTAGAGGTTGTTTCAAGATGCAAGTCCCATATCTTGAAACTTCACATTGTGGTTGATTAAAATCAAGCACAATTTTAAATCATCAACAATTTTTGGCATGCTTGATGGGACCAATCTTGAAGTCTCTTCCAAGATCGTATGAACCAAAGAGCTATGAGGAGCCATAGTTGTGGACTCAGAACCAGATCACAATCTGCTACAAATCCAGGTATTCTTTTACCACCTTTGGTAATAAGTCCAAGAAGAAGAGCCAACCAATTTGTACCAATATATAGAACTAATATGGGAGCCCCTATACCCCCAAGAAATTATGCAAGCTAGAATACTGGTAGTCCCTTAATTCTCCCAATACCACTAGACACTTGGGACCCTATCCCAGTGAATTCCCTAAAATATCTACCTAAATTCAGTGGGTAAGACTCTAAAATACCTAAGGAACATCTGCATGATGTATCAGATGTTTGTGTTATACATGTTGTCACATAACAAAATGTGGCCATAAGATTATTAGCAGCTTCTTTTAAAGGGAAGGCTCTAGAATGGTATCAATCTTTGACCCCAAATACCATATCTACATGGGATCAGCTCATGGATCTTTTCTTTGAAAGATTTGTAGAGAAGGGTGATAAGTCTTCTTTGTTACAATAGTTAATTACTATTCAAAGGGAACCACAAGAAGCCATGACTGACTTCAATTCCAGATTTCAAAAGACTTGGGACAGAATCCCTATTACAGCTAAACCATTACCAGGTATGGCCATAGTGTTTTATCTTAAGGCTTTGAATTCAAATATATCTATTATGATTCAGTCACTTGGAGGACACACTTTTCTAGAGGCTTATGAATATGCGGTCAGAGCTGAAAATAATTTAATAGATGCTGGAAAGTTACCTCCAAGGCCTCCCATGCCCATGTTCCTAGAAATTTCTTTGCCATTACCTCAAGAAGTCCCTAAATCTATAAGCCCACCTGTGTCTATGTACACCTATCCTCAACCATCTACTAAAGAAATTGTCTCCACTCAGTCATCTGAGCTAGATGATATCAAGAATATCTTGAGGACATTTTTTAATGAACTGATCAATATAAAAAGACAACAGAGTACTTTTCCTAAGCCTCCATATCAAGGCTATCAAGGAAATAGATTTTCATCTTAGTCAAACCAATATCAGGGTCCTCTAAGACAAACTAACCATCATCCAACAAACCAATTGGTTGCAGTCCCCACACCCTCATAGACTATTCCTCCCAATTAAAATAGGGAGATTGTTCTAGGGCAAAATAACTATGTGGATAATGCTAAGACCTGGTGTTTCCCTTGAAATTATGCTCATACACCTAGAGATTGTCCAATGGGTAATCTACAACAAAAGGTGGTAGAGAAAAGAGGAATGGATGGTCAGTTTGCAAGTTCCAGTGATAATCAAGCTTACCAATCTCCTGGTATGCAAAATTCAGTCTTAGTGACTTAGATGCAAGGGATGTCCTTGCAACAAGAGGAAGAAATAGCCCAGAACATGCTTTGTTCTCATGGGTTGAAGATGAAGAATTAGTTTTCTTGAATGAAACATCTACCTCTAAAAAAATAGTGGTGCAATCTAATTATTACACCAGATCAAAGAGAAGGATGGTGGAGCAGCCTGAGGTTATAAATAGTCAAGTCATGGAGAATTCTCCATTACAAGGACAAAGGAACACAACTGTCAAACAAGAAGTGCCTCAGCTGATGCAAAATCAAGGGACTCCTAACCAAACTCAAGAAAAGATAAGATATTCTTATTCTCAAAGAACTCAGACTCTAGGGCCAATAAATGTGGTGGATCAATTGAAGAAGACTCCAACACAAGTATTAATATGGGATATATCAGCTATTCTTAAACATAAGACATTACTACAAGAAGCTCTACAAGGCCAAGCAGTGCCCAAAGGTACTGTTACCAAAGAAGGACATTTTGGAAAAGAAAAGCTCAAAGATATAGTCCATATGCAGGCAACAACCCTAGTGAATAACACAGCAGAGGTAAGCAAATCCAAATCGGATCCCTTCTATTTAACATTAATAGTTGGCAAGAAATTTTTGGATAATGCAATGATTGATTCAGGGGCTAGTACTATAGTAATGCCCAAGTAGATAGTTGATGCTTTAGAAATTAAGTATGAACCACTCACTAAAGGAGTCATATGGCTAGATGGCAAAGTAGTACAAACCATCAGGACAATCAAACAAATCCAATTACAATTATATGCTTGTCCCAATATAATTGTAAATTAGGATGTAGTAGTGATAGATATACCTCTTATTTTTGGCTTATGTTTATCAAGAGACTTTACAGCCAAAATAGGGGGATATATGTCCCTTGATTGGTCTCATCTCATCTTAAGAACCAAATATGGTTCAAAGATGAAGGTATTGTCTAAACCATTATACAAATATCACATTACTAATGAGCCCACTTCAAAGTTAGAAGCAGCCCATGCTATGATGAATAAAGAAGAAAGGGTTTTTGTCGAAGAGCTAGGTGAATGGACTGGATATAATCAAGAGGAAGAAAATGATCATTTATTAGCTATGATGCAAAGTGACCCATATGGAAATTATGACTCTATTGGTCTGGGCACTTACGTTATACTTGATGAAGATCATAGAATTCCAAATGTTCTAGAGGAAGAAAAGTCAAAAGACACCTCTTATGAATTTCAAATTCCTAGTGAGAAATCACAAGCATATACCTTGACTTCTAATGAAGAAGAAATAATTTATGATTTTCTTTTTACTTTGCAAGATAATGTGGAGGAACATGGATAATTCTTGGACCATGATTTAAATGATTTGTTTGAAATCATTGAGTTAGGTTATACCATTTTTCAAGATAGCTGTGAACTGGTTATAGATGAGCAGAACAGTATTGAGCCTTAATTACATGTGCAAAATTATTGCAAACTTTTAGAATTATCCTTTCAAGATATTGGTAATTTTGAAGTTATTAAAGAAGATTCTCATGCAGTAGAAACTAAGTTTGAGGGAAAAGGAGTTAAGTCAATAAATTATATATGTCAAAAGGCTTCTATTGATGAGCAGATGGTCATTAACTTCTTGGTAAGACATCCTAATATCAAGAGCTGATATTTGATGAGCTTCCAAGAACAAAAAGAGCTTATGTATGTTGGAAGCGTGTTTGACTTAGACTCACTCGAATGTAGGCAAGTCAATGTGGCATACACAGAGGGTAATTCACCAAAGTTATATCTAATTCAATCACCTATATGGCAATATAAGCTAGCTTGTCATGAAAGAGACTTTAGAAATTATACTTTTGATCCAGGAGGGAGATAAAGATGCTTCATTAATGTATTTAGGTAGTTTCCCCTTTTCATATTGCTTTGTTTTCCCATTTTTTGTTTTCTCACTTTTCTTTTAAATAAGTGTTCTTTGAACACATAGTCGACAGCTCAAAAATTTCAAATTTTTCAAAAATTATCCAATACATTGAATGTCTTCCAAATCTTTAGAAATCCCCAAGGTACCTTGCATTGCCACTTGCATAACGTGCCTATCTCATTGTTCTATAAAGATTGAGTAGGATCTGCTAATGGTTATCTGAGTTTAATGCCATTTTGAGACTTGATAGGTCAATAAATACCTCTTAGCAAGGTTTAAAGTTTACAAGTTCTCAAACATTCTTACATCTACACAAAAAATATCCTACTACTTGCATTTTCTATGCTTAGTAAGCTTGCTTCAATGAAAGTGTCTCTATTTTGCAAAAGTTCATACAAGTTACCACAGAGAAGATACAAAGATGGAGGGGGCACAATCTTCACAACAAGGAGCTAGGATGTATGAATCCCTTGATAAGTTTCTTGCAAGTAAATCATATGCTTTAGCTTCTACACAACCATTGAAGGGCTATCTAAGGACTAGGTTTCCTGAAGCTGGTCCAGTAAGTGATTCAGTGAAAATAAAAGATTATGCAGATGGCATCATGGATCCAATTATTTATAGAGCCAATAGCAAAAATCTTAGAGAAGGAGCACATCAAAGGTGTCTATAGAGGGCTAGATTAGGGAAATTTAAAACATTCACCATGAGGATATGGACCTCACAACTGGCTCAATTCATTGTCCTAATTGTTCATTCATGCCTCAACCTGGTCGAATTATGTGTAAACTTGCTCCATGCACCTTCAAGCACCATTCAATGAGGCCCATTCACACTGAAAATCACACTGCAAGCTATTAGGGATATGTTAGCCCTGCATCATGATAGTATAGCTACATTTCCCACTATTGCTAAGATGCAAAGAACATGCAAAAATATCAACACTTAGACAAGGTTCTTGAGATCCAAGTTACAAATGGGTGATGATGACACTATGGTACCCACACTCCCTACACTAAGAGCTCAATTCACACAGGCTAGCCAAGATGCATTGTCTATGATGGCTCTCATATTTGGCATGAAAGATGACATGGTAGTGTATGTAGAAAAAATGGCTATCCTTTTAAGGTTGAAGACCATTGATAAAACCCAAGAGTATCAACTTGACTTTTTTGAGCAAATTTCTTTCTCAATGGTAGAATAACTGGCCCATTTTAGATCAAAAGGAGTGTTCAGGTATTCTTCCTATTTGTTCCACCTCATGATTTTTCAAAACTCTGAACTCTTTGCCCAACATATGTATCTTAATATGTATGACCCAGATTTTGATCTCCAAAGGACAATTCCTATGTCTGCATGGACACACATTTTCTCAAAGACTAGTGACCCATATGAGTTTTGGGAATTATTTGTCACTCTTACTTTTTTCCACCTCAGTCCTGAGCCAATTATGAATAAATTATTCCTCAGTGTTTCCAATCTTCTGGCTAGTTGCCCAATTCCTTACGATTTCTATTTTGGATCTCACCATATTATTATAAGAGTGTTCAGGTATTCTTCCTATTTGTTACACCTCATGATTTTTCAAAACTCTGAACTCTTTGCCCAACATATGTATCTTAATATGTATGACCCAGATTTTGATCTCCAAAGGACCATTCCTATGTCTGCATGGACACACATTTTCTCAAAGACTAGTGACCCATATGAGTTTTGGGAATTATTTGTCACTCTTACTTTTTGCCACCTCAGTCTTGAACCAATTATGAATAGATTATTCCTTAGTGTTTCCAATCTTCTGGCTAGTTGCCCAATTCCTTGCGATTTCTATTTTGGATCTCACCATATTATTATAAGAGTCCATGGTTTTTGTGGGGAACCAATATTTCTACCTAAGATCTTGACTCTTAGGTTAGCATTCCTAGATGTCACTAGATAGGTATCCATAATTGACAATGAATTTGGCTCGTGAAAGAGGAAATGAAAATGTATAATCTACCATGGATGACCAATGGCATGGTTTTGGAAACCAGAGATGCTGAAGTTGTATTGCTCAAAAAGCTAGCCTTTCTAGGTTTCCTTTTAATAAAATACAAATGGGTTTATGACCCAAATGATTTCATAGCTTCATAGATAAGAAATAATAGAGTTGTAATCAGAATTACACATGAGGGCTGCCCTTTTTGGGAAACCAAGAAAAATCCTAGGGAAGACAATCCTAGATTTTATGTTGAGTTAACAGACTTGCCACTTCCAAAAAATAGGCCATCGGAGACATTTTATGTTAAGTAGAGAGATTATGATCCTAAAGGTAGAATGACTTCTGGCTTAAGGAGAGCTTTAAAGAATAAATATTGGGATACTGAGAAGATAGAGGCCTATTGGAAGTATAGGTAGGAAATTTGTCAAATAACCCATTCTTTCGAGAATATAGACACAGATGAAAGATGGGTAGAACTATGGGATGACTGTCATCTCTCCCCTGTATCTAGCCCAAAGGTAGGTAATTTTCCTACATTGGGTGAATAACTAGAAGCTAGGGCTGAGTCTAGCTAAGAGTCACAAGCCTCAAAGTAAACTACAACTACAACAACTATATCAGTTTGGCCTCCATCCCTCAACACCATAGAAATGCAAAAAGTATGGTTCCTTTACCATCACAAGCTTCCCCATCAGTCTCAATTATTGATATTCCTAATTCCCCCAAAGCCTCATTGAAAGGAGTAGAAATATAGCTAGAAGAAGAGACACCCAAGAAATGAAAGAGGGTACAGTTTCAATTACTTTAGAAGAAGAGACATACACACCATAGTGCCAATTATAGGGTACTATAATTGCTCCTCAGGTAAGTAATATTCCTCTCTCTCCTTCTCAGTCTATTTCTTACCCTACCACTTCGACCATCCCCATTTCCCACTTTGTTTCATCTATGCCACCTCCGGCCTTAACATTACCTCATTTCTCTCCCTCTGTTCCCAAGAAGCTTTCCCCTTAGATTATCCATAGCCAACAATTAGCTATTCAATATGGTCTACCACAAGGACATCCTTTTGTGGGTGGGCACATTGCCTCTCCTTCTACCTTCCAGACCCAAGCAGATGCTACTAGGAAGGGAAGGGAAGCCCAAACAGAGAAAAAGAAGATTAAGGAGAATAAAGATTTGGCTACACCCCATTTGTGGTCATAATTTGACCCCATCTAGTAGCAATTGATGGTGACTCATTTGTCACCAAATGTAATAAATCCAATGGAGTAGATGCAACCAAAAGATTACATGATGAATGTAGTAGCCATCGACATGTCACTCTTTAGGCCACAGGACAAAGTTGAGCTACTGACTGAATCCACTTCTATAGTTATTGAAGACTATTTGAAGATATCAAGAAGGCTATATAAGATGGAAGCTAAGTTAGCTAAGGACAAGGCAACCTATAACAATTTAACCTCAGAGATCAATAGTAAAAATAATGAAATAGAGAATCTAAATAAATAGTTACAAGATACTATTTCTCTTTAGACTCACTGGGTAGTTTAGGCCCAAAGTGATTCTTTAAAGGAAGGGCTCACATAGGTAAAGGATGCAGTGATGACCCTTAGGCACAAAAAAGTAGCATTGCAAGAAAAGTGTGAAGAACACATATTGCAAGTTACCCAATTGCAATAAAAGCTACTGACTGAATAGAATAACACTGCGGTCATAATAGCCCAATTTCACTCAGAGCAACAGAGAGCAACACAATTGACACTAGAGCTGGATAATAGGTTAAAGAGTGTTAGAGTATTAAGTCTGGTAAGGGAGCTATATGAATCCATGTGGAAGAGAATCTCTTTGGAGATTATTTAGCTCAGGCCATCTCTCACCTTCTTGTTAAGTGCACAAAAATTATACAAAAAGGTGGAGAGTTCAATTGTAAATACTCTGGCTATAGTCTCTAAGAGAGTAATGGACTCATAAACATTGCTACAAAAGCTGTATGATGCAATGGATGCAACACTATCAGCAACAAGAATCAATGATAAAATGGTCACTACCAAGTGAGTAAATGAGGTTCTCAGTTGCAATTCCATAGCCACCAGTTGTAGAGAGCTTTTAGATGTCATGAAGGAAGGAATCAATGAAATGAAGCAACATGTTGAAGATCTAGTACAACTAGGTTTTCCTTCTCCATTTCTTGATGACAACACCATGCTGATGGTAGAAGAAATTAAACCTTTGTTGTTGGCCAAATAGAAGGATCAAACAATTTTCATACTACTTATAACAACTTATGTCCATAGTGGAGTCACCATTGGTGTTTAAAAATTTGCCTCCAAAGGCTGATTGCACTGAAAGTTAGTACCAAAAACCTTTTAGTGAGATGCAAAATGCAATTAGTAGAAGTAGAAGCTGTCTTGGTCCTTGTTTCCCAGCTCGAATTCAAATTGAAGGCTACCGTTCAAATTTTGCAACATTTTTCACACAAGGATATTATTAACCTTGATTTAGCCTTTAATGAATTGCAGAGTAAGCAAGGGTTATTTGATGAAGAATGGTCTGCCTACTAGACAACATTGTTGAAGCTGTGATTTTGAAATTTTGATCTAGCAAGAGTTGTGCTTTCTTTTCGAGCAGGCTCAAAAGTCCTTAGGGTCGCCAGTAACTATAGAGTAAAAATTTACTCTACATTTCATTCTTTTTTTTAGTTACATGCTACAAAATTTTGTCTTTGCATACTTTGGTCTAAGATGATAGAGTTTTAAAATAGAGTGAGACTCTATTTTCCTCTTTGATTCATTTTTGTCTAAGTGTTGAAATCAAGTAGAAGCTGACAAGTGTTGTCATTTGAGGCATACTTCTCAGTGGAAACTACTGAGTGTCATCATCAAAGGCACCTTTTATATTCTCTATGAATTGGTCAAAAGCTACCACATCTCATAGTGACTCAGTAGAATGCACCAAGTGTCAGCGTCTCTGGTTTCATATCAACACCCACATTTCATCTCTTTTTAGTGCAAGGTTTTAGAAGCTAAGTATTGAGGTTAGGTGGAAAGTGACAAGTGGCAGTTGTGGAAGGTCTCAATTTTGCTTTTCTAAAAGTGACGAAAGCTACCACGTATCTCAGTAGAAGAAAGTAGAAGCCACCATGTGTCACGATTTGAACTATCTTCATTTTGCTCCACTGATATAGTAAAGATGGTGGTGGGTCCCAAGTTTTGTTTCTTTAGCAAGCAAAAGCTGCCAGGTGTCATTGTCTATGAAAATGTGAAATGAGACCCAATTTTTCCTATGGTATAAATAGAGTAAAGTGGAGACCACCACATGTCATCTTCCACATATTTCTAAAAATGTAGCTAGAATTAGTGGAGACCACCATGTATCCTAACAAAGTAAAGTGGAGATTTTCACGTGTCTTTTGATGAAGAAGCAGAGTTCACCACATATCCTTATGCTCCTTTTCAAGTTTCTCAGGTAAGAAATGCTATGAATCTTATTTTATTTTAAGCTGTTGAAGTTTTGAGGAAGCAAATAGCAACAAGTGTCAAAGGCAGAACATGGCTGAGCAAAGAAACAAAAGAATATAAGTTACGCATAAAGTGCCACGTGTCTTCGATGGGTGTTGTGGACCATGACAAGTGTTGTCCTCTATGTTTTCTAAAGTAATAATAAGAAATTGGCTAAGTGTTACCTAGTGTTTAAGAGAAGGGAGTGTCCTTCAATTTGTTTCAGCCAATGAACTGCCAGAAGACAAAGTATTTCATAATCTATAAGATATCTTCTATTAGACACTTTTAGTTGGGGGAAAGATTTCATTTGGGCCGTTAGATTGGGAACAAGCAGACAATCTGGAGTGGATTCAAGGCTATATATAAGGGTGTAGAGATCACCAGGAAATCATCAATTATCAAGGAGAATTTTTGAGAGAGAATTATTGTAACAAGTTTAGACTTTCTAGAGCTGTGGCTAAGTAATATCATTTACTTTTGTCTCATTTTCTTGATTTGGAAGGTTTACATAATTGTACGTGTTTTTGTGCCTCTTATGTGATTGGATAATTCAAATAAGAAGATTGAACCCTATGCCTTTGTTGATATTATCTGTGTCATTTGCAAAAGTAGTCTAGGCTGTAGACTTTCTAGAGCTGTGATTAGGAATGTCATTTGCTTTTATCTCATTTTCTTGAGTTGGAAGGTTTACATAATTGTACATGTTTCTATGCCTCTTATGTGATTGGAAAATTCAAATAATAAGATTGAACCCTATGCCTTTGTTGACATTTTTTGTAACCCTACAAAAGTAGTCTATGCTGTGAGCCTCTGTTTTTATTGTTTCCATCTTTTACATTGATCATGTACTTATTTTATCTTAAATGTAAATGAATCCTACATATAGTCTCACTGTGCTTATGATTAAGGTTGAATTACATTCAGGTGCTTTGCCATAGATTAGATTTTCTTTCTTGCATTGTGTTTATGTTGAAATTCCTATCCCTTTTCCCAGTATATACTTGATTTAAAGAAGAACCAGCTTCTCTAAAATTTGGACATTGTTTAAAGATGCAAGTCCCATATATTGAAACTTCCCATTGTTGTTGATTAGAATCAAGCACAATTTTAAATCATCAATAGGTAATAAACTTTAGGGGAGAATAGAAATGGATTGACATGAGATATAGACCCCCTTTACTAATCATACATATTCTAGGATGGTATAGTTAGGCTCCATAATCAAATGAGGAATTCAATATATGGAAACAAATGATTCAAGAACATCAGGGATTTACAATAAATTTATACAAGTATATAATAGATGAATTTGATGAATATGATTTGAGTTAGAGTGTGGAAAGTAGAAGCCAGAGCTTTGAATACCAATAAATGTTTGCAATGGGACTTGTAAAAGGTAAAACTTGGGGGAGATGATGAGCTCAAAATATGGCTCATTATTGAAATTTTATTTCCCTCAATTCATCTCTCGAAGGATATTATCTTATGCAAATCTTAGATTGTTAGATATCTATTACATGGAAAATAGATATTTGTCTTGTTTATATTAAACCAAAGACTAAACTTTTACTTTGTCATTAATGTCTAATACATAGCATGTTTTAGTGATTTTTGTTGTGAAGAATTCTCAATAAATAGATACATGGGATGTATAGTGAACATGCAATTTTGATCTCCATCCAACAAAACTACAGACTCCATAGGCTTGCTTCTATGGACTCTGAAAGCTTATTTCTATGGACTTTGTAGGCTTGTTTCTATGGACTCTATAGGATTTTTCTACATACTCTATAGGCTTGTTTCTATGGACTTCATAGGCTTGTTTCTACAAACTCTATAGGCTTGTTTCTATGGACTTTGTAGGTCCATTCCTCTCGACTCTACAGGGTCAATTCTGAGAATTCTATAAGGATGAAGCTACAAATGGGGAAGCTAGTAGCCAAATAAAATAAGAGAGAATCATTCCAGATGGAATAAAATAAGGAAAATAACCACCTACTATTTTGTAATATTTGATTTTGATAAAATTATATATATATATATATATATATATATATATTTGGATCTTAGGACTATTATAACATAGGATATCTATTTCATCAAAATAATTGGATCTCTTAAAAATCTAATCTCCTATATTTGGATGAATAGATCAACCAAGGAATCCTATTTCTTTGCATCCTATTTTGAGTTGATTATATTAGTATAAAATATAAGACTTTCATCATTGAAAAGATAATTAGATATAGATATCAGATGATAGAGAGTAGATAATTTATACGAGCATATTACAGGTTTTAGCTACATTGTAATCATTTCAATTTTATAAATTATCACTTCAGTTTCTAGCATTGATTAATGTTTGTTCCTGAGTCTAAGAGGAACAAGGGCCCACTCTCCTTAGAACCAGGAACTGTGTACAATATTTATGTTATGTTCTATTAACTCATTATTATAATTAATTAGAATCTTGTTAATATGTATATTTATTCATTAAAATATCAAAATAAAATTCATAGTTTAAAAAGCATTTTATTAATCTAAAGTCACTTCCTTTCTAAGAAAAATATGTTTTCTTTTACAACAAATGTGTGAACCAAATTTCCTTTTGTTAGTGAAGAGTGTGATTTTACTTTCCACACAAGCATAAATAAGAGTGTGATTTTTTACTTTCAGCAAAAAAAGTAGATTGATTTGATTTCTTCTTTTTCATCAAAAGAGTGAATCAAGTATTTTAGGACCATCACAACACCCCCATAAGTAGACTTCTAGATTTACCATCCTATACCTTACTGTAGATAGATTTGGACACTAGCCCTAGTTGATAAGACATCAATTGAATATTGATTAAATGAGTTAAATGACACTCATCACTCACCTACTACCATTAAACTTGATGAATTATAGCAAGGCATCAATCTCTCTATGGAAGAATTGTAAGCAATGGCTATGAGGAATATTGAGAAGGTTTACAAGAGGAAGAGCGAGCCCAAAACCACCATGAGAGAAGTAATAACCCCTCCATTAGCTTCTCAAGTAATTGTAGAGACTACTATCACACCTTAGGTTCATAATGTAAGTACCTTCCCACTATATTTTTCTTAATTACAAGTGCATCTTCTTCTACTCTTGTTTCTATGTTTGCTCCTCCTACCATTATTTCCCCATTAGCTTCAGCATCATCAGCCTCTACAACTACCATTACCCAATCCTCAATCAACACCAATATGGGCAAAACTAGTAGTTACTCAAGATTCACCATCCCCTAATTCATATCCCATACCGCTACCAATATAACACCTTCATTAGGATCCCAGTGCACTAGTTCTAGTCAAGTTATAGGTTCCACTCCATCCCAAGTAACCACAATATGTGCATCAATTTTCATTGGATCCCATGCATCTATAGGGCCATTAAAGCCCAACTCAAAGCTTTTCACCTTCCCAAAATCACCTTTGCCTGCATCCCTAGTCAAATCACTATGGTTGTAAAGGTGAGTGTGCCTTCTAAATTGCCTTCTTTTGTCCCAAACACAAGTCCTACAAGATCACTATTTATCACACTTGGGAAAATAGACCCAACAAGATTTCCTCACGTTCTTGATATAGTTTTGGCCTCTACCTCAAATCAATCACCTCCATTGTATCCACCTCCAATAAAGACAACACCTACTAGTGATCCAAATTGGGTCAAATACATTATACAAGTAACAAGATAAGATTTGTCTCATGTGGTCATATCTACACCACAAATTGGGATGAGATTTGATGTTTCTATAGGTATAATGAAAAGAGTGGTGAGGAGGTAGCTTGAACATCCCTAATCTAGCTCAAATGTGGCCCATAAAAGTGAAGAGTCCTTCTTCACTTTAATA
Source organism: Torreya grandis (assembly GCA_037957365.1). NCBI lineage: Eukaryota > Viridiplantae > Streptophyta > Pinopsida > Cupressales > Taxaceae > Torreya > Torreya grandis. The sequence continues at coordinate 608,716 of JARHVA010004120.1, forward strand.
ATGAATATGAAGGCTATCCCTAATGAGGTGGATGAATATGTAGATGACCTTGTATCCACCATCCAAGCTAATGTAGAGTCTACAGTGGCCTTGATGAAAGGCATGTAGTAGGAGATGAAGAGACTAAGATAATAAACATTGCCCATAGTGAAAGATAACACCAAAGTCCTGGTGATTAATGTAGTTATTAATGTCTTCAATCGGTATAAAGTCATGAAGAGGAGGTAGGAATATGGGACTCTATAATATAATGTGGTCATTAAATTTGACCAAAAACTTACACTCTATGATGCCAAGTTAGCGAACCTAGATAGAGTTGAAAAGAGTGACAAGTTACCAGAGCTAAAGATATTACCTCATGAGGACATCATCCCAACATAGACCATCTTGATTAACAAAATAAAGACACTAAAAATATGGTTGGATTAGGTTAAATATGTAAATGAATCCTTTTAAAAGATAGAATTCATGATTTCCCTCTTGTTGAAAGATGATATGGTCACTAGGGGGACCAAACCTAATGACACCTTCATGGATGACCATTAATTTAGGGCTTAGATGAAGATATTTTTTGTTAAGATCCAATAGGGCATAGACAACACCAATATTACCACTGAGGTAATGAACATTGTGGCTTTTGACAATCAAATTCTAAAGAGAGCCAAGGACATTAAAGAAACACTAAGGCCTGTACTTGTAGAGCATGGAAGGCTCATTAAAAAAACACTTAACTTATTATAGCCTACGATCCTATATTTCAACCAAATTTATTAGGATTACTTAGCCTATGCATAGGTTTGGACAAAATAAGAGGTAGAGAAGAAGATGCAGTAACAAAAAACTAGCCAACAACCTCCTCCAAGACCTTGAGGAATATTCAAATTTGTTTTGTAAATTTAAATTTAGAAAATTCAATTGTAATATGTGGCATTTTGGCCACTTGGCTATATTTTGATGCCTTTTAATGGACCACTTGAACTTTTATAGGTGGTATTGATACCTATATATAGGGGTATTCCCCCTCATTGTAAGAGGAATAACAATTATTACAAAACTAATACAAGAGAAGTAAGAATTAAAGAGATTGTCTATATGCTTTATTGTGTAATTTTGTGGTTTCTTCTTCTCATGCTTTTAGATAACTAATGTTTTTTTAATAATAAATTATGTGGAAATAATATCATTATATTCATCTGTTAGTTTGATTTTAACACTAGGCTAACAAATCTACTAGTATATGTGCTCTTTTTTCATCTTATTTTCAATTCAATGTGGTTATGCAATTTGATGTGAATGTGTAGCTTTTGTGCAACATATGCTTTTAGATATATACATTTCCTTTAATTTTAAGATTTAAATACATTCATTTGGATTTGAATATTACACTAGGGTTGGTTAATTCTAATTTTATATGCTTTTATCATAGAAGTTGGAAGAATTGACACCTTTAATCATCTAAAGCGAACTTTCTTTTTTGTCTTACCCTACTTACCCTTGGATATACCTCATGACTCAGTTTAGTTTAGTTAATTTTGTAAATATTAATGGTTTTTTGGTTCTTTGGAAATAATTTGAAAAGTTTATAATAATTTCATAAATATTAGCATGAAATTAATTATCATTGCATATAATCTATTGTCCCTACAATAGAGTCTACTTGGATACTTAAAAGTGGTGGTTATATCTCTGATCTTTTTGTATTTCTAGTAGTAGTTGTATAAAAAATCAATCCCTAAGTCTTCCAAGACTTAAAATTGATTTCATTACATTCCCCCCATTCCTTAGTAACATACGGAGCATAATAAATTCATTAAAAAGAAAATAAAAGCTAGTGTTAGAAGGAGGGACTTTACACAATTAATTGTAGAGTTGGTGCCTCAAATGCAAAAGTTGGTGCTAGAAGGAGGGCCTATATGTAATTACTTTCATAATCTTAGCAAAATTGTAGTTTAATTTTTTAAACATATACATAATTGTTTCAAATTATGGAAATATTGTTCAATAACACTAAATATTTGCATTCTTTATAGGAATCTTTGCATTCCTTAAAGGATTTCATCAAAATTAGTGTTCATTCATATAAATTTGGTAGATAATATAGATATTTTTATAGATTTATGCAAAGATAGGTGAAATATCCCATTCTTTAGGCATATTAAAGGTTGTTTTGATCATTTTTGCAATGCTTAATAGAAATTTGGTAAATAATATGGATATTTATAAGAATTTGTGCAAAGGTTGATCATTGAGACCTCTCATGTATTATATCTAGGTATTTAAGAAAGTAATTACTCTAATTTATTTCGGATTGAGTAAACCTTTATGTAGTTTTATGATAAAAATGTTTTGAAGTACTTAAATACTCTCAGATTGTTAAATTAAACATAAAAATGCTTTAGAATGCTGGTCTAACATTGATCTTTGTAAGCTAATGTGTAAAACTAATGATATTTGTGTAGGTATTAAAAAATCTAAGGTTTTAAAATTAAATCCTCAAAGATCAAGGTAAAGCTATTAGATCTAGTTTGTAAAAGGGATTTTCTAGAATAAGATTAACTGATCTTTATAATATTTGACACTTGTGAAGCTACCTTTGAAGTTAATTTTCTCTTGTAAACATTCTACATCCTAGAGTTGCCTAAGATTTAGAACCAGATCCTGATCTAAACCTAGGGTCCCCTTGACATCCCTAAAAACTCATAAGAAGGCTAGAGAAGACAAAGGTAAGTGTAGGAAGTCTAGGACCCAGCCAAATTCCCCATCTAACCAAAAATTTTAACCCATATTTCAAATCATGGTATGGTTATTTATCTCATCCAACAATATCCTAAGAGTTGTACATGATCTATCAAGGTACCCATAAAAATGTTTGCCTCTCTTTACCCCCACCAGTAGAGTAACTGATGAAGAGTATATAAAGTCATTTAAGGTATATTTGAGGTTGATCAATATGATTCATGAGGATGTGGATTGTCATCTCTTTCCATTCACATTATGAGATGTATCTTATGATTGGTTCCACAACTTGTCAAAAGATTCCATCATGGGATGGGGTTAGTTTAATGATACTTTTATTACCCAATTTGGTAGGGTAGTAATTCTAGGAGTTGTGTACCAATAGTTCACCACCCTTAAAAGGGACATAAAGGAACCAATTAGAATATTCAATGCAAGGTTATAAAGATGTATACCTTGACATCCCCACCTTATAAGCTAGTAGATGATTTGGATTTAGAAATATACAAAAATTCCTTACACCCAATGACAACTATCTTCCCAAATAGCACTTTGAATATTGACATGTTGCTTTTAGCATATGTTAAATCCATCCATATTAATGAATAAATGCACCCACAGGGTCATCCTTCCTTTGATATACCAAATAATGACCCAATGATGCCTACTCTAAACATCATACCCAACATGAACTGGAACATGCCTACATTAAACTAACTTCTAGTGATTAACTAGTTGCCATTAAGCCATGCTACACTGAACCAATAACTAGGATTATCCAACCAAGTGAATGTTGGAGTACATCCCTAAAATAATATCGGTCAAGCATTGGTGCCTATAAAAAACACCAACATTCAAACTACAACCCAAAATAAGAAATTAGAACCTCTAAAGGGAGAGTTAGATTCAATACAAAGAACCATTTAGAAACTTGCTAATGATTTCTTGGATCTCAAGAAATAAATGAGAAATACTAATGAGAGTCCCAATAGAAATTATAAATTCCAAAAATATAATAGACCATCCAATAGGTCTAACAATAATAGTGATCCCCCCTTGAGAAATTTCCTTGAGATCAACATTTGTGAGTTATCCTTGCCTAACTGGTGCCGAATGCATAATAAAGCCAAACATGGAGAGATAGATTATGTTGAATTATATCATTAATTCAAAGATATTCAAAGCCAAATGGAGGGTTTTAACATGAATCCCACTGATCAAAGTAATGTTAAAGTCTTTAACAATACCAATGATGCTTCTAGAGCCTCATAAATAGTCCTCATAGTTGAGACCTATAATTTTCCCAATCAATGAAAATGAGCCTAATGATAATGTTGAAGAGGTGCATATTTTCAAATAATAGGAGAGGAGTAGCTATACTTTGAGAAATAAAGGTTAGAACCCACCTAATAATAACTTATACCCCACCTAATAAAATAGATACACCTCCTAATGATAGGACAAACAATAATTTTCCACCCCTTAAAATTAAGGAAAATTAGCCAATAATAGAAGATCCTTGCACAACATCAAATGGAGGATATAACATAGTGGAAGATATGAAAAAGATCAAGGCAAACATAAAATTATATGAACTCACTCAAATCATTGAACAATGGGATTTTCTATTGAAATCATTGAATGAAAATCCCATATCTAGAAAAGCTAAACCATCTCATGCAAATGTGGTAATGTATAAGAGTAAGCATGAAGCTTCACCATTTCAATTGACTGTAAGGATTTTTGGTAAGAATATTCATAATTGCTTTCTTGATTATGGTGTATAAACATACATTATACCTTTAAGAATCTATGAAAAATTAGTATTAAACCCAGTCAAATCAAAGAAGGTAGTGGTGCATATAGACAAATCAAAAGTGAAAGTGGTGGGAAAATTATTAGATATTCACATGCAACTTGCCCATGAACATCAAATCCAATAGTTCATCAACATTGAAGTCATATACATACCTGAGGCTTATGGATTATTATTGAGTCATGATTGAACTAAATCCTTTAATGGATATATCTCCATCGATTATTCCCATATGTGTCTATCTTGGCATAGGATTCCTAATCATATCAGGTATGATCAGGAAGCCAAAATGAAATACATGATCATAGAATGTAAAGCCAAGAATGAAAAGGTAAATTACAAATACTCTAACTTATGTGTTTACACATTGGAAACCACTAGTGTTATTATAGATAATAAGGTGAAAAAAGAAAACAAAGGTCCCTAGACATTGCACTTTGATGGTGCATGAGCTAAGTAAGGCTTTGGTATTGGAATTTTCTAAAAAAATCTAAAGGAAACCATTATCTAAATTCTTATAGATTACATTTTGCTTGGATTAATAATTTATTAGAATATGAAGGTTTTGTTTTAGGAATTTAATTTGTAATCAAACATATGGTAAAAGAACTATTAGTCTATGGTGATTTAGAATTAGCTTTTAATCAGGCCAGGAGTAGATATTAGTGTAATATTTCCTATGTAAGAAAGTATAAATTTAGATATTGGGATTTAATTGAGTATTTTGAATCATTTAATATGTTTCCCTACCTAGGGAGTAGAATAAATTGGCAAATTCTCTAGCTTCAACAACAATAAACTTGATGCCTCTAGAGAATTTGAACTTGTAGGAGTTTACTTTGGAAATAATTTCATGACCCTCTATTTTAGAAAACATCAATCACTTCCAAGTTTTTGATGATGATAAGTAGATAATTGACTTCATGTGTAATTCTAGGGCATGATCTCTTTGTAAAGGTTGTTTGACCTAGATAAATAAATAATTGAAGCTAAACAACCCAAGGTGAGTGGAAAGGATTATAAGTAAGTCAACTTAGGAGATCCTAGGAATGATAAAAATGTTAACATTAGTTTAGGTTATATCGATGAGGAGATGAAAGAAGCTACTTCCCTTTTAACCAAATTAAAAGATGTTGTTACCTGGTCATGTGATTATTTTAAGATATTTGATACTAGTGTGATTACTCACATTATCCCCTTGAAAAAGGCGTGTAAACCCTTCAATAAAAGATAGAGGCCCATGAATCTAGTGTTGGAACCATTGATTTCTAAAGAAGTTAATGAATTGCTAGATGTAAGGATATTATTTACTATATAGTACTCAATATGGGTTACCAACCTTGTTCTAGTTTGAAATAAGAATGGAGAAATTAGACTCTGTGTCAATTTTAAAAACTTGAATAGATACTTCAAGAAGGATAATTATCCCTTTCCATATTTGGATTAGGTCATTTAGTTAGTGAGTGGGTCTGGAATGATGTCATTCCTTGATGGTTTTTCAGGCTACAACCAAGTCCTAGTGAATAAGAATGATAAAATAAAAATGCCTTCACCACCAAGTGGGGAATGTTTGCCTACAAATGAATGCCATTTGGATTGATCAAAATAGGAGAAGCTTTTTAATGAGCAATGGACAATGCATTCCATGGATTAATAGGTAAGTGCATCATTTTTTACATGTATGATATAATTTTTTTTTGAAAATAGAAGTGATCACATGATGCATTTGGAACAAGTGCTAGAGAAGTACAAGAGGTACGAAATTTATTTAAACCCCTAAAAAATTTTCTTCTATGTAACTCAAGGGAAAATTCTAGGACATGCAATCACCCAAGAAGGTATGACTATTGACCCTGATGGGATAAATGCAATTTCAAAGGTAGAAACCCCTTACAAAAAAAAAGAGTTAAAATCTTTCTTTGGAAAGATTAATTTTTTAATAAAACTTATTTTGGGTTTTGTAGAGATTATAAGACCACTCAATGTGATGTTTAAAAAATATGCAAATATATAATGGACTACTAAAGAAAATAAGGCATTCAAGACATTAAGGTTGCTATTACTCAAGATCTTTTTCTTATCATTCCTGATTTTAGAAAAGATTTTTATCTAAACTCTTTTGATTTTGATCATACTATTAACTCTATCTTGACACAAAAAGAGGATGAAAAAGAACACCCTATAACATTCATGAGCATAAAATTGAATAATACCAAACTAACTATCCTATTTTATATAAGCAATCATATGTATTGGTAAAGGCTATCAAAAAATTTAGACACTACATCTTGAGGAACAAGACGTATACCATTGTGTCTGATCTAGATGTCAAGTTGATGCTAAGATAGAATGAACTTGGAGAATGAAGAGGGAAGTGGATGACCAAACTCCAAGAATATGATATAGAAATAAAATCTACTAAGTTGGTTAGAGGCCAAGGTCTAATCTAGCTTATTACAAATACTGATACATGCATTGATGTCTTGCATATTGAGGCAAGTAAAGTGTCTAGTGATGGTTCGTATTATCCACTATTTATTGCATGGAGAGTGACCCCATACCTTAAAAAGGAGTATAAAAGGGAATTCAAGTTGAGATCATCTCATTAGAAGAGGAGTCCTCTATATAAAAAAATATGAAGGGATCTATCTAAGATGTGATTATAGAGTTGAAGCCACTAAAATCATGGATATTTTTCATGACAAAATAGGAAGTGATTACCCTTTAGGGCATACCAAAACATGCAAGATATTTAGAGATGGCTACTATTGGCCAACCATACTTAAAGATAGCCATGCTCATATGTGAATGTGTCATCAATGTCAAGTGTCTAATCGATAAGAGACACATACAACCATGCCTTTGTAATTAGTGATTCAAATGAATCCATTTCCACAATGGGGCCTTGACTTCTTAGGAGTGATCAATCCTAACTCCTTAATTGGGCATAAATTTTCACTCATTACCATGGATTATTGCACTAGATGGATTGAAGCAATGACCACTAAGAATAGTAGAGTGATAGACATCATTAAATTTATCGAAGAAAATATTATCACTCAATTTGGGATGCCCTTGTCCTTAGGATGCATTAATGGCCTAGCCTTTGTATTAACCAAATTCACCGAGTGGGCCTATGACAACCAATAATCATCATGTCTTATTAAAACTATTACCCTTAGGGTAATGAAGTTTCATAATCCACCAACAAAAACTTGATGAATTCAATCAAGAAATATGTAGAGAAAAAACCTAGAGAATGGTATTCTCTACTAAAGTATGCTTTATGGGCAGACAAAACATGATATAAATAGGCAATCAAGCTATCCTCATTCCTACTGATCTATAGGAAAAAAATCTATTTTTCCTATAATGTTAAAGATTCCCACCTATGAATTTATGGCTGAGTATATGGAAGATGATGAAAGAGTATAGTCCTAAATATTAAACATCATCCAAATGGAAGATGCTAGAGATGAAGCATTAATGAATTTTAGTAAGAATCAAGATGTTATAAAGAGATGGTTCAATAAATGAGTTAAAGTTAAAGCGTTATGCATATCATACTTGGTATTACTATGGGATAAGGTTGATGAAAATAAGGGATAACATGACAAGTTAACTCCTCTTTGTATTAGACCATATCAAGTGGCAAAGATACTAGGTGAAAATGCATTCAGACTCAAAGACCTACAAGGGAATGACTTAACCTTTCCAGTCAATGGGAAGTACATGAAACATTATTTCTCTACAATTCTATCACAAAATCCATAAGGATAGTAAGCTTATTTAGAGTTAGAGTAGGTAGGATTAAAATATTTTTCTTTCCCAATTTACTTTTTAATTGTGTTCTTTATCACTTTTTGCTTGCTATTTGTTTTTTATTGTGTGTTGTATATTAGTAATAAGTCCTTTGGATAAGAATTCATTAGCTTAATTTATGTTAGTCTAGTCCTAAAATGGGAAGAAGGGATTGTTGGTTTTAAACACTGGTCGTCCAAATTTTGGAAACCTCTAGTAGTGTTTTGATTTATAAAAATCTAGGCAAGGTTAATTAGAAGTTAGTTTCCTCATGAAAATACTAAGTCTTTTTAAGACTGTGATATAGTTTAGATGAATGAACATTTACTTAAATGAGTGTTTGAATCTATGCAGACCATCATACTATAACTTAAACTCACCAAGTAAATTTTTAGGGTATAACTTGATATTTGAAAGTGAATTACGTCCAGACTATGTCTTGACGAAAATTTACACCTAGATAATTCTAACTCCCAACCATTCTAGTTTATGAATGTAGGTATATAAAAAAATGATACACCAATGAAGTGAAATCATAAATTACTTTTAGATTTCATGGATGTTGATTTATGAAATATCTACTAGGGTTATGGATGCGTAACTAGTAGTAGAGCAAGGCCCTAAGTGGAGTCAAAGGTATCTTTATCAGGGTTATGGATGGCTAGATGGTAGCAGAGCAATGCCCAAGCCATCTTCAACTAGACAAAGTATAATTATATAAAATATAAAGAATTCTTAAGTTATTTCATGTTTGATGTCTTGAAACTTGAAAGTTATCATTTCTAAACCCAATGGTAATGGCTATTTAACCTCCAAGCACACACATAGTATGATTATCTACAAGGTTTAAACACTATTTCAAGCCTATGGGATTTTAGTAGTTCTAAAAATTAGTTTCAATACTAACTAAAGATCATAATGAGACAACTAATTTTTTTTATTCTTTTTTGAATGAAATATCTAGATTCTAACTTTTTTCAATATTTCCTAATAGAGTTCAACATTTTTTGATGATCGAAATTCCCCTATTTTTAGAATGGGGATCCTCATTTCTTCAACTTAAAAAATTTCCCAAGATGTTTAGCATAGTAAAATATTTGATTGTATATGGCTTTGATCTAATTTATAAATAATAAGGATAGGGATAGTGATTAGAATGAACCTATATTGGTTTGCATACCATATCCAGATGTTGTGAGCACTCCTCTTTAGCTAGGAAGGACTACTTGTAAGTAAGAAAGCACTACCACAAAATTTTTATTAGTTGATATATAAGTGGGATGCCAAGCTACGCACTTGTTTTAGGAAGTGTCAAACTTCCTTAGAAATGGAAGTCCACTTTTGAGAGACAAAAGAGTAATAAATAACCAAGAGAGAGGAAAAGAGAGAGTAAAAGAGAGATAATGTTACCATTATTCACAACCTGAGTGCAAAAAAAAGTAACAGACTGTAGGTGGTATATTTAGTTTGTGTTTTAAAAGTTATTTAGGCAAGTCTTTAAAGGGTTAAGAAATCCATAGTTGATAATGTTGATTAAGATATCAAGGCCGATGAGGAATTAATCGATATCGGTTAGGCTACCAAGGTTGGTGAGGAAATGTGATTGATATTGGTTAGTCTACTAATATCGGTAGGGACAATAATTGCATAAGAGTTTGTAGAAGGCTTTTCTAGATCTAGGAAATGGTTTTGGTCAGGTCTAGAAGGTTGGGGAAGAGTTGAGAGAGAGAGAGAGTAGTGTTTAGATGGATATGGTCAGAGGTTTGGTGTGTTGGAACAAGGGAAAATGAGCAAGGAAGATTTATAACTCCTTCATGGGGTTCAGTTAGGAATGCATAAAAGAAATAAATAGTATCTATAAAGGAGTTGCAAAGTAACTACTTAAAGACTTATAGAATAAGTGATGTACTTAGCTGCATTGGTGGCTAAATGATGAGTGTCAGATGGATGGCTCCTATTAGGTAGTCTAAACTGATGGCTTGAATAGAGACAACAAGTGGGTATTGTTGGTTCTCAAGAGCTTGGTTCTAGATTTGGATTGACTTATGCAAGATAATATTAAGCCAAGATGTCAAAAGTTGAATGCAAAAAACTTATATGAAAATAAGAATGAGTTTTCTTGATTTCTACTAACCTAAACATTAGTTTGGAATTTGGCTACTGATGTCGGTGATCCCACTGATGTCAGTCGTGGGTTGATCGACTTCAGTGGCATAAGAATAGGTAAAACTACTATTTTTAGCCTATTTTTTATTGCTTCTCATGTGAAGTATGGTATCCATTAAGAAATGGTAAAAGTGGGAGGTTAAGAAAGACGTAGTTGGTTAAGAACTCATTTTTGAGGTGAGAAAAAGTCTTAGGTAGTTAGGATAAGGGGACGAAGTCTTGAGGTGACTCATGAGGTGAGAATTAGTCTTAAGATGAGGTGGCTAGGTAAGGTGGAAAAAAGGGTTTTTAATTAACTTAATTATATATTTTAAATTAATTAAATATGTGAGGGGTAAAAGTACAAGCTAGAGAGGCTAATCATTATTATTGAAATAGGGATCAAGGGGGTTTTGACATAAGGAGTTATGCTTGTGTACGATGTAATTTTGGTATCTATATTTTCCCCTTTTTATCTTGTAATTTGCACTAATAACTTACAAGACAAAAATAGGAGTTAGATGCCTGAAGTATTAGATGAGGTATCCCCCCTCAAAATAAGAATTGACAAAGGAGAAACTAGAATCAGGTACCAGTTTGATAAGAAGTGAATTATGTGGGTGGAAGAAAACATGGTATCAGTACTTGTGCATATATTAATATGATCTATAGTTGATAAAATCAATAATAGTTAAGGTTGAGGAGGATTCAGATAGAAAGAACTAAAGCATAGCTTGTAAGTGATAGCTGATGAGGTCAAAATAATCAAAGTTATAGCTTTAGTTGGTTCATGTGTCCTAGGTATCTGAGGTAAGAAGTGCCCCTAAGAAATACAAAAATGTTTTTGGTGATATAATGAGCTTGGTCACTATCTAAAACACCTAATATATATGCATGTGTATATTAGCCAACTATAGCAGAATAACATAAGTGGTCAAGACAAGCAATGCAAGGTTGGTGTAAAAGGGTCAATGGGCAAGGATATATTCATGATCTCTAATCAAAGTCATCATGGGTCAAGATTTGAGTGATCTATAAGGGTGGTTGTCATGGTTTGGGAGATATATGTGATATCCAAGTTGGTATTCATGGTTAGCGAAAGATATGTGGTCTCCAAATTACCCTAGATTATGGGTAGAGTCTAAAGAGTTGTGATTGTTGGTGGAAATTCTATTATAATGGTGTTGACATTGATGTTGGTAGTAAATATTGTTGACATTAGTGGCCTAGGGCAAGTTTGCTGATATTAGTAGGAAAAACTACTGACATCAATAAATTAGGTCAAATATGTTGATGTCAATGGGTAAACAAACCTAACAAAAGGGGTTTGGAATCCCACCAAACTCATTTACAACATTTGATTGGAGAGAAAAAGAGCTATGAGAGTGACTAAGATGGTAGAGCTAGGAGGGGACCCAATGGGAGGCATACCACCATAAGAGCCAATTGTGCTAGCCTGGAGGAGGAGTGATAAGGTAAGATCCTGTGTGATTGGATTTGAAACTTGAGTTGGTTATTTTGATTTTGTAGGCTAAATTTAAAGGTTGGGTAATAGAAATGTATTAAGAGGGGGGGGTAGGAAATGGGGTGGGGTAGGTTTAGGGGAATTTTGGAGGGATTTGGGGTAGGTTTTAGATTAAAATAGATTTTTGGGGGATGGATCATTTGGCCCTAGGGCCAAACCAGTCACCAACATCAGCAGTGTCCATTGATGTCATCTAGCATGGTGTCAATGTCATTAGGTTCTACTAAAGTTGACCGACACCAAACACTGATATTGGCATTAAAAATTGACTTTGATGACTTTGAAGAACCCAAAAATAAGAAAAAAGGTTAGTTTAGATCCCTAATTGAAGTATTCCACTAACCTAATGGCTGAGCTAGCCTCAGAGGACATCATGTTGATTGAGTGCTACCTACATAGCCTAATTGAGGGCTTCAAGCCAATATAGTTCTCCTAGAGCCTAGGGGAAAATATCTAAAGTATGGTTAAAAGTGTGTTAGGGGAAATGGGTAAAAAAGGATAGGTTGAATTAGGTTAGGGGGCCTAAGGCTTAAAAGATAGGTCACAAGGTCAAAGGTTAGGGAGATAAGCCATGAGGCCTATATTTATGATAGGCAGTTGGGCCTAGGGTGGAGAGAGAGAGGTAGTGAAGCCTAGGGTAGAGAGGGAAGAGTAGGTTAGATAGTTAGGTGGGCATATGGTTGAGCTAACCTTAGAAGACCCCATGTCAACTAAGTGCTACCTAAATAATCTAATGGAGGCCATCAAAACAATGTATTTCTCCTAAAGAGAAGAGAAAAAGGTGGTTGTGGGTTATGTTAAAAAGTATGTGACTTGAGTTGTGTGTGTGTGGATGTAAGCTAGGCTAGAGTTAACATTGTAGGATCACTTATCAAGGCTACTAACATGGATGAGGAGGGATGTCACCCCAGATGAGTGGGAGCACAAGGTAGTCATAGGGTTAGGGGAAGTGTGATGATATTGTAGAGTCACGTGAGATGTGAGTCTCATGATAACATTGATTGAGAGGTGGCATCATACCACCAACACCTTGCATCTACTGACTAGAGAGTTGACAGTGAATTAGGAGGATGTATACATGATTTTATGGTTGCAATTCTAGGGTGAGGATATATTATCATTTTTAAGATAGGAACATGATATTCACATGGTGGCATTATTTGGAGAGCATGTTAGCGAGGTGACCTATCACTCAGTGAGCTTCACCTGTAAGCCACTATACATTGATGATGAGGAGTAACATCAAATAAGCATCCTTATGGTGATATAGATTACCATGTATAAATTACCATATGTAAATGGTGGGAGATTTCCAATTGAATTGATAGGTGTTTTAGCATAGATGGTTGTGCAATGTACTATATTTGCATGGGGGCCTATGTTTTTGGCATAGTTATACAGAGAGTTGTGGGGGTTGAGACTATGATGATGATATATTTTATGTGTCAAGCACTTACTTCACTATTGGGCCTATGATAATATCATGGTGACACAACCATTAGGGCTGCCTACCATAATTCTATCTAGCTTCAGGGTGAGGTTTAGATGGTGGAGAGATGGGATGGCCCAGACCCAAGCAAATGACATAGTGTGTGATATTAATTATTATAGGTGCATGATAGAGGGTTTGATCCTTACAAATATTGTGTAGAGACCCTACTTGACATACCCTTCATTCAGATGATAGGTAGAGTAGGTTTTTGGATTACAGACCTCATTATTGGTTAGAAGGAGATGAGTTAGTGAGCTGGAGATGGTACCCATGGCACAGGTCAAGAGGTAGTTTGGCCTTATATAGGATAAACCACCTACATTCCCTTGATATAAGAGGGATGATAATGAGGAACCCTTACCCTTACCATAGGATATGATGCGTTGGATTCTTAAGAGCTACTAACAGGGCTGAGTGTAGTTGATCCGGGGTGCACGTTAGCATATATGGCTTAGTGGGTAGGTTTACATCTTATGGTGGTGGTTAGGAGGCCACCACCAAATTTATAGGGGATAATGAGAGAGAGATGTATCTATACAAGCATGGGATGTAATGATATAAGGACATGATGTAGTAGTGCAAGCTTTAGATGTGATAGTGTAGGCTTGAGATACAGCTTAGGCATAGGTATTGGTCTTATAGGGATATGTGGTGACATTGTAGAGCTAGGTCAAGACATTACAGGGCTAGATTGGTGTATTATAGGGTCAATTTACTAAACTAATAATAGAGATGGATAGTTTGAGAGTAGTAGGTTAGGCTATTCCTCTTCCACCACCATAGGGACCAATACAAGCTGAGCCTTCAGTAGGTATGATAGGACCACCTTAGAGTGTATCTATGGTGAGGCATACTACTACCCTAGATGAGATTTCTAATTACAAGAAGGCCATCAGAGAGTTCCCATAGATTTAGAGGTATTCTAAGTTTAGAGAGTAGGAGAGATTAGTGTCATGTGCCATGGCTTCTAGCTCACATAAACGTAGATAAGTAGAGAGTGGTGATGACACTAATTTTTCATAACCATATGGAGAGACTTGAGGACTCTGAGTGTCAGAGTTTACTTTTGTTATATATGTTATATGCACACCGGCCTATGAGCCAAAGATGAGAGATGTATATTTTGAGAGAGATGATATTGTGATGATGTATCGATCTACATGTATGTTGAGCTTACATACATACACACACACACACACACACACACACACACACACACACACACACACACACACACACACACACACACACACACACACACACACACACACACATATATGAGATGTATATTTATTGTGATTTTGAGATGCATTTATTATGATTTATGATAATTTTGATGTAGATGATAATTTTATTTTTATCTTAATGTTGAGCATGTTAGTTGAGTTAGACTACCATTTCCCATATGTGTGATGGTATATGCATAGTTGTTTTGTTAGCTTCATCTTAGCATTTTTACATATTTGTGACGGCATATGATTAAAATGAATAGGTTGGTTATGTTATTTTATTTAAACATTTTTACATATTTGTGAGGGTGTATGGTTAAAATAAATGGAGTAGGCTTGATATTATTTGTGTGATATTTTCATCTCAGTAGAGAGATCGACATGTGATTTGGATGGGAAAATAAAGAGGTCAAATTCTCATGTATTGGCAAAAACCATAATCATAACATAAATAGGATCAAGAATATGATCCTCTTTCATGCTTTACATTATTGGACCATTGTTTTTGTTAGAGAAGCATCATGTTCACCTTGTGTTAAGCGAGTTTAAAGTCCCTTGAAAGAGTATGAGGGGAAAAAATGTAAATGAGTGAAAGTGTTTGGGTAGCATAATATTTGAAGTGGGGACAATATGCCCCTACTGTGGGTGATTCAAGAGTGACTATAGGCAAGTCTATGACTTAAATCTTTTTTTATGTGAGATTATCAATGTGGGAAGCGTACAATGGGATTTTGTATGTGTTGAGGTCGTATGAATTTTATCAATATGAGAAGCTTTTTATTTGTATTTCTCTTTGAGAACAAACCTTGGCCTAACCATCCTTCAAGGGAGTGGTTTATGTATTTGTTTTTTATTTTTAAATAGATATCCTTTAAGTGAGTAGTCTATTGATAGTATAAAAGAGAAGTTACATAGTTGTCCTTCAAGGGAGTAGTCTAAATTGAGAAATATGAAGTTAGAGATTAGAAATTATCTACATATCCTTTTTTTTTGCTTTTATTCATGGACAAGTCTATAGAGGCTTAGGATTTTTCCACTTTGAGGGAAAAACCATAGTACCTCATAAGTTAACTAAGTGTGTAGGAGTAAGGGTTAAGAGGAAGGGAAATGAATGGAATAGGGGTGCTCAAGGGAAGAGCTCAAGTGAAACATGTGGTGAAGTAATGCTTATTTAACAAAAGAATGATCATAGGTATAAGGCATTTAAAGGCTTAGGTTCTAGCCTTCCTTTGAGATAAGACAAGCGATAAGTTCTTGAGCCATACTTGTGAGTTATGATTTAGGGTCCAAGCCAATTAAGAGCAAACTTGCCCAATTTTCTTTTCTCCATGTTCATCACATGTTGATTTTATTTTAAGATGAGATCTCCAATATTGAAATCCTACTCTTTGAGGTTTTTTTAGTAAGCACATGTGATACACTCTTGGTATATTTGGAGGCGGTTGAGGGCTATGAGATAATACTCATCAAGAAACCTGAGTTGAGCTAATTATTCTTGGTTAAAGTCATCGTTAGTATTTCTTTTAGAGAAATGTGAAGAGAAGGAATTTGAACCTCGAGAGGTAAAATAGTCTCTCTCCCATAGACCAAATAAAAAGGTGTAGCTCCCATAGGGGTTTAAATGCTAGTGTCTTAAGCCCATAAAGCAAAGGGAATGTGTGTGTGCCAATCCTTGCCTATATCATTAACTACCTTCATGAGAATTTTGGTCAATGTTTTATTAGAAGCTTCTACCTATCTATTTTCTTGTGGAAAGTATGGTGATGAGAAGCTTAACTTAATTCTGAATGTATCACAAAGACTTTGGATAGTTTTGTTTTTGAAATATTTATCATTATTTCTTATAATTTTATGAAGGACACCAAAATGACAAATGATGTGATGGTTGATAATATCAATAATTTTGTTAGCCCTAGTGGAGATAAGAGGAATGGCCTCAACCCACTTAGTGAAGTATTTAGTGGTAGTAATGATAGAATGATGACAGAGGGAGGAATGATGGTTAATCTCCCTAATTAGATCTAATCCCCATTGGGAGAAGGGACAAAAGTATTTGGTGACTTGTAATGCATGACTCAGAATGTGAATGAGGTTAGTGTGTTTTTGACATTTGATGCAATGCCAAATGTAATCAACACAATCTTGATGGAGTGTTGGCTAATAATAGCCAAGTTGAAGGATACACTTGGCAACCATGTGACCATTGAAATTTCCACCAAGAATCCCATCCTGGACTTCCTTAATAGTGAAGGGATTCTCAGTACTAGTGAGACATCTAAGGAGGAGACCATCAAAACCTCGCTTGTAGAGAAGTACCCCTAGCATAATATAATGATCAACACATTTTATGAAGGCACATCTCCCATTATTAGAAATATTAGAAGGGGTAATAGAAAAGGAAATATAGTTTATGAGTTGCTTGTAACATAAGTCATGTGGGTGGGATGTCACATTCTTGATGAAGAGGATGTTAGTTGATGCATAGGAGGATAATGTTAAGTGATGAAAGATGACACATATTTTTGAGGAAGAGGATGAAGAGGGTATGTGTGAAGCAAGTGAAGCCATTGTGTTAGAAAACTTGTTTATAGATTGAGGAATAGTTTGTAAGAGATAAGAGTCAAATGACCCCAATAGTGTATCTACATGTTATTTAAACCACTATAGAATTTCATTTTTTCATAAGTAGGAACCATTAACCTAGTTAACCACCAGTTGAGAGTCATCAAAAATGGTTATGGAGTTAATACCCAAGAAGAAAGTTGTTTAAATCCCTAAGATCAAATCTTCATATTCAGCCATGTTGTTAGTACATTCAAAATCTAGTTTAAATGACAAAGGCATAGGCTTTTCATCTAGAGGAATCAGAATAACCACTACACCCCCACTGTATTAACATTTAGACCCATTGAAGAACATCATAATTTGATAAGAGATGTCATTGGTGGAGAGTGTTGTGATGGATTCATCAAGGAATTCAAGGTTTGAAGGTTGGTTGTCAGGTAAAGGGGTGGTAGCTAACTGGTCAATGATTGTTTTCCCCTTAATAGACTTTTGTTGAATAAACTCTAAGTCAAATTCAGCAAGGAGCATGATCCACTTAGCTATGCATTGGTTATGATATGGATTGGAATGCATGTATTTAAGGGGATCAATATAGGTGATCATGTAGGTTTTGTGATTTAGGAGATAATGGTGAAGCTTAGAGGCAAAAAAGACCAAAGTGAGGCAAAGCTTTTTGGTATGGGTCTATCAAGTCTCATAATCAATAACTATGTAGCTTATGTAGTAAAATGCTTATTCTTGATGGTTATCATCTTGATGTGTAATCATAACACCTAGATAATGGTCTATTATAGAGATGTATAGGTAGAAATGTTGATTTTCCTTATGTGGAATAAGAACTAGTGGGGAAAGGAGATATTATTTGAGTGCATCAAAAGCTTCCTCGTAATCTATATTCCAATGGAAGGAGACATCCTTTTTAAGGAGATGGTTAAAGGGTTGGCAATGATTTGATAATTGGGAGATGAATTGATAGATTGACTAAAGTTTTCCTTGAAGGCTATGATTTGTTTGATATTAATAGGTGGAGGCATCTCTAGTATTGCTCTAGTCTTCACAGGTTCAACCTCAATACCATGGAGAGAAATGATAAAACCTAAGACCTTATCAGAAAGAACACAAAAGACACATTTATTTAGGTTTAGTCAAACATTATATTAGAGGAGATGAGTAAATATGATTTTGAGAATTGTTAAGTGATCTTGGTGAAGTTTAGAATTCTCAAGTAAGTCATCCACATAATCTTACATAATTTTGTGTAGAAGATCATATAAGATGTAAGTCATAGCACATTGGTAGGTGGAACTAACATTATTCAAACCAAAAGGCATGACTTGATAATAGAAAGTTCCCCATGGGGTAATGAAGGTTGTCTTGTGTTGATCCTCGAGAGAAACCAAGATTTGATTATATCTAGAGAACTCATTCATAAGTGATAGCATCTCATGGCTGGCTGTTAGATCAATAAGTTGGTTGATACTTGGCAATGGGAAGCCTTCTTTTAGACAAGTGAGGTTTAAGTCATGATAGTCGATGTAAATGTAGATTCCCCTAATCAATTTTGTGATAGGAAAATATTAGAAATCCATTGCATGTAGTCGATGGGTTGGATAAAGTTAACAAAAATGAGGTGTTGGAGCTCTTCTTTGACAAGGAGAGCAATACAAGAATGCATCTTATGAAGCTTCTGCTTAACATGTTTAGCATCTTGATTGGTGATAATGTTATCGATAATGATAAAGGGGTCAATACCAGGCATGTCATTATAATAAAAAGTGAAGGCTTTGTTATGGTTATTAATAAATGTGGCATAATCAACTTGTTGAAAAGAATCCAAAGATTGGCCAATCTTGAGATGTAGGGGTTATCATGAGAGGGTGAATTGATGTCAATGGTTGATTCATTTAACATATCTCATGTTTTAAATGGGAGTGATAATTAGATATAAGAATCATCTGCACCCATGTATGTGAGAATTGCATCATTATCTTGACATTGGACAATGTTAATAGTCAGAGAGTCTTCATCAATTATTTCAAGATGAATGAGAGGAAGGGACCTTGTTTCCTTACCCTAGTGATAGGTGAGAGTCCCCAAATGGATGACATTTATTTTTAAAAAAATTAGGAGGTATAGATACCTCTGATTTGGTAGATGATTGTGGAGAAGAAGGTGGAGAGGGAGAGACTAGATCTTCAATAATTGGTACATGGGAAAATTTAGTGAGTTTACTTGGTTAGTCATATCCCACTCCATGCCTCTTTTTGAAATTTTCAATGGTTTGACTAGTGGGATATTCAATAGGCATATGGACACCCTAATTTTAATGACCCAAACCAAATCCTTTCTAGCACACCGATAGAGATAGGTGTGTATAAAACTAGGCTTTCTCAAGAAAGAGAAGTCATAGGTAAATAGTTGTGGTGAAGAGGATGGATTGCTGACAGTGGGAGTTTGATTAATTCCCCCATATGTGAAATTAGTTTGAAGGCTAGGGGGCCCATAAAGAATGACCATCCCAATGCGAGGATCATAAATTGGGTGTATATGAAGCTTTATATACTCTTGTGGAGTATAGAACATGTCAAGTGTCAATAATGATATTCTTTGAGTGAAAAATGTTTAAAAGTTTCCTCCATGGGATCCATGTCAAGAATTTGTGTTACTTGTATCTATGTAACTAAGGTAGTGGAGCTTATGGAAGCTTTAGAAGTATCATGCAAAGAATATGATGTCTTTAATGGAATGAGAACATCATTGGGACTATAAGACATATTACATGTTTTAAATGGAAGTGGATTAGTGGGTATAACATACACTTGCCCTTCATGTTCAAACTTGACACAATAGTGCAAAGTTGAGGGTACACATGCCATAACACATATCTAAGGTCATCCAAGGAGGATGTTATATTATAACTCTCATTTTACAACATATAAGAGCTTAGGAATTGTGTGGGGACCTACATGGATATGTAAGATAATAGTACCCACTGTAGTAGCTATGGTATCATTAAAGGAGCAGAGTACCACATTAGTTTGAAACATGCAATTCTCAATAAGAGGTAGTTGTTTGTAGGCATGGGAGGAAATAATATTAATACTATTTCCCCTATCGATCATGACTCTCTTGACATGCTTTTGATCAATATATGCAGTAATAAAAAGGGTAAAATCCTAATTTTCAAGGTGTTAAAGTGGAATTTCTAAATTACTAGAGGAAATTAGGGAGATGAAATTAAGAGAGCTAATCAAAGATGAAAGAGGTTGGGGATCATCAGCTTGTATCTCAATTTCTTGCAAAGCACTAATCAAAGCTTAATGGTGTTGGGGTGAGTTTTGGAGTAACTCATACAAGGACATTTTCACAAGAGTTTAGTGAAGCTATTTCACCATTGAGTTTTGAATACCATCTGATGATGTTAGTTTTGGGACCCCTAAGATGGAAACCTTGGGATTCAAAGGAGGAGTGTCTTTGGAAAAGGGATGAGCCCAAAGAGAAGTGACTTTTTCCTTACCTTTATCCTTTTGTTTTTATGACCATGTGGCCACATTAACTATGTTGATCTAAAACATAGGTGAAGGAGGTGGCAAAGGGGGTATGAAAACATATTTGGGATTGAATTTAGGTGGAATATTAGGAGGCATTATGGATTCTAGAGGTGGAATAATGAGATTATCAACAAAGAGAGTGTCAACATCAAAGTGTTGTCGAATGACTGTTGTGAGGGATTTAAAACTCTCAGTATTGTGTCCAAGTGAATGATGATATATACATACTTATGTATTATTAAACCAAGATGGCTTCATTCCAAGAGGAATATAAGGATTAATGGGAGGAAAAGTTATTATGGAAGATTGTAACAACTGACATAGGAAAAATCTTTGAGAGCCTGCGAGTGGGCTCACACTTGTTTTGGTAATAGGAGTTAACACCTTTTATTCAGGAGTCATAGGGGTGATTTTTCATAGTGACTTGTTTGATGTTAGTGGAGTTACATGTTTTTTTGAAGCTTTTTTGGTGTTAGGTATCATGGTGTCAGATGTAAAATTCCCACCAGGTGGTAAAAGTAGTAGTGGAGTTAACTTAGCTTTTTGTTTTGCCTAGATTGGTGATACTCCAACTAAAGTAGAGGGGTGAGGTCTTAAAATTGATGGTAAAGCTGAGGGTCAAATCGGGAAAGATCAATGAGATCTAGGAATCTTAACATTTTTCTATAATTCAAGCCATAAAACTCCAACTTGGGGTTGGAGAGTTACATCTAATTTCACCTATGGATGAATTAGATTAGAGACAGGGTGTACACCTAAAGGCCTAATCTACTTTAATGTGGTAGATTCCTATGAGAGTGAGGGTTCTAACATAGATGGATGAAATTTAGGTGATTTTGGTGAAGAATCTCTAGATTTGTCAAAAACCTTGGGGTAAAGGGTAGTGAGAGGGTTAGTGGTAAAGGTCGACACTCATTGTGTTGGATAAGGAGTTATAAGTCAATCCCAAAATTTTACATGATCTAGCTTCTTGGAGTAAATAAATTCTATACTTTTCACCAACCATGAGAAGGGTTTATATGAAGTTGACGTAGGCCTTACAGTTGCATCTTGAGAAAGAGGTAAATTGTTGGTCTTTACTACTTCAGGCCAAAGATAAGAAAGAGCCACAACATGGTCTTCTTTGATAGAGATAGGAGAAGAGGCATGGTCTTCCATGAGTGGAGGAAAGGTAAGTGAAGAGGGTTCCTCAAGGGGTTAAATCATAGGTATTATTGTTCCCTTAACATGTGGGTGAGGAATAGGTAAAGTATGATCCTTTATAGTTAAAATAAGTGGTAAGAGTGGTGGAATTGCAGTAGGCAAAATAGGTCTCTCATCTAATGTAGGAGTGGATAACACTGACTCTTCAAGGTACAAAGGTGGAGTGGATGGGGTATTAATCTCTATTAGTGGAGGAGAGGTAGGCAAGGAAGGTTCCTAAAGAGGGTATAACATAGGAATGATGTTCTCCTCAACATGTGGTTGTGGAATGGGTAAGGCATGGTCTTCCATAGGTTAAAGAACAAGTAATATTGGTACAAAAGGAACTGGAAATACTAGCCCCTTTGGTGGTAAAAGTAATGGTAAATAAGGCTCTTCCTCACATGGGAGTGGAACAAGTGAAATAGGCTCTTTTACCTAGGGAGAGAGAATGGGAAAAACAAATTCCATTGAGCATGGGGGGGGGGAGTCGACAAAATGGGTACCACCTATTGAGGGGGAGGTTGAACAATAGGTAAAGGAAAGACCATATTAACCATATGGATATTATGATCACATGAGTTAGTCATGGTATAAATAATATTTTGATTGGGTGAATGGCTAAGAAAAGTCTATTTGAACAAAACAATATTTTGATTAGGGGGCACATTAGGATTATCCTAAACAAGATCACCCATATCAACCATGTCTTCAATAATGTTCCTTAATGTCTTATAGTTATTAGAATTATGGCCTTTAACTCGATGGTAATTTCAAAACTCATCCTCATTTTACCAAGTCAGAATAGGATAGGAGGGGTCAAACTATATAGGAGGTTTGATTTGAGGAAGGGTTATGACACCTTGTTATAATAGTTTTTCCAAAATGGTGTATATGACTCCCCAATGGGAGTGTATTATCTTTGTTCATATCATTGTTAGAATTACTTGGTTAGATTTTTGGAAGTCAAGGAATTTGATTGGTTTGTGGTTGTGGAAGAAGCTGATTTAATAACCACTGCATTGGCAGATCCTTTATATTTTTGGTTAGAAGAAGAATTTTTAGAAGAGGAGTCATTCGACTTGTTATTGGCATTCTTATTGTGCAACTTGACTCTGCCTTTGTCTATAGCATGAATCTGAAGTTTTTGTGCCATTGTAAATTCCTCATCAAATGTGTGGAAACTTTGTACTCAAAGTGTGGATGAAATGTGTTTAGCACATACCCTTGAGAAGAGCTCAATAATCTCAGGTTAGGGTAAGGATAAGGAGAGATGATTGATCAAACCCCTCCAATGAGTGATAAAATCTATGATAGACTCATCATCAAATTGTATAATAGAATAAAGGTCTATAATAGAAACCTTTTTATAAATTTTAATAGAGAAATGGTCTATGAATATTTGTGCAAGTTGGGTAAATGAGAAAAGGGAGTGTTGAGGTATAGAGCTATACCAATATAAAGAAGCACCCAAAAGAGACATATGGAAAGTGTGAAGTAATAATGCATCATTGTTCCCTATTAAAAATAAGCATGTCTAAATTCTCACAAATGCTATTGTGGGTCCTCTATACTCTAGAAATGAGTAAATTTGGGGAGTTGCCATTGGATTAGATAAGGATGATTAGGCATAAAAGAATGGATGGGTTCATTACATATCTAATCATAAGATAACACATTCTTTGAACTAGAAATAGATGTCTCTAGATTATACATCTTATCCATCAACATATTGATGAGTTATGGAGGGGGATTAGTCTGGGAGATACTCCATAAGTTATAAGTAACCTGATATGAAGTAGAGAGAGAGTGTATAACCTAGCTTGCTGAGGTTGTGTTGGTGCAACATAAGGAAAATGAGTCATAGGATATGGGGTAGAAAGAAAAGGGGCTTGTCCCATTGGGTTAGAGACTATGCTTTGGTTGGATGTTGTTATTATAGGTTGGGTTATTGATATGGTTAGACTAGATGAAGGGTGCATCGTAACTCAGGTAATTATAAGTGTGATAATAGATGGAATAGGTACCCCCAAATTCTAAAATGGGGTTTGAATTGACTAAACTGCATATGGTTGTGAAATTTGGGAAGTCATGTCAGGGTTTAGATGGGATTAGGCAGTTGGTGATGCTAAACTTTGGACATTGTTTATGGTTGGGTTACTTGTTGAGGTGGTGGTTTGAGTAACCATAGGGAAAGTAGTGGAGATAGATAAAACTAAAGTTGTCTCTATTGGAGAGGTTGGCATACCATAGATTGGGTCACTCAAATAATTATGGGTTCGGCTCATGGTAAGGTAATGCTGAAGGGTTGCCACATTATGATCAAGAAATTTAACACAATCTTAATCTCCTTTAGGCATAATGGAAATTTGGTTGGGGCTTGGAGTATGCTCTATATCTGAAGTATGCTTCATGATAGAATTTAAAACAAGAGGGGAAGGTGGAAATGGGTTTTGGCTTAGATAATCGATAAGCATTTTAGCTTTAGCTCACATCAATACCATGCAAGAAGAAGTAAGAATAGTCTTAATATTTTGTATTAGTGACAAAATAAGGAAAAACTAGGTTTGGGTGTAGGTAAGTGGGTTGTGTTTAACTTGATGTTTTGAGAAAATCAAAATCACACAATCACCGATGTCAGTGAGATTAACTAATATCAGTAGCTAAAGTCTATTGATGTCAGTATAGTTAACCGATGTCGGTCACTATGATAACCTAGGAGATGGAAAACCCAACATTTTAGTAATCTAGAGGTAGAATCTAGGTAAAATAAAGGATAGAAGAGGTATATGTAAGAAGGAAGAACACTTCGAAAACTTGATATAATAGGTTATAGAAACTGAGTATTATAAATAGTGTTGATTTTGTGAATCAATGGAAAAATGTCCTTACCAACTCTAAAATATAAAAGGCAATAGAAAATTATAAAAATAACATACAACCACTAATTATTAACTACTAGATATTAATTTTAGTGTCATGTTGGCTTATGCCTTAATCAAATAGTGAGAAGATGATTTGGTTACCGAAGGTACTAGAAAGCAATCTAGAGCTAGTTTAAGGTTAGTTTTAGTGCTCAAGAGGAAATCTGTGTTAGACTATGTACATGGCTTATTATAGGATATTTTTTCCTACACTTCATGTACCTAAATCCAAGCTAGGCTACTTAGCCAAAATATACCTTCTATCTAGAGTTTATACTCCACCAGAGAATGGAGTGGGTTCTCCCCTTGGTGGTGAAATCCAAGTAGGATAGCCGGGTAGGATAAGGTGATCCACCAAGTGATGAAATCCTAATGGGACTTATCTTAGGTGAGTTTAGATGTTTGTTTTTGTGAGTGTGATCTAGTTGTGTAACATAGGTGAACTATAATTCATTCATAATGTTTGTAATTAACTAGGTGAGCTGATATGTAGTAAGAAAATAATGAAGTGCAGTAAGTTTTAAACCCAAATCTAAAATGTTTAGATTTGAATGAAAAAATAAATAAAATAGGAGTATATAATGAAATTCTCTATCCTAATATGCATGCAAGAATAAGTAAAGAAGAGATTATTTAAACTTGTAATAAAAATAATAAATTGTTTTTAAATGCAAAGAGAAAAAAAGAGTGGCAAGGAAGAAGTAATTTCAGTTTATTGTCCTTGAATAGAAAATAAAATGTTGAATTTTTTGTTTTAAGAGAGAAAAGAAGGAGAAAGTTCAAGAAATGAGGTTTTCACTTGAATTCACCTATATGAATGATTAAAAAAAGCAATGAACCCAAGTAAAACTCTAGGGTCCCACTGGGCATGCCAAAAATATTTCACTAAAATTTGTCTATTTCAAGTCTAAAGAAAAAAAGAGAAGAAGGATAGGGATAAGTGATTAGAATGAACCTAGATTGGTTTGTGTGCCATATCTAGACATTGTGATCACTCCTCTTTGGTTGGGGAGGACTACCTACAAGTAAGAAATCACTACCATAAAATGTTTGTTAGTAGATATATAAGTGGGCTGCCAAGCTATGTGCTTGTTTTAGAAAGTGTCAAACTTCCTTAGAGATGACAATCCACTTTTGAGAGACAAAAGAGTAATAAATAACCAAGAGAGAGGAAAAGAGACAGTAAAAGAGAGATAATATTACCATTATTTGAAACCTAAGTGTAGTAAAAAGTAACAGAGTCTAGGTGGTATATCAATTTATGTTTTGGAAGTTATTTAGGTAGGTCTTAGAAGGGTTAGGAAATCCATAGTTTTTGACAATGGTTAAGCTACCAAGGTTGGTGAGGAAGTAATCCATATCAGTTAGGCTGTCAAGGTTAGTGAATAAATGTGACTGATATCAGTTAGTTTGTTGATGTCAATAGGGACAATAATTGCATAAGAGTTTGTAGAAGGCTTTTTTGGGTCTGAGAAATGGTTTTGGTCAGGTCTAGAAGGTTGGGAAAGAGTTGTGTGAGAGAGAGAGTAGTGTTTAGATGGATTTGTTTATAGGTTTGGTGTGTTAGAATAATGAAAAATGAGTAGGGAAGCTTTATAACTCCTTCATGGGGTTCAGTCAGGAATGTGTAAAAGCAATAAATAGTAGATGCAAAGGAGTTTCAAAGTAACTACTTAAAGACTTATAAAATAAGTGATGTACTTAGATATAGTGGTGGTTGAATGATAAGTTTTGGATGGATGGATCCTATTAGGTAATCTGAATTGATGCCTTGAATAGAGACAACAGTGGGTGTTGTTGGTTCTCAAGAGCTTGGTTCTAGATCTAGATTGACTTATACAAGATAATAGTAATCTAAGATGTAAAAAGTTGAATGAAAAAATCTTTTATGCATATAAGAATGAGTTTTCTTGATTTCTACTGACCTAAACGTTAGTTTCAAGTTTTACTTATATAACTGATGTTGGCAATCCCACTGACGTCAGCCATGGGTTGATTGATGTCAGTGGTATAAGAATAGGTAAAACTACTATTTTTATCCTATTTTATATTTCTCTTAATGCCAAGTGTGTTATCCATTAATAAAGGGTAGAAATGGGGGTTAAGAAGGACATAGTTGGTTAGGAACTCATTTTTGAGGTGAGAACAAGTCTTAGGTAGTTAGGATAATGGGACTAATTCTTGAGGTGACTCATCAAGTGAGAATTAGTCTTAGGATGAGGTGGCTAGGTAAGGTGAAAAAAGGGGTTTTTAATTAACTTAATTATATATTTTAAATTAATTAAATATGTGAGGGGTAAAAGCATGGTTTAGGGAGGATAATCATTATTATTAAAATAGGGCTCAAGGGGGGTTTCAACACAAGGAGTTACGCATGTGTGTGACATAATTTTGGTGTCTAAAACACTTATAAATATTCAAGTTATTGCAAGTTTTTATTTAACAATGAATTATTAACCATGGATAGTTTAATGATGTGTATACAGTCTTTCACTAAAAGAAACGTTATGAGGATTTATAAAAGACAAATGTAGAAATCTTCGTTAGTCTTATTAAACTAACATTACATTGTGTTTAAAGCATTTTATTGGAAATTTTTGATTTAATTTTTTTTAATTTTCCTAATATAGACATTGATGTCTTCAAAAATCTAATGTAGTTTCTCACTTGATCTCATAGGATGTCAAATTTAAGTTATAGTTTATGATACCTTACAGGATGTCAAAATTAATAATCTAGCCTAAAAGGATAGGTGTCCACCTCACTGGGCCTTGAAAATCCTTATGGATTCATCACATCCTATGTAAGACACCTAGATAAAATCTACCAAGTCCATGAGCTACGTGGTGTCATCTAAAGGGCTCATGAGGAAGTTATCCATTATAATTCAAATATTAAGGCTACATGTTAGGACTGAGAGCAAGCCCATTCAATGCGCATAAGATGTCATAGTGTGTCCCAATAGTAAACACCTAGACTCAAGCAAACTTTTGAATTGATGCCTATCCCCTTTAGGTTCATTCTAGGTCACTACATGTCCCCACCATGCTGTATCCATCCAAAATCTTATGAGTGCTCAAAAAGTAGACATATAGTTGTACCTGAGTCATCTAATGAAGATTTGATGATATAAAACTCTTTGAGGTGCGCTTCAATAATGGCACTTGATAGAATAATGACCAAGAGTTTTCAAGAATGATGTGTGTCCCCTTTGGGCCCACATGATGAAGGCACATGTCATTCCTACCCTGTTCCTATCTGAGATCCATAAGATCAAATTTGAAATGGATGCATGTCTCCACCTAAGCCATGGAATTAAATCTAATTTTTTGATAGTCATCTAAAATCCTTTTTAAGGAGACACCTAGAAAGGAAAGATATGATTACCTTTCGAGAGAGCCACTTGGCAAAGGAAAGCTCTGATTAACTATGAGTGTGATGTATGGCAACCCCACAACCAATAAAAACTAAAAGGCACCACCTAAGAGAATAATATGAATCTAAATATGATATGTGGTGAGATGAATATGAGTCACCATATAAAAAACATTACAAGAATCTATGAGATAATTAAAATATGCCACGTATCTAAATTTTGAGCTGACTAAGTAGCCTAGTCATATTTAGGCCATACGATTACTTAGTTAGATCTGAGGTGGTAGCCACATGTAAAAATGTGGAAATATTTATCTTTAAATCTAAAATTTATGGCAAATTAATGGTGAATTAAAGCTAAATTATAATTCTAGTGTAATTAATTGCCAAAGGCAATAGTTCTAAGATTATTTCAAATATATTCAAAGTTGACAAGATAATTAATATGGAATGAACCATAATCACCACCAACATTGAATTAATCAGATTACTATTTAAAAATTTTACACAATCAAGAATGTTTCTATTTCAAAACTATACGTGTTTGATTTTTCTATTGTCTATGGTCTCACAAGTTGACAAAGCTCAAGCTGTTAATAGATTATATTCCCAATTACCATTGTTGAAGCTTGAAGTTACAAGAAGATACCAAAAATATGTTGATTGATACCTAGATTATTGAAAGAGATATCACAAGAAGGTCCCTCTAATCTAGGTAAGATCATTTCCTTTGGTAATGATGACTTTTTGTTCTAGTATGGTACTTTCATCATCTTTAAGGACACTAAATTCATTCTTGAGGCTACAAAATTTGGTGACATGCACTATAACATCATATAATTAAATTTAGAAGTAGCTAGGGATGTTGATGAGGATGAGACCATGCTAGGCTATGACCAAGCTAGAGGTTATGCCATTTGCTGACCTAGTTTATGGTATTTTTGGGATATCAAGGTGTGAATATAGACTACTTAAGTCAATGTGCCAAGGGATACCTATTGATTTCATATCAAGACCAATATTTTATAAGTATTATGACCTTCCTTCACCATATATTGAGTATAACTAGGTCATCCTCAAAAACTGGTATGAGGTGTATTACCTAGAGAAGGTCTTAGCTTCATAGGTGACTAACCCAATGGGAGCTATTTTCATAGATGACCAAGGAAACTTGTCCATCCATAAATTTAGTAAAGTATTGGCCCTTCTAAATAGAGTATTTTTAAATCCACACATTGCCTATGTAGACATAAGGGCTATTTTGATGTTGTAAATCATCCTTAAAGACCAGTCGATTCCCCCACTCAGGAAAATTATTATCAATAATGTAGTATATGGAATTTAGGACACCTATAAGAATGGTTCCCCATTTTTCATGATGAGCTCCTTTTTGGATCTCATATGCATAATTACTCAACTAGGCTAAAATTAATGGCCTCCTGAATGACAAGAGGTTGTGCCTCAACTCTTCTCTATAATTGTAGTCATATAAAATGTGAAAATTGGTAACTTGAGTATGGATAATAACACCCAACCCATATGCCCCTCTTGCTTTCTTTCATGACTCTTATAGGCATATTTTAATTAATTCCTAGTCATCTATAGCCTTATAAAATTGATCCTAGCTCAACCAGACTACCTTTTCCATGACAAATCTATCCCCTTGGGTCCCATTAGCTCAAGACTATAGTGCCCAACATAGACTATTACACCGGGCCCTATAATGTATGCTTTTAGAACTCCTATCCAAGTGTATTTTGGCCTCAAAAATTTAGTTCCTTATGGTTCTTATCCTTCTTCTTTTTGGCCTAATGTGAGAAAATTCATCCCATTACCAACAAATCCCTATAAAATCCCATTCAAAGTTCATTTCGAAGGGGTTGGAAAATATCATAGAGCAAGCAAGACTACTAAGGTAATATTCCCTATTCTTTACATGTAGATAGCCAATACTACTACAATATTATTCAAATCCTTACAATAGTCCCTACACACCTCAATCACACCCATTTTTATCATTTTTCATCTTCATATAGATAATTTCACAAAACACATCAAGTGGGAGAACTACATATGGTTTGATCCCTCTTTAGAGTATTGGTTTGTAAGCATCGTGCCCACACAAGGGGTGTGAAGATGCAAAATATCCCCCAATATTTTCCAAATTTTATCAAATAATAATGGAGTCTAGGTTTTGAAGACTAAATGAGCTCTACAAGGAGTTACATGGATGCCCAATAGTCAAAATTTCATAGGCAGACTCACACAAACACAATGAACAAAGCCTAGAAAGCTTAGGTCTCATGGATAGCAAAGATATAATAAGACTATAGAAATAGACCCTAGGGTTTACTATTTGGTGCTACTATCCAATCATAAAATGAAGGTTAGATCTTGATTTATGATAGTGTCTGAATCCTGCATAGTGAATTCTAGACTCTATCTCAGCTATCTCAGTCAGTTTCCAACTAAGTCTTATTTCATCTCCCTTATTACTATTTTTAAATTGGTTAAAATTATAGTCAAATCATATAAATAAATAGATTAATTTTTTCATATTTATTTATTTATTCATTTACTATTCTAGACCTTTAACTAAATTAGGAATAATACATAAATATTCCCAAAATAGTTAAATCATTTGGTGAACCTGACTTACTTCATTTGCACATAAAAATCTTAGAAACCCTAGGGTAAATTTCTTACTAATTTTACATATTATTTTTTGATTTTTTACCTAATAATAAAATAAAAAATTATCACTATATTTTAAAATTTCTTAGTAATCTTAAAATAATTTTCTTTCAAACCCTAGTTGCCCATACTAGGTCCCAATATTTTCCCAGTATTTTTCTAATAATTTTTTGATTTTTTGCTTGCATATTTGAATCAAAAATTCACTTAAAATTTTAAAATTCCCTAGTAATTTTAATATATATCATTATTCAAAACCCTGTTTGCATGTTCTATCTCCTATTTTCTTCTTGAGGTATCACCTTACATCTAATATTAGATTTCAAAAATGGATCTCACTTATTTTCAAATATTTCTTGAATTTTTAGAAAATAATAAGGAGACCATACTTAGTCCTATCATGTACATGAATGATGAAGTTTACCATATGTTAATACAAAACTTAATTCTTTGCTTTTCATGCTCACTTTTCATAATATGGGATGATATTAAGAAAGTAATTGTTAAACATAATAAGATACTTTTCCTTCATAACAATGTTTACTTATACAAGGTTTCATCTCTTGCTTTCTATCTCTCTGTTTCTACTCATTTTTGCTATTTAATATTCAGAAGAAATAAGAAACTAAGATAATGGTCAGGGGTTAGATGATATCCAGATGAAGCTGTGTACCATATCCAGATGATTGAAGGAGATCCTCTTTGGCTGTGGAGGAAGACACTTGTAGATAAGAAGACTTGAACAAAAAACTGTTAGATAGATATTTGGTGGACTGCCAAGCGATATGCTCAATCCCAAAAGTGCAAAGACTTCCTTGAGGGATGACAGTCCACTTATTAACAAAAATATTAATGCTAGAAAAGAAATGGTGAAAGACTAAACAAAAGAAATAGAGGTAATATGTACCTGTATTCTACTATCGATCTGTCACAATCACCGACGTTGGTTAGTCAAGTTGTCGACATCGGTTATGCTGCCAACGTCGGTAGGGGAAATGGTTGATGTCAGTCAGGGTAATGGCCTTGGATGGGCTTTGGATAGGGTTGTGGTCAATAGAGGGGTCCTGTGGGTTTAAAAGGGTCTGGAGGTCCATGCAAGATTGCAGGGAAGTCAATAAGGCCTGCAAAAGGGCAAAGGTAGATGATAGGTTGTCAAAAAGGGTCAAGATAAAAGGAAGGCTTTATAGCCTCTCCAAGAAGAAAGTTGGGTCTGGTTGAAGGTCGAGTCTTGTTTGGTAGTATTTAGAAATAGAAAATTGACTAAGTTATTCTAAATTACTAAAATGAAAGGTCAAAATAAATAATTAGCTCTAGTGAGAAGAAGAACCAAGATGTCCAACACTTGTGCCTGTTACGGTTGATGTCTAGGTCCCTATGCAATGCTTCAGTCCAATCTGGAGTGACTGGTGTAAAGTCTCTATGGCCAAGGGAGCATTATTTAAAGTCTAATGCCTATTGATGTCTCAGAGTCTGAGAGGAAGAGAGAGAGAGAGCCAGATCTGAGTGAGAGAGAGTCAAAGAGTGATTTTTAGCATCCCAGAGCCCGTCAGAGAGTCTAAGAGGAAATCAATTCAGGATTCATGATTAGCCATTTTGGAGGTTAGAACTCAGTTTAAGTAAATTGACGTTGGTGATCCCACTAGCATCAACTAATAGTTGATTGACGTCGGTGGGTGAAGAATGAGTAAAAGGGCTAAAAAGCCCGTTCTCCATTTGCCAAGTGCATATGCCGTTAGAGAATGGTCAATGGGTGAGGTTATTAAGCATGATGGTTGGTTAGGCAGTTGGAATGGATCTTAGGTAGTTATGATATGAAGGATTTAGTCATAGGGTGAGTCATGGGGTAGGAAAAGGTCTAAGGGTGAGGTGTCCAAGGTGAGGTGTCCACGGTGAGGTGTCCAAGGTGATGTGTCTTAGGTGATGTGTCCTAGGTGAGGTGTCATTAATTTAAAATAAGTAATGTATTTTAAATTAATAAGATGTGTAAGGGTTAAGGAGGGGACCAAGGGAGAGTCAACACATTTTAGGTGTCTAAATTTGCCCCTTTTTGTCTTGTTGGTTGTTATGGATGAACTACAAGACAAAAATAGGAGTAGATGCCCCAAGAATGGTGATGAGGTATTCCCCCTCAAAGTGGGAGTTGAGGGAAGGTAACCTGATATCGGGTGCTAATTTGATAGGCAGTGGATGGGTATGGTGAAGTTTGAGTGTGAATGCAGCAATAGTTGGGATTGTGCGTACACCACTTCACATGATAAATAGGTCAAATTGTCACAGTCAAAGGTCGAGGAGTGCTAAAATCAAAATAACTAGTCCCCAGCATTTAGTCATAGCTAATTGGGTTAAATGATCAAAGCTATAGCTCTAATGGTTGATGTGTTCCAGGTATCCTGGGCTCAAGAAGTGCTCTTAGAAAACATGAAAATGTCACAAGTAGTGGGGATCAACTAGACTGTGATCTGATACTTGTGAGGGTCATAATATGAGGTGCACACAATTTTGTTATCTATTTGTGAGGTAGCATACATGAAATCAAAACAACTAAGGTAGAGTTGTCTTGAAAGTGGTCATGGTCAGAGGAGATAGGCATAATCTCCATGGTCATTGGTTGAGTCAGATTGAGATATAAGTGAGCTCAAAGGTTGTTTGTTGTGGTCAGGGAGATGTATGTGATCTCCAGTGTACCCCATGAGAAGTTAAAAGTGACTTCTATAGTGTCAGGGCTGGTTGATTGGTCATGATTTAGTTAAAGGTTATATGGTTGGTCTGTCATGTAGATGGATGAATGAAATGGCCATCGTCATTAGGGAGACAAATGGGGGAATGGCTAAGCTAACCTCAGAAGATTGAGTGCTGCCTACATAGCCCTAGTTTTAAGGGGCATCAGACCAATGTAGTTTAGAAAAAGGGTCCATGTGTTCGATAGTTGATCAGGTTAGAGATGTCAGCATTTCCCATATGTGTGATGGTACATGTTTGAAATGATGAAGATATGATGATGTTACAGCCTTTTCCATATTATGTGATGGTGTATTCTGTAACATTGGTGATGTGGTATTTCATCCCTAGCAATGTTCCATATTAGTGATGGTGTATGCTAAAAATGAATTGAGTATGTTTATGCTTCAGCAAGTAATGGTTTATGCTTGGCATAAATTGTATGGTCGATAGTTTCCATGTGTATTATTTTCCATAAAAACTAGTGTGAATGGGCTAAGTCATGTTAGTGGTTGGATAATGTTTTGGTTTGGTTTGGTTGGATGTGATCAAGATGTATAAGAAGTAAAAGGTGCATTGCTCTTTCATTAACAAGGACTATAATGATAACACAAATAAGGTTTTTGGAAACAAAAGCCTCATTCATGCATTACGTCGTTGACCATTGGTTTATGTTAGAGAAGTATTCGAACCACTTGACATTAAGTGAGCTCAAAATCCCTTGAGTATGTTAGGGTAATAGGTATGATTATGTGATATGTAAGGATGGGGTAACCCTTTTTAGGAGGGACAATCTTTTCCCCTTTTATAGGTGACCCTGAGAATGACTATAGGCAAGTCCATGACTTAATAATTTGTCAGTCATTTTTTTTTGGGTAGACTAATCAATGCAGGAAGTCCACTTTGGGATGTTGTTGTGTTTTATGGTCATGTTGTGCTATGTATGTAGCAAAATTTGGTCATAGCCATCCTTCAAGGGAGTGGTCTATATTGTGCTTATTGTATGTTTAGATGTTTGTGAATAGCTGTCCTTCAAGGGAGTAGTCTAGTAATTACAGCAATCATTCAACTGTCCTTCAAGGGAGCAATCTACATTTATAGTTTATGACCTTTGAATAGGCATCCTAGTTATATATATATATATATATATATATATATATATATATATATATATATATATATATATATATATATTTTGGTTTTTGACTAGACTTTTGGTCATGGACTTGACTATAGAGGTTTAAGAGTTTCCCTTTTGTTAAGACAAAGCATTCATGTTTGACAAAAGGGTTGACTAATGTTTGTTGGGGTTGAAAGGAATAGGAATAATGATGATGGGGGTTGCTCAAGGGACGAGCTCAAGATAAACATCAAGTGAGTAATTACTTGACTAACAGTAAAATGGTCGTAGATGTAAGGCATAAAAGGGGCTCAGGTTTTGGCCAAACTTTGAATGAAGACAGATGATAAGTCCCTAATCCATGCTTGTGTGTTGATGTAAGGTCCAAATCAATTAGGAGCAAACTTGCCCCATTTGCTTCATTCTAAATTGGTCACATTTTGGTCTTTATTGTAGGTAGGTTTTGGTCGATGTTGGTCGTGAAGTCAGTTAGTATGATGTTGGTTAGTATGTTGTTGGCATTTGGTACAACACCGAACATAGTTGTTACAGTCTTGGTTGATAGTGGGCCAATAATAGCCTAGGCAAAGGATGCACTTGGCAATCAAGTTACCACTGAAATGTCCCCCACAAGTCCTGTCATGGATTTGTTTGATGACATGGGAAGTCTCAGTGGTTGTTAGGCATTGGATAAGGAGGCCGTCTTGACCTTGTTTGTAGAGATGTCCCCCAACATGTTGTAACAAGCAGTGCTTTTGATAAAATCCCACCATCCATTGCTAGAGAGATTGGGAGGTATGATAAAATATGTCAAGTAGTCCACAACTTTCTTATACCAAATGTCATGTGGACTAGAGAGGTTAGGAAGAATTTCCCCTAGTGATGTTGGTTGAGACATGTCCAAGACAGAAATCTTGGGTTGTGTTGGTTGAGAGGTTTTGATGAATAATGGATATGTCAAAGGTGTAGAAGTTTGGTCTTTTCCTTTATTCTTCATAGCTTGGGGCCTAATGGACACATCAATTGTGTTGATTTTGAATAAAGGAGTGGATGGTGGTAAAGGGACCATAGTCTTGTATGGGGATCCCAATTTAGGTGAAGAGGTTTGGGAGGCATGGGATGGTGTTGAATTTTTGTCAAAAGAGTGGTCAAAAGAAGCCATAATGTGAGGGGTGTCCTTTTTTAAGTGTTGATGAAT
Organism: Torreya grandis; assembly: GCA_037957365.1. Taxonomy (NCBI): domain Eukaryota; kingdom Viridiplantae; phylum Streptophyta; class Pinopsida; order Cupressales; family Taxaceae; genus Torreya; species Torreya grandis. The sequence goes on from JARHVA010004120.1 coordinate 644,787, forward strand.
GACAACCTTAAGGGCACAACAATGCTTAGTATCATGTCCAAGTGTGCGATGATACCAACAGATTTTTGTGTCATCAAACCAAGATGGTTTTGATCTGAGAGGTTGATATGGTTTAATGGGTGGAAGAATGATGCTAGATGACTGCAACAATTGGCATAACATCAAAGCATAGGATCCCCTTAATGGCTTTGTGCTTGTTGTTGTAGTAGGTGTTGACAATTCCTTTTCAGAAGTTATTTGGGGAGTTTGTCGTATCATCTTTGTGGTTGGCAGTGTGACCACACACGTAGATGACACTTGCTTAATGAGAGATGTTGGATGTTTTGGAAGAAGTGTGTTTTTGGTGGGTAAAGGGTGTGATGGAGGCAATGTGCCTCTGTGAGGTGTTGAAATAGGGAGCACTCCTATTAAGGTGGATGGGTGTGGGCCCAAAATAGAGGGTGATGATGAATGTGGGGAAGGAATTCTCTGACATAGTTTAGTAGCCTTCTTTGGTTTAGTGCGAGGACTACTATTAGGCGAGGTGAGGTTCAAGTCTACCTTCACTTATGGGTGAGTGAGGTTTGAGAGGCATGGGATGGTCATGGCTTCTGTGTGTGGTCGAATAGTGGTGAAAGTATGATCCCCTGATGATGATAAGAAGGATGAGGACAAGGTAGTTGACGTTGGTGCCATCAAATCATCCTCCAATATGGGAGAGGTCAAAGTAGACTCTCCCACGTGTGAAAAGGGGTTAGATAGAGGACAAATAGGAGAAGAAGGCTCTTCTACATATGGTGGACAAATAAGAGAAGAAGGCTCTTCTACCTATGGTAGAAAAATAGGAGAAGAAGGCTCTTCTACTTGTGGTGGACAAATAAGAGAAGAAGGCTCTTCTACCCGTGGCAGAAAAATAGGAGAAGAAGGCTCTTCTACCTGTGGCAGAAAAATAGGAGAAGAAGGCTCTTCTACCTATGGTGGAAAAATAGGAGAAAAAGGCTTTTCTACCTATGGTGGAGAAATAGGTTGATTAACCTCTTCAGACTATGGAAGAGGTTGGTTAGAAACCATGTCGATCGTGTGTATATTACGCTCTTGAAGGTCATCGACTATGGTCTAAATGTTATGCTGACTGGGGGGCTATTTAGGGAATGGTTGTCTAAAGACATCCATGTTTTGGTTAGTTGGCATGTTCAGGCTATCCAAAACAAGATCCCCCTTATCCAACATGTCTTGAACAATGTTCTTGAAAGTTTTGCAGTTGTCTATGTGATGACCCTTGACACGATGATAGTGATAGAAGTTATTTTCCCTATACCATGTAGGGATGGATTTTGAGGGGTAAAATTGAGGTGGTGAAATTTGAGGGAGATTGAGTACCCCCTACTTGATGAGTTTATCAAACACAGAAGCGTATGACTCTCCTATTGGAGTGTATTGACACTATATGTATCATTGTTGGAATTGTTTTGTGATGTAGTCTGATGTGGAAGGTTGAGACTGGTTAGTTGTGGTTGAAGATGATGGTCTAAGGACCATAGCATTTGCCACTCCTTTAGACTTGGAGTGGGAAGAAGAAGGTTTGGATGAAGAAGGGTCATTGGATTTTACGTTGGTATTTTTACTATGCAATGTGACCTTGTCTTCTTCGACCACACGGAGTTCAAGCTTCTTGGCCATGGTGAAAGCTTCATCAAATGTGTGAAATGTCTAAACCCATAAAGTAGATGAGATGTGCTTAGCACATGCTTGTGAAAAGAGCTCAATGAGCTCAGTTTGAGGTAATGAAAAGGAGATTTGGTTAATCAAACCTCTCCAATGGGCGACGAAGTCAGCTATTGATTCATTGTCAAATTGTTTAATACAATTGAGGTATGTAATGGAGACCTTCTTAGTGATGTTGATTGAAAAGTGGTCGAGGAATAGTTGGGAGAATTGAGTGAAGGCAAAAAGAGAGTGACTAGTAATAGAACTATACCAGTCAAGGGCGGCGCCACAAAGTGACATGGGAAATGTGCGTAGTAATAACGCATCATCGTGGGCTATAAGGTAACAAGCGTGTCTAAACACTCGTAGATGTTGCTGTGGGTCCTCTTTACTTTGAAAGTGAGTAAATTTAGGGAGTTTGCATTGGTTAGGATATGGTCAAATAGGCACCAAACGGTGAATGGGTTCATTGCAGACTTGTTCATATGAAAGAACATTGCTTGAACTAGAAATGGATGTCTCAAGATTAGACATCTTATCCATCAGCATCTTGATTAGATCTACTGATGGATTGGTAGGTGGAGCACCCCCTAGGTTTTAAGGTACTTGGAAGGTGTTAGGAGGGGCGTATGATGTACTTGGTTGTGCTTGCATAGGCATAACATATTGGTAGTTCATCATAGGGATTGAGGTTGAGGTCAAGGGGGCTTGTGCCATGAAGTTGGAGGGCACAAATTGACTAGATATCACCAAAGGTGGTTGAATGGTAGCATTGGTAAAAGGATAGGTAGTCACTCCCATGTTTATAGGTGCAAGAGTGTGTGGAGTCAAGACAATCAAGTTCTGGTATGGTGTAGAACTTGGTTGAATTGTTTGTGGTTAAGGGGATATAGAAACCTTGATGGAGGTGGGTCCAAAAATAGAAGGAGAGGCCAACTCTTGAGCATTGGCCATGGTCAGGTTGCTGGTCGAGATAATGGCTTGAGTTATGATGGGTTGGATAGTGGATGGTGTTGATGCCATTGCCACTTTAACAAGAGAAGTTGGCATCCTAAAAATAGAATTACCTAAAGGGTCTCGCATTTGGCTTCTCGTGAGATAGTGTTGGAGATCCTTGACATTGTGGTCAAGGAGTCTCTCAAAGTTTTGATCCCCTTTGGGAAGAATTAGATGTTGGTCAAGGGTAGGCTAAATAGAAGTATGTTCAATATTTGAAATATGCTCCATTTGGGGACTTGATATGAAAGGCAAAGGTGAAAGTGGTTGTTACCTCACGTGGTCAATAAAGGATTTGGTTTGACTGTGTGTCAAATCCATCCAAGGCAAAAGGTGTCTAGGTTCTAGAAACTATATATTTCAGTTTCAGAAAACCAAAAGTTGGGTTAGACAGCAAGAAAGTCAAGTTTTAAGTTGCTATTTTGGAAAAATTTTGTTGACAGTGATCGACATTGGTGGAAAAACCAATGTCGGTGGAGATAAGCTACCGACGTCGGTGGAAAAACTGATGTCGATTGATAAAATTTGCCGACGTTGGTGGAAAAAATTGATGTCGGTGTCTGTGTGTTTCTAGAAACTTAGAAAACTGAAAGTTTTTGGAAGAAAAAGAAAGGTCTGAGTTGTTTAAGAACACAAAATAATTCATCTTATCTTAAAAAACCAGATAAAAATAGAAAAGTAGATGAAGGCAAGCAACCTCTAAACATTAATTCCTAAGAATAAATGTTTAGAGTCATGATGGCTTATGCCTTAGAAGAATGTGTTGGAAGTGGGATTTTAGAATGGGTCCTAAAAGAGACAGTCTAAAGATAGTTTTGGGTTAGTTTTGGTGCTCAAAAAAGTCTATATTAGGTTTTATATGTGGCTTGGTGCTAGGGGCTTGCCCCCCTCACTTCACGAGCCCAGAGCTGAGCTGGGCCACTTAGCCAATATATACTTCACCTAGAGTTTATGCTCTACCAGAGAATAGAGTGGGTCCTCCTCTTGGTTGTGAAGTCCAAGTAGGATCAATAGGAAGGGTAAGGTATCCACTAGGTGGTGAAATCCTAATCAGGCCTTATCACAGGTATGTTTAGATGTTTCATTGTGATAGTGGTCTGGTCATGTAACATAAGTGCACTACGATTTATTCATAATGCAGTTAATTACTATATGAGATAAATATGCATTCAAGTAGGAGTGAAATGCATTTAATTTTTAACCCAAATTGAAATGTTTGTTTAGATGCAGACAATTGAGAAAAAGGTTGAGAGTATGAATTTCACTACTCGAAGATGTAGAAAGAAATGACAAGAAGAAAAAGAAACAGTTATTTTTAACTTGTGCCTATGGTGTCTTTTCGAGATAAAGAGATAGAAGAAGGATGCAAGAAAAGAAAATTTCCTAATGCACCTATATGAAATTTTGGTTTTTAAGAAGAAAGAACCCAAGGAAAGCTCCAGGGTCCCACCAGGCATGCCAAAATGTTTCTACTTATTTTTGCTATTTAATATTTAGAAGAAATAAGAAACTAAGATAATGGTCAGGGGTTAGATGATACCCGAATGAAGCTGCGCACCATATCCAGATGATTGAAGGAGATCCTCTTTGGTTGTGGAGGAAGACACTTGTAGATAAGAAGACTTGAACATAAAAATGTTAAATAGATATATGGTGGACTGCCAAGCGATATGCTCGGTTCGAAAAGTGCAAAGACTTCCTTGAGGGATGACAGTCCACTTATTGACAAAAAGATTGATGCTAGAAAAGAAATGGTGAAAGACTAAACAAAAGAAATAGAGGTAATGTGTACTTATATTCTACTATTGGTCTATCATAGTTGCCGATGTCGGTTAGTCTGCCGATGTCAGTTAGTCAAGTTGGTGATGTCGGTTATGTTGTCAACATCGATAGGGGAAATGGTCGATGTCGGTCAGGGCAATGGCCTTGGATGGGTTTTGGATAGGGTTGTGGTCGATAGAGGGGTCCTATGGGTTTAAAAGGGTCTGGAGGTCCATCCAAGATTGTAGGGAAGTCAATAAGGCCCGCAGAAGGGCAAATGTAGACGATAGGTTGTCAAAAAGGGTCAAGATAAAAGGAAGGCTTTATAGACTCTCTAAGAAGAAAGTCGAGTCTGGTTAAAGGTCGAGTTTGGTCTGGTAGTATTTATAAATAGCAAATTGACTAAGTTATTCTAAATTACTGAAATGAAAGGTCAGAAGAAATACTTAGCTCTAGTGAGAAGAAGAACCAAGATGTCAAACACTTGTGCCTGTTACGGTTAATGTCCAAGTCCCCGTGCAATGCTTCAATCCAATCTAGAGTGATTGGTGTAAAGTCTTTGTGGCCAAGGGAGCGTTAGTTGAAGTCTAATGCCTATTGTGTTAGGTTGTGGAGCTAAAAGCTTCACTAATGTAAACAAAGGAGGAGGTTGCTAGAGGTTGCTGAGTGTCACAGACACTAGCATCGATCAGGCCAATTGATGTTGTCAAGGAGCAGATAGAAGAGCAACTGATGTCAGTCAAAAGTTGGCTGTCATCGATCACCTCTAGGTAGATAGGGACCGACATCGGTCACCTGTGCGGTTCAAAACTACAAGTTTTATGAGTAGTTAGTTAACGAACCAAGTGTTTGCATGTCAAGAGCCAAATTTAGACTAGAAGCTGCATATCTAATTATTGTAATTAGATGTCTAATTATATTTTGGATGAGATCTATATAATAAACTCATGGGTTGTATTGTAAAAGTGTTCTAGTTTGAGTTGAGCAAAGTTAGCTCCTTTTATGTGTAAAGTGAGCAAGGGTGTTCCTCCTAGTTCCACAGTAATACCAAGTGTGGGTGCTGGTTTTGGAGAATCAGAAGGGTTCTTCAGGTGTGTAAGATCTTGGTCAGTAGGGGTGCATGGCTACATTAGGATATCTACATGGTAAGTAAGATCATTGATCTATAAGTGTACGTGGGTGCAGGATCTAGGTTTACAGGTGTGCAGAACCAGATTGATTTGCAGGTGTGCAAGATCAGGGAGGATAGCAACACAATAGGGAGCAGGATCAGGTAGGATCTACTTGGAGTACAGTGTGTACTCAAAAAGAGAGCAAAGAGGAAGGCAAGGAAGTTCCTTCCATAAGTGAGATCATTTGGGTTGCAAGTTTTTGCAGTTCAAGGGAGATCTACTTGAAGTATGTTTGTGTACTTGTGGAGTGCGTGGAACACTGGAGTACTGACAGTAGTGGATACTGACTGGTTGGAGGTTAACACCAACTCTATGTTTGAGTTGTGTGTTGGGACCATAAGAGAGAGTGCTTTGAGGGAAGATTTACTATTTATGCCCTAGAGGTGTGGGAGCCCTAGAGGTGTGTAAGGAAGAAGAACTGTGGCAATCTTCTTTGTTGTATTTCCTTCTGGAAGAGTATTAATACAATTGTGTATTGTCTCTCATATTTTGTGTTATTTCTGAATTCTAGTTACTTGTGTATTCTGGTTAATTTTTGCATATTAAGTTGCTTGTATTTGGTAATCAATTATGTGCTTCCGTATTTTCCCAACAAGTGGTATCAGAGCTAAGGTTGTAGGGAGTAGGTTTTGTGTTTGGTTAAATGTCACTCTCAAGGGTTTTTTATTGAGTGGGAGTATAGCAACGGCAAAAGAAAGTAAGCTAAGAATGGAGGAATTGAAAAGCATGAATGGTCAATTACGGTCCTATGGAAAGAAAGAGCAGGGAAAAGAATATTGTTGGTTGGTAGAAGATCAGCATGAAGGAATTGAAGAAGCAGATGTTACAAGTGTTGTTGCACAGGATGCTCTGGTATGTTTCTTGGATAAAGTAGAATCTCGGTTTATAGATTCTGTTGCCTCTTTCCATACAGCCCCAAAGAGAGGAGTGGTGAGCCTTGTCAAAGAATTGGCAAAGGGGAAGTGAAGCTGAAATTGTAGGCGATAAAAATATGGGTGTTGAAGGAGGTCATGTAGGTCCCAGTGTTGAAGATATGGCTAATTTCTTTAGAAAATTTGGGTGATGAGAGATGCACAAGAACTCTCACAACAGATGTACTTGAATTAGCTGGTGGTAAGAAAGCAAGTACTCTTTATCTACTTGCTTATATTACTGATTCTTCTTCTATTGCAGAGATGTGGCTTTGTAGGCTTGGTCACATGAGCAAGAAGGAGATGCATGTTCTTAACAAGAAGTCAAATGTCTTTGACAGACTTAAGAATTGGAAAGCCTTGGTGTTCTTAGAGGAGATGACAGATAGAGACCAGTGGATGGGGCTAGATACTTCTAAGCAAGGTAATTTGGACAGGTTTTTGATCCATGGAGAGTTCACGAGTAAAAAGTCATCACTCACAGGTGAACACAGGTACCAGTGTTAGTCAAGGGGAATTGGCATCGAACAGACAGGTGTCAATGTCGGTCATGTGCAGACCGAAGCTAGTGATGTTGAGCAGGGTAAGACTGACGTCAGTCAGGAGGACTGACGTCAGCAATAGGTAAGACCAACATCAGTCAGGAGGATTGACATCGGCAATAGGGACACCGATGTCGGCAGGGTCGGTAGTTAGGACAGGTACATGAAACTGACATTGGTTGAATGCAGACTGTGAGGTGACCGAGGTCAGTTACTGTAACAGATTTTGGGTAGATAACAAGCTATGAAGGAGTCTCAAATGCCCATATGGAGGACTGAAGGAGTAAGTAAGCCTCAAATTCATTATTCCTCTTCTTTATACTCGTTGATGACTGTAGAGCAGGAAGGATCTAAGAAATAGTGGGAGCATGGCAGGCATATGATGCAAAACCAAATGGGAGATTTGGTAGGGTTGCCAACTGGAAGAAAGCATTGAGAGACGAATGGATACCTTAGTTGAAGAATAGAGACAATGGACATGTGAGATGGAAGACCAGGTCATATGGTCTTGAGGAAGCTGTAGGACAGTGGTACAGAGCTGACAGGTGGTACCAGGTGGATGACAAAGCAGGGCTTTAGTCAATGTCGGTATAACCATTGTGTTTGTCTTACCAGGTGGATGATGGTCACAACATTATCTTGTTATTGTATGTGGAGGATGAGCTTGGTGCAGGTTTAGACATACAAGGTTTTGCTGAGCTAAGGGTAAGATTAGTTTAGTGGCATGTCATGAGGAATTTGGAGTAGCAAAATTCTTTGGCATGAGAGACATGGAAGATCACAAGTTGATTTTGTCTCCAGTGGGAGCTGATGTGAATCAGGTGTTGGCAAGGTTCATTACGTAGGATGCAGAACCAAATTACACTAAAGGCTAGATAGTTTAGTGTTTGAAATCACATGAGGTTTGGTATAGACCTGAGTTTGCCCAAGCAGTGGGTGTTGTCAGAGAATTAGGATCCAATTCAAGGAAGTGGGTTTTTAGGTATTTGAGAGGGACCAGTAATAGGGATTCATGCTATGCAGGGTCAGGACTTCACTACATGGGTTTGTAGGTTCAGATGTTGCAGGGTACTCAGATGATAGGAGGTGCACCACAGGTTGTGTGGTGGGTGGTCTTTAGGTTGAGCTTAAAGAGGGATACAAGCCAAGAAATAGATTAGATGGGGTACAAGTATAGGTACAGTGCATCTATTTATCTCCAAGTGGGAGATTGTTAGGTCATGGAGCTAAAAGCTTTACTGATGCAAATAGAGGAGGAGGTTGCTAGAGGTTGCTAAGTGTCATAGACATCAACGTCGATCAGGCCAATAGACATTGGCAAGGAGCAGATAGAAAAGCAATTAACGTCAGTCAAAAGTCAACTGGCCTCGGTCACCTCTAGGCAGACAGGGACCGACGTCGGTCACCTGTATGGTTCAAAATTGCAAGTTTTACAGGCAGTTAGTTAATGAACCAAGTGTTTGCATGTCAAGAGCCAAATTTAGACTGGAAGCTGTAGATCTAATTATTGTAAATAGATGTCTAATTATTTTTTGGATGAGATCTATATAATAGACTCATGGGCTGTATTGTAAAAGTGTTCTAGATTGAGTTGAGCAAAGTTAGCTCCTTCTGTGTGTGAAGTGAGCAAGGGTGTTCCTCCTAGTTCTACAGCAATACCAAGTGTGGGTGCTAGTTTTGGAGAATCAAAAGGGTTCTTCAGGTGTGTAGGATCTTGGTCAGCAGGGGTGCATGGCTACATTAGAAGATTTGCATGGTAAGTAAGATCATTGATCTGCAGGTGTATGTGGGTGTGGGATCTAGGTTTGTAGGTGTGTAGAACCAGATTGATTTGCAGGTGTTCAAGATCAGGGAGGATAGTAACACAATAAGGAGCAGAATCAGGCAGGATCTACTTGGAGTACAGTGTGTACTCAGAAAAAGAGCAAAGAGGAAGGCAAGGAAGATCCCTCCATAAGTGAGATCATTTGGGTTGCAGGTTGTTGCAGTTTAGGGGAGATCTACTTGAAGTATGTTTGTGTACTTATGGAGTGTATGGAGCACTAGAGTACTGGTAGTAATGGATACTGACTAGTTGGAGGTGAACACCAACTCTGTGTTTGAGTTGTGTTGGGACCGTAAGAGAGAGAGCTTTGAGGGAAGATCTACTATTTATGCCCTAGAGGTGTGGGAGCCCTAGAGGTGTGTAAGGAAGAAGAATTGTGGCAATCTTGTTTATTGTATTTCCTTCTAGAAGAGTATTAATATAATTGTGTATTTTCTCTCATATTATGTGTTATTTATGAATTCTAGTTACTTGTGTATTCTGGTTAATTTCTGCATATTAAGTTGCTTGTATTTGGTAATCAATTGTGTGCTTCCATATTTTCCCAACATATTGATGTCTCAGAGTCTAAGAGGAAGAGAGAGAGATCCAGATCCGAACGAGAGAGAGTCCAAGAGTGATTTTTAGCATCCTAGAGCCTATCAAAGAGTCTAAGAGGAAATCAATTCAGGATTCATGATTAGCCATTTTGGAGGTTAGAACTTGGTTTGAGTAAATAGACATCGGTGATCCTACTAGCATCGGCTGATATTTGACAGATGTCGACGGGTGGAGAACGAGTAAAAGGGCTAAGAAGCCCGTTCTCCATCTACCAAGTGCATATGCCATTAGAGAACAGTCAATGGGCGAAGTTATTAAGCATGAGGGTTGGCTAGGCGGTAGAAATGGGTCTTAGGTAGTTATGATATGAAGGATTTAGTCATAGGGTGAGTCATGGGGTAGGAAAAGGTCTAAGGGCGAGGTGTCCAAGGTGAGGTGTCCACGATGAGGTGTCCAAGGTGATGTGTCCTAGGTGATGTGTCCTAGGTGAGGTGTCATTAATTTAAAATAAGTAATGTATTTTAAATTATTAAGATGTGTAAAGGTTAAGGAGGGGACCAAGGGAGAGTCGACACATTTTAGGTGTCTACACTCTCATATGGAATTTTTTTCAAGTTTATCATGATAAACACATGATAAATGTCATATTACATGCCAAAGTTTCTTATGAATTCATGCACAAATTCATGTTTTCTATCCCTTGCTTTCTATCTCTCATATGGAAATTTTTTCAAGTTTATCATGCTAAACATATTAGAAATGTCATAACACATGCTAAAGTTTCTTATGTATTCATGAACAAATTCATGATTTCCATCCCAAAATTTCTCTCTCTCATGTGGAATGCTCTTTATAAACATATTTTTATATATCTTAAAAATCCAATTTCATACATTTCATTTCACATTTATGATTTATACATAGATGCATATAACTCATTGGCTACCTTTGAGTATTTTCCTGTCACTACTAGACACAAGCAAACACTAGAAGGTATATCTATCCCTCCTTACTTCAAACTTGGTACATCTAGCTCTTATCTTGCACCTAATACTAGCTTTATGCCTATATTAGAACATGTGGTACATGATATCACCCAAGTTTATGAAGATAAGTAGGTTGATTACACCCATGGCTATAGATTTATAACTTCGATTAGAACCCCTTTCGATATAGTTTTAGTTTTCAAGTTCATTTAGTGATTAGATGGTTACAATATGTATTATATGCAACCCTTCACAATACTAGAATTCCTATTTCCTTTGAACCAACTTATGTTGCCTCTATCCTCAACATAATGCAATAGATCAAATAACATATTTCATTTGAGAAAGAGGATTTACCTCCATGACACATCATTGAAAAACATATACCTTTTTATATTCAATTAAGAATTAATGATGTGGGGGTAAAAAGTGTGTTAATTGATAATGGTTTAAGACTCAACATTTACAACATTTATTTTCTTAAACATCTTAATATATAACCTCAAGATATAAACCATCCCAACATGAACATCAGAGGCTTTGACAACATCCTACAAAAAATCATGGGTCAAATAACACTCAGTCTTACCTTAGAGTCTAAGACATTACCAACCACTTTCCAAGTCATGCCAAATGACCTAAATTATAATTTATTACTTGGTTGGCCTTAGATTCATGATATGCATGCAGTTCCTTCTACACTTCATGCTTGTCTAAAATTTAGTCACAAAGGCTACATCTACACATGCCCAATAGATAATGAACCTTTTAAATACTACCAAGTTTCCAAATCTCCACATAATTATATTCCACACTTTAATCTTGGTAATATACCTACGTAACCCATTACTTACAATACACCCTTGGACCATGCAACACATTAAAGAATTCCAAGTTCTATAATAACACCGACACCAAATCACTAGTTTACTTCCCCTTTTACACTTAAATGTATTAATAAGATGGGATATCATGTCAAAGGTCTTGGAAAGCATGAAAAAGGAATCATAAATCCTATCGAGGCATCTACATAACATGGAAGGCAAGGACTAGGATATCAACTTACCCTTCTTCATGATAAACCTTCTTCTACAGCTTCAAAGAATATAAATTTTTGTCCACCCATTACATTGGTAGACTACACTATTAATCATACTTCAAAATTATCATTGATCTATCTTAATCTTATTAATGATATAGTTTCACCATATATGTACACATTAGATGAATTTTGTAATGATGAATCCCTCTTATAATTTCTCAGAGCATATGAGGACCTCCCATCTTACTATCATAAAAATAGATTTCCTCATCACACAAACACCCATGCATATTTTAGATAAAATATAGATTCTCCCCAAGACATACCAATTGATTTATATGATACTATTCCTATAACCTCATACACACTAGATCGTTTTGTATTGCTTAATAAGGAAATAATTAATTTTAATTTTGGAATCGATCAAGATCCCCACATTGTCTTGCTAGCTGCTACCCTACAAAAGGAAGAGGATACAGATATTCATCAAACTTTAGAAAAATTTCCATAACTCTTTGCTTGGTCTTACTTAAATATGCCTAGAATTAATACATCTATAGTAGTTCATCATATTCCTTTATACCAAAATGCTAAACTAGTTAAATAAAAAAATTTCAAAATGCATCCTAAAGTGGATCTCTTAGTCAAAGACAAGATCCAAATCTTTTTAGATGTTGGCTTCATTCGATTAGTAGCACACCCTAAATGGGTTTCCAATATAGTCCCTATGGTAAAACCTAATGGACAAATTCACTATTGTTCTAATTCTTGAGATTTAAACAAAGCATATCAAAAAGATGATTTTCCTTTACCTAAAATTGACATGATCATATATTCCATAGTTAGATATGAAATGTTATAATTTATGGATGGATTTATAGAATACAAAAAAATCAAAATCACCAAAGAATATCAAGAGAAAACATCTTTTAAAACACCTTGGGTCACATTTTATTACATTATCATGCCTTTTGGTTTAAAAAATGCTAGATCCACATATCAACATACCATGATGCATATCATTCATGACTCAATTCACCACACTATCGAGGATTATGTCAATGATATATTAGCTAAATCCAAATAATGAAAACATCACACCATTGATTTATGATAAATATTTGAATGACTTAGGCAATACAATGTCTAATTAAACCTAAATAAATGTGTGTTTGGAGTTACATTAGGCAAACTCTTAGGCTTCATTATTTCCCAAAGTGGCATAGAAGTTGACCATAATAAATTCAAATTAATTATCAACATGCCACCTCCCTCAAACCTAAAACAACTTTGATTCTTACAAGTCAAGATGTAAGTAATACACCATTTCGTAGCTCAGCTTATTGATAAGACTCAATCATTAACTTGATTATTAAAGAAAGATATGAAGTTTGTCTAAGACCAAGCCTATAAAAAAATCTTCAATAAAATCAAGTAATATATTCTTAATCCACCTATTTTAGTACCACCTATACCTGATAGACCTTTCCTCCTATATATCTCAGTAACAAATCATACATTAAGATCATTCTTAGTAAAGCATGATGATCAACATATTGAGTGAGTAGTTTATTACATTAGTCGCGTATTAGTTGATTATGAAAAAAAATATTTTGCAATAGAAAAACTACGCCTATCATTAATTTTTACCACACAAACAATTTGACATTACATGGTAAATAATGAGACTTAGGTTATTATTAAAGCATATCCGTTGAAGTTTCTCATGGTAAAATCACATCTCTCTAGTTGTATCAGAAAATGGGTCATGTTATTAATAGAGTTTAACTTAAAAATAGTTCTCCAAAAATCAATAAAAGGACAACTCATTGTAGACCATTTAGCAACCACACCACTCCTGGACACTAGTCTTATTAGTGACACATTTAGAGATGATTTCATTACCTATTATACTCATTCTAATACTTAGACCATGTTCTTTGATGGTTCTCAATGTGCATCCAGTGTGGTAGTAGGCATTGTCTTTGTCGACCATTCTAGTCACATAGTTCCTATTGCATATCGATTAAGTTTCTCCTGCACCAATAACATTGCATAATATGAAGCACTTATCCTAGGTCTATTTACCACCTAGTCCATCCAAATTATATCTATTCAAGTCTTTGGTGATTCCCAAAATATGGTCAACCAAGTTAATGATGTCTATCAGATAAAAGAACATCTTATCCCATACTGAAACATGGTACAATGTTTATCAACATAGTTCAATTACTTTTCTATAGAATGTATAACAAGAAAAGATAACTGACACACAGATGTAATGGTAAGTGCCACATATTTAATTCTTATCAACATTAATGATGATTAATTTATTTTTGTAATTAAATTATTACAATCACCATCAATATCCAATGAAAATTTGATTTCACTATTCATTTTAGCCACTACTCATAGTTCTACAACTCTAGAATGGTTCTCTGATATCTATACATTTCTAAACAAATATATTATACGAGATAATTTTTCATGAAATGACAAATGCAAGATACATAAACAATCACTCCATTATGTAATCATTAGCAGATACCTTTTTAAATGATCCTTTGATGGATAATTGCTTTGATGTTTGACTTCAATAGAAGCCAAAATTGCTCTTACATAGATACACGATAGTGAGTGTGGTGGTCACTTCAATGGAAAATCCATGTCACACAAATTGATTTGACAAGAATAATATTGGCCAACCATGGAAGATGAATGTTTACAATATGCAAAACTATGTGATAAATTTCAGCAATAGAGTAACATACAACATTGACCATTACAATAATTATAACCTATTATCTCTCTATGGCCATTCATGTTATGGGGATTCGATCTTATTAGAAAAATTGACCCTAAATATACTGATGGACATAAGTTCATAATCATAGCCACATAATACTTTACCAAATGGGTAGAAGCCATCCCACTTCAATCTACTACATGTGACGACATTTGTAGCTTTCTCATGACACATTATTTCATGCTTTGAATTTCCTACCACCATTATTTTCGATAATGGAACATCATTCAAGAATAAAACTATCAAGAAATTTTACACAAAATATAAAATTAAACACACATTCTACACTCCCTATTACCCACAAGGAAATGGTCAAGTAGAGGCCACCAATAAAACCATCAACAACATTTTGAGTAAAATAATGACCAAATTTGGAGATGATTGGCACACTCAACTAGTATTTGCATTATGGACCTATCTTTAAAGCATTCGCACACCCACAATAGCCACTCCTTATTCAATTATTTATGGCACAAAAGTAGTTTTACAATTGGAATTAAAAATCCCATCTCTTTATGTCTCCCTTAAAGGTATTCTCACTTATGACTAGTATCATGAAAAGCATCTACACCTCTAGCATTTATACCATACATGCATTCAAGAAATAGAACATCTCATAATCTACCAATAATGTATATAATGATCTTACAAAAAATGAGTTCACACCAGAGAATTTGAGGTTAATGATCTCATTTCAAATAAAATCTTTGTAATGTCAATGCTAAGGAAAAAATCAAAGGCATATTCAAACCAAATTGGCTAGGTACATACATTATTACCAAAAATCTTAGCCCTAAATTTTATCATCTAGTCTCACTTGAAGGAAAGAAACTCAAAAATCCAATGAATATTATGCATCTATGCAAATTCCATGTCTATCATTTTATTTCACACATTATTGTACATAATTTTTAAACATTACTTGTATATAGATTTATTTCAACTAGTCTTTGCAATATGGACCTATCGTAAAAGTATTTGCATGCCCACAAGAGCCACTCCTTATTCACTTGTCTATGGCACAAAATTAGTTTTATCATTGGAATTATAAATCCCATCTCTGTATGTCTCCCTTAAAGGTATTCTCACTAATGACTAGTATCATGAAAAGTATCTACACCTCAAGCAGTTAGACCATACACACATCCAAGTAGTAAAACATCTCATAATATACCAACATATACAATGATCTTACAAAAAATGATTTCACACTATATAATTCAAGGTTAATGATCTCATTTCAAATAAAATCATCACAATGTCAATACCAAGGAAAAAATCAAAGGCAAATTCAGACAAAATTGGCTAGGTCCATACATTATTACCAAAAATCTTAGCCCTAAAGTGTATCATCAATCTCACTTGAAGGAAAGAAACTCAAAAATCCAGTGAATATTATGCATCTATGCAAATTCCATGTCTAGCATTTCATTTCACACATTATTGTACATAATTTTTCAACTTTACTTATATATAACTTTATTTAAAATTACTTGTACATACTCTTCTTATGCTTGATTGTACAAAGCTTATATTTCAAAAATAATAAAAACAATACAACATTTCAAAATCCAAAAACATTCAAATATTACAAAATACAAAAACATTAAAAAAACCAAAAATATTTTGATTGTATGCTCATCCATGCTTTACATTTCTACTACCATGTTAGATTTACATTTATTGTTCTATGTTATTGTTTGTCAATTTATCTACATTACCATACTTCAATTTATCTTCTTTGAGTGTGTGTAGTGACATCCAAATCCTTGATTACTTCACTCTACCAATTGAGGGGACATCCTACTTCTACATTCAAGATATACATCAATATACATACCCATTGGGGGCATCTTCTACATGATTACACCTCCTAGGTTATGTCATTCCTATAACACACACTCTAGTTATCATGTTGATGTGCATTAATTACTATCTTACATATATTACTCTATCAACATTCCAATAGTATATAACACTTATGTATTTCTTAGCATATAAATAGTCTTTTACTATATGTCTTGCATATAGTCACTTCTTACTTTGATTAGTTAGATGTGATTTTATTTATAATATTGCATGATTTATTTTCCTACTTTGTGTATCTAGATGTGATTACATTTATTAGTTCCTTTTTGTATCCTATATGTGAGTTAGGACATTTTCCAACGTCCTTTGATTCTATTCTTGTGTGTGCCTTAAGACATTTTCCAATCTCCTTTGCTTGTACTCTTTTATGTGATTGTGGCTTTCATGCCAACCTTGCTTATTTCCAATTATATGTGTAAGTGGAATTTGAACATGCCTTGTATACTTGCTTTATAGTTTGAGTGACATGTGCCCATGTCCCTTATTTTATTTTCCCCTTGGCCACTCTTTTATGATTTTTAATTCTTGCCTTGTGTGCTTGTTGCTTGATTTTTTTTCAACTATTTGAAATGTAATAATCCACATCATGTATTATTATCTTGATTTCTTGGATGCCATAATAGACATCATGTTCCATCCCTCCATGACAACTAACAACTAACCAAAATTCTAATTTTAATTCAGTACATTGCACATGCTATTACATTGTTATATCTATCTAGGCATACCCCTATTGATCTAACAATCTCTCATTACAAACCATGCTACATCTTGAGATATTTTATCGATTATCATTACTATATCATGTATCTTTCTAACAAAACACAATTACATGGATATTTATTCTAAGGGAAATCATTTTAGGGTCTTCATTCCTACCCTTAAAAGAGGGGGAGAGAAATGGGGGTTTTGTCACAGAGATTAGAGCTCCTACCATTCAAATTAGCATTCAAAACACCCAAAACAACAACCAAACTTCAGATTAGGTAGATAGTGATAATTTTATAATAGTCATCAGATTTAGCCCAAGACAATAGTGCCAAGATTGGACTATAGCTCCAGACCCTCTAGTTTCCACTTTTGGTATTCTTTGCCAAACAATAAAAAATTATACATTCCAAAAATAGGCAAAAAATTAGGTTTAGCTATAGTTTTGCACAGTTAGACTAGTTTAAAATAAACAATTTTCAATACACTTTTGTTTAGATAATCTAGATATAGGGGACATCATGTGTGACATGATGGCTCTCACTTCCAATTTTAGATATGGAAGTTGGTATATCTTTTAGATTAAAATCCATGTTTTAAATGCCAATGATTGGGGGTAATTTGCATGACACATTTATCTTCTTTTCTTTTTGAGTTTAGCATATTACCTAGATATTCTTAGTAGTTGCATGCCTTATTCCATCTGCAAGTGGTTGGAATCATTTTGGAGTGGATTGCATACAATCCTAACCTCTAAATTTCCAAGTGGCTTCCACATAAGGCTATAACCTAGTTATTGACTGGCTTTCATACAATCCTATTCTCCACCTTTTTTGAGTTGGCCAAGAGTGGCCTAGTTTCTAGCACACATTCAGATATCCATACCATATTATAAAATTACAAAGAATTCATGGGATTTAGGAGCCATCTTATACAAAACACATTTCATACCAGTATCAGTTCATAGCTTTACTTCACAGGGCAATGATGGAGCCAAAGGAATAGCTAGCCTTTATATTCTTGATCCACCTACTTAGAGGGATTGGACACATAGTCTAAACATTGATTAACACATGTATGATCACATAGATTCATTTAGTGGATGATGATGGAGATAAAGGGCCAAAATTTGCATTCTTGAACAAATTTTGGGGAATTGATCACTTAGCTTTGTTCATGATATTACTCTTAGTACAACATCATCCAACATTACTCAACATCACAATAGGTTTTGTATTGGTTTGTGTACTTGATGAGGTGTATTCATTATTTTCTCTTCCTCTCCCTCTCTTACCTAAATTTTTACATTCTTATTTTAGATATAGCATATCTAGTGAGAACTAATTTATTCTTTGTTATCTTTTGCAATTTTACACTTCACAACATGTTCTCTATGCACACCCAACACCACATAGCTTCATGAGCTTCACTCATGTAGGTAAGTTTAGGTATGCTTTCTATTTTTCCTTTATCTTACTATTTTGATTTTCTACATCACTAGAATAAAGGGGGTTGGGAATTTAGTCATATAAAATATGAAAATTGGTAACTTGAGCATGGCTAATGACACCCAACCCATAGGTACCTTTTGCTTACTTTCATGACCCTCATAGGCATATTTTCGCTGATTCCCAATCATCTGTATCCTTATCAACATAATTATAGGTCAACTAGACTACTCTTTCCATGAAAAATCCACCCCTCTAGGTCATGTTAGCTTAGGACTATAACACCCAAATTAGACTATAGTGTTAGGCCCTATAGTGTCTACTTTTGGTGCTCCTGTCTAAGTGCATTTTCACTTCTAACGGTTAGTTCCTTCTAGTTCTTATCCTTATTCTTTTTGGCCTAATGTGAGCACATTCAACTTAGGACTAATATATTCCTATAAAATCCCATTCAAAGTTTATTTGGAAAGGGTTGGTAAATATCACAAAGCAAGCAAGACTACTAAGGCAATCTTCTTTATTTTTTACATACAACCAACTAATACTACTATAAGCTTATTCAAATCCTTACACCAGTCCCTACCCACCTAAATCACACTTATTTATTAGAATTTTTCATCTTCATACACATAATTTCATAAAGCACATCAAGTGGGAGAACTACATATGGCTTGATCCATCTTCGAAGTATTTGTATGCAGGCAACGTGCCTACATAAGGGGTGTCGATACATGTTTAGTGCATATTACACACACTAAACCCCCCTCTTTCCAAAATTTTGTCAAATAATAATGAATTCTAATGTTTGAAGACTAAATCATCTCTACAAGGAGTTTCACAGACATCTAAGAGTCAAATTTTCATAGGCAGGCTCATAAAGACAGTGAACACAACCCAAAAATCTTAGGTCTCCTAGACAACATTAGTAGAAGAAGACTATAGTGTTAGACCCCAAGGTATCCTATTTTAGTGCTCCTATCCAATCATAAAACAAAAGATAGAACCTAATCTGTGATAGTGTCCCAATCTTACATAGTGAATTTTAGACTCTATCTCAACCATCTCAGTTAGTTTCCAACTAAGTCTTATTTTATCTCCCTTATTTCTATTTTTGTAAAGGTTCAAATTATATTCAAATCATACAAATTAGTAACCTAATTATTTCATATTTATTTACTAATTTCTTATTTTATACCTTTAACTAAATTAGGAATAATACACCAATATTCTTAAAATATTTAAATCAATAATGCACATTCATCAATTCAATTATAACATTAGAGTGATTGTAGAAGAATTATACCTAGTAGTTTATAAGTCAATCACTAAATGTGAGATCTAGAGGGTTATCCCTAAGGTTAGGTAGACCTTGAGAGACATGGGTAGCTACTATTTATACCTAAACTACATAGTCATCTGAAGAGAGGGAGTGATGGTAGCACCTCTCACATTACCAAGGTATGTGCTAATGAATCTGGTCAGAGAAGAGATGGCATATCAACTTCTACATGGAGTTGATGGAGTATTCAAAAATAAGAAGAATATTACCCCCTACAAGGTTCATTATAAACTAGGGAGGACCAAAATTACTAAATGGGATGATATTATTGTAGCTACCAAGCATAGAGACTCATACCTATTGCCTAAATATGACTTTAGAGAATGGCATCCTAATAATGGCATTGCCAAGCATTTATTAAAATTTGAGAGGGATGTATTAATGAAGTAGAAGCATCAATAATAAGTTCACAAATGGATATATAGAGAAGCTATGAATGATGAGGTAGTTCTCAAGAATGTAGCAAGGACGAATATTGAGTTAGAGATGAGAATGGATAGAGAAAATAAAAAGTAATATATTTCTAAGTCTCAACCACCACCAACCCATGGGAACATGTTTGATTCTAATTATAAAGAGGGGAAAGAAAAAGAAGAAGAATTAAATGTTCCTTTTGTTAGGAATAGGCCATGTAGACCTCCACTACTTGCCACTTCAAGTAGTCTAGACCTGCCTCCAAGATTTGAGCAAGGGGGTTCTAGCAATCAGCCTAGCCCCTTCCAAAGACCCATATTAATCTATAAACCTACTATGGGATCTACTCTCCAAATATTAGATCAACCTAACCATAATACCATTAACCTTGAGGAATTTCATAAGGCATTGAGCTCTCTATGGAGGAATTGTAGGCACTGGCTAGGAGTAACATTGAGAAGGTTTATAAGAGGAAGAGGGATCCAAAACCACCATAAGAGGAGCAATAACCCCTCCATTAGTTTCTCAAGTAAATATAGAGCCCACTAACACACCTCAGGCTCCCAATACAAGTACCTTACCATTACCTTCTTTCTTAATTTCAAGTATATCTTCTTTTACTCTTGCTTCTATGTTTGCTCCTTGCATCATTAGCCTTTGTAGCTACCAATACGCAATCTTCAATTGACACTACCATGGGCCAAACTAGTAATTCCTCAAGATTCACCATCCCCCACTTCATATCTCATGCCACTACCAATATAACACCTTCATTAGGCTCCTAATGCATTAGTGTCAATTAGGCTATAGGTTTCACTCCTTCTTAGGTAGCCATAATAATTCCATCACTTGCCATTAGTTCCCTCACATATGTAGGGCCTTTAAGGCCCATCTCAAATATCTTCTCCTTTCTAAATCCACCTTCGATTTCATCCCCATTCAATATCACTACATATACAAAGGTGAGTGTGCCTCCAAAATTTCCTTCCTTTGTCCTAAACATGGGCCCTATAAGATCATTATTTGGCACACTTGGGAAAATAGACCCAACAAGCTTGCCTCATATTTGTTATAAAGCTTTGGAATATACCTCAACTCAAGCACCTCCACTACATCCAACTCAAATTAAAAAAACACCTATTGCTACCCTAAACTAGGTCAGAGACATTATAAAGGCAATAAGACAAGAGAGGCCTCAGGTGGTCCTCTTTACACCATAAATTGGGATAAGATTTGATGTTGCTACAAGTATAATGAAAAGAGTGGTGAGGAATTAGGTTAAGCATCCCCTATATAGCTCAGTTATGGTCCATGAAAGTGAAGATTCCCTCTTCACTTTGACAAAGAAGAGGAAGTTTGGCCTCGATGAGGTGGATGAATATGTAAAGGACCCTATATTCACTATCCAAGCCAATCCAAAGTTTATAGTGGCCTTTATGAAAGGCATGTAGTAGGAGATGAATAGATTAAGAGAACATTAATTAACCATAATGCTAGACAACTCCATAGTCTAAGTGATTAATGCAGTTATCAATTTTTTCAATCTGTACAAAGTCATGAAGAGGAGGTAGGAAGATGAGACTTCACAATATAATGTGCTCATTAAATTTGACCAAAAACTTGCACTCTATGATGTTAATTTAGCAAACCGAAATAGATTTGAAAGGATTAATAAGCTCCCAGACCTAAATATATTTCCCCTTGAATAAATCATCCTAAAACAAACCATCTTTATGAATAAAAGAAGGATACTAAAAAATGGATGGATTAGGTTAAGTATGTAAATACATCCTTCAAAAAGATAGAATTCAATATTTCCTTCTTGTTGAAAAATATTATGGTTACTATGGTGACCAAACTTGATGGCACCTTCATGGATGACCAATAATTTAGGGTTCAGATGAAGATATTTATTTCTAAGTTACAACAGGACATAGCCAGTGCCAAAACTACCATCAAGGTATTGAACATTGTGGATTTTTCCAATAAAAGGCTAGAGAGAGCCAAAAATATTAAAGATGCACTAAGTCCTATACTTTCAGAGCATATAAGGCTCATTTAAGAAACAACTAAATTATTCTAGCCTATGATTCTAAATTTTGGCCAAATTGATAAGGATTACTTAGCCTGTGTAGATGTTTGGATAAAGGAAGAGGTAGAGAAGAAGAGGTAGCAACAAAAAAATGGCTAGCAACCTCCTCTAGGACCTTGAGGATTATTTGGACTTATTTTGTAAATTTAAATTTGGAATATTCCATTATAAATATGGCATTTTAGCCACTTGTCTATATTTGGGTACATTTTAATGGGCCCACTTGAAATTGTATAGGCAGTCTTAAGGCCTTATATACAGGTATTCCTATTCTTGGTAGGAGGAAGAATAGTTGTTATATAACTAATATAATAGAGCTAAGAATTTGAGAGATTTTCTATATGATTTATTGTGTAATTCTATGGTTTTTGCTTCTCATGATTTTAGATAACTAATTGTTTCTTTTATGTTAACTAATCTAGAAATAATATCATTATATGCATCTGTTAGTTTGAGTTTAACACTAGGATAAAAAATATGCTCGTATATGTGCTCTATTTTCATCTTATTTGTAATTAAATGTGCTTATGCAATTTAATATGAATGAGTAAATTTTGTGCAACATATGATTTTAGATATATGCATTTCCTTTCCTTTGAAGCTTCTAATAAATTCATCTAGCTTTGAGTATTATTCTAGGTTTGATGAATGCTATTTTTATATGTTTTTGTTATAAAAGTTAGAAGAATTGACACGTTTAATTATCTGAAGCAATTTTTTTTCCTTACCCTACTTACCCTTGGATTTACCTCATGAATCACTTTAGTTTAGTCATTTTGCAAATATTCATGGTTTTTGGGTGCTTGGAAAATAATTGGTGAAGTTTAGAACAATTTCACAAAGATTAGTATGAAATAAAGTGTCACTGCATATAATATATTGTCCCTTCAATAGAGTCTACTTGCAGACATATAATTGGTGGCTATATCTCTACTATTTTTCTATTTATATTAGTAGTTGTATAAACAACTCAAGCTCCAAGTCTACCAGGACTTAAAATTGAGTTCATTACTTTCCCCTCATTCCCTAGTGACACAAGGAGCACA
The DNA here is from genome assembly GCA_037957365.1 of Torreya grandis. Classification (NCBI taxonomy): domain Eukaryota; kingdom Viridiplantae; phylum Streptophyta; class Pinopsida; order Cupressales; family Taxaceae; genus Torreya; species Torreya grandis. The sequence goes on from JARHVA010004120.1 coordinate 667,970, forward strand.
TTAAGTGCATCAAAAGAAATGTTATTAGGATAATGTATAGATGTATTAAAATAATGGAAATAATTAAGCAAAGTATTTATTTAAAATTTGTGCATTAGTAGGTTATTTGAAAACATGTCCTTCATTATTTTATAGATGGTAAGTACTAAGACCATGAATGTCTTTCACTAGATAGGGGCCCCACTATTTTTTGGTATATTTTCCTTTTTTATCATCGAGGTAATGTGATTTGAGGATTATATCAACAACATAAAAATACAGACTTTGATATTTATTATGTTAGTTTATGATGTGAGCCTTATATTAACAATTATGTTGAAGAGTAGATACTGAGCTACAACTCATATAGACCATCTAGGACTCAAACCTAAGACCTTCCATTTAATGCTAGATTACTCTAATAGATGAGTTACTAGCCCCTTTATGGTCAACCCATAGTTGGTCCAAGTATGGCTTATTTCCAACACCTCCCTTTAAGCCACACTATAGGTGCTTGGGGATCCTATCTTGGATCTGATACCAAATGAAAGATGGAAAGTAATTGTATTTATCAAACTTATCATGTGAAAGTGACTTCATGAAGACATCTACACACTAATCCTAAATGGGTTAATAATGGAGATGTATGTTATTTTTTTAACATGTTCACATATGAAATGAATCTGAACCTATATGTACTTTGTTATCTCATGAAACACTTGATTGTGAATAAGATGTAGAACACCCTGATTGTTACAATATAGAATTTTTGGTTGAGTCTATGGAACTCCAAGTTTTAAAAGAATGCAATGTATCCATATCACTTCATGGATATCTCCTACTATAGCATGATATTTTGCCTTTATGGAATATCTAAAAACATAATTATTCTTCTTACTTCCCCATGAAATTGGACCTAATCTTAGAAAGAGCACAAATATAAAAGTGGATTTCCTATCATCAATAGAAGCTACATGATCTGCATCCATATATCCTATCAAGAATAAATTATAATTCTTATTATAATCTAGGCCATATTCAAATGTACCTCTAATATATCTCAATACCTAATTTTTTGCTTTCTAATGTGTTACCTTTGGTTCCTACATGAATCAAGAAAGATAACTGATAACATAGCTAATATCTAGCCTAGTATATGTCAAGTAAATGAGACTCCCAATCAATTATCGATAGAGATTTGTATTTACTTCTAGTGATGGATCTATACGAGATAACTAAAGGCTTGTCTCCATAGGTGTTGCAATAGGCTTATAGTCCATCATCATGAATTTGTCAAGCAATGTCTTGGTATACTTCATCTATGAAACAAAAATGTAATGTTCATTCTACCATACCTCAAAACTAAGACAATAGTGTAGCAGCCTAAAATCTATCATGTCAAATGATTGTTTGAGATCATTTTTACTTGCATTGATCATTTTCACTATGTTACTAGTGATGACTAGATTATTGACATAAACAATTACCATAACAACCTCCACCCCATGTTGTTTGAGGTAGAGGTTAGGATAATATGGACTCATTTTGAGTCCATGTTATATAATATGCTCATCAATCTTGATGTACCAGGCTTGAGGAGCTTATTTTAGTCCATAAAGATACTTAATAAGCCTACACACCTTTTATTCTTGATTAGGTACCACAAATCCTTTAGATTGAGTCATGTAGACTTCTTCTTAAAAATATCCATTGAAAAATTCACTTTTTATGTCCATCTGATGGACTTTCCATCCAAACTATGCAACCATGGTAAAAAACATTATGATAGTATTTATTTTAGCTATGGAAGAAAAAGTTTCCTCATAGTCAATGCCTTCTTTCCAAGCATACCCTTTTACAACAAATCTTGCCTTTTACTTATCAATACTACCATCTAATTTGTACTTGGTCCTATAGACCCATTTTCATTCTATAGGCTTCTTCCCTAATGTAATATCAATAAGTTACCAAGTGTTATTCTTCATCTATAACATCTTTCCAAGGTTTTGACTGTAGGGCTTCTATTACTATTTAAGGATCATAAGTTTCTTGAAAAATACTCATAAGGTCTATATTAACCTCTTATCAATCCATGATTTGAGTCCTTAGTCTTAAAGTAGATATATCTGGTACTCAATTCAAGTTAGCATCTCGTATAATACTAGTATACCACTTGGGCATATGCTGAGTAGTAGGTGGTGGTACTGAAGATCATATTTGACTATATTCATTTTCACCTTTACTATCACTATCTTAAAATATTATAATAATTTTTCCTATATCATTTACCTACGTAGAAGGTGGATTGATTCCACTCTTTGCATCAAAAATTACATCTCTATTGATTAGTGCCTATTTATTTCTAAATCAAGTAGCCTATATGCCTTTGATTGTGCACTGTATCCCAAAAAAATACATTATTTTATTTTATCATCCAACTTATTCCTTTTATTATTAGGAACATACATGTATGAATTGAAACCAAAAAATTGAAAGTGAGTAACCTTTGGTTTATTTTATTTCCAAGATTCATGTGGTGTGATTCCATCAAGGGCTTTGGTGGGTGACCTATTCAAGTAGACTACAATGTGACAAGATTCTGCCTAATATGTATGAGGCACTTTTACATCCTCAACCATTATATAAAATATGTTCACAATGAATCTATTATGTCATTATACAACTCCATTCTATTGAGGTGAATATGGAGCTATCAATTATTGATTGATTCCATTTGTACTAAGATAGGATAAGAATTATTTATTGGTGTATTCCCTCCCATCATCTAAGTGGAGGGTCTTGATTTTCCTACCAGTTTCATTTTCAATCATGGACTTGAATTATTTGAAGACTCAAAAATCTTGATCCTTAATCTTCAATAAATATACCCATATTTTTTTTGAGTAATCATCAAAAAAAAATTGAAAGTATTTGTACCCTCTGAGACTAGGAGAAAAATGTCTGCATAGATCGGTGTTTACCAAGTCCAACTTACCAAGTGATTGATATTTAGTTTTTCCAAAGGGATATCTTATTTGTTTTATAGATAAGTAACTAGTACATATATCAAAATATTACTTGAGTTTGGGAGGACCACAAACCATATCATATTTTCTTAATTCAACCAAATAATCATAACTCAAGTGACCATATCTTCTGTGCCATAAATTGCCTAGTTATTTATCATTGACCATAAGTGATTGATGATCATTTTGAACAAAATCAAGATGATTTTTTTTCCAGTGTTAGAATCCTAGAACATAGAGAACATTTGAAATGTTACAATTTTTATTTCCAAGTTGAAGTTTGATGTCACCACTACCTTGTACTATATATGAAGTATCATCTCTATGTGATACATTGCCCTTTTGTTTAGTTTTTTTAATGTATAAAACCATTATTTTCTCCTTGTCATGTGTCTAGTTGCTTATCAATCAACATACCAAATTACACTTAGATGATTGGTAGACTAATTATGTTTGAGAAGCTAAACCATATTACTCATTTGAAGAATCGTATTCTTCAACAACATGTCCATGTTGTTTAGGCTTGGAATTTTTTTATTTACATCTATTTTGTTGTTGTGGTTGCTTATTTTCTATTTGTGGTGAATTGTTAAAAGAGGGCTTCTTACTTGATGAACCCTTTTAAAATGTGTTGTACTATCAATGGTTTAATTCATGTCCTTATCTTACAAAAAAGTGACATGCTCTAGAATAATGTGATTTTTTCCCTTATTAATTTTGTTGATTATTTTTCTATGGATATTATTTTGTACCCTTCATGGGTTTCTTCCCCTTTTGATTCGATTCGAGTGCATGTTACTCATCTACTTCCTTTGAATTATGAAAAGCTTTATCTTGTTTTAAAAAATTTACCAACACTTCAAAGGTTTATCTTTATCTTATGACATGTAAAATGTTCACAAAGATTCTATATACGGGAGGTAGTACTATAAGGACTATAGGTAATGAAGAATCATTTGTCACTAGTTCACCCAAAGATTGAAGTGAAGTTCACAAAGTTACAAGCCTTATAAAGAATGCCTCTACTTTTTCATTTGATTTGAGATTAAGAGTGTGCAATTAGCTCTAAATATTACATTTATTTTGATTCTTTGCTTTATATACTATTTTAATCTTATCTTAAATATATTTTATAGTTTTATCACTTTGAATATGACGTTGTACCTCATACAAAACTCCAAACATGATTATTAACTTAGCCTTTTTTTATATTTTTCATATTTATACTATTGATAAAAATCTATTGCATGTCTGACCCATGTCCCTTTTAAAACTAAAAAAATATCTTCAAACTCTAAATGTGTTTGCACTTTTGTTATCCAAGCAATGTAGTTGTCATTACGAAGAAATTATGTGTCAGGAAAGATGAATCAAGGTCTAGAACTAGACATCATGAAATGCAAGTTTGTGTATGAAAAGAAAGTAAAAATGTGTTTTAATTCCAAAAATAATGTTCAAAAATAAAAATTGAAAATTCACACACATAATGAAATTCAAGCGCACACAAATACACAAAGGACACTAGACTCTGTCAAAAATGTGTTCTAGAATGCAATGGAAAATCAAGGAATCTAGACATTAGATTCAATAAAAAAAGCATACAAAAAGTATAAATTTAATATATAATTAGAATAAATATATGTTTAAACTTTGAATAACATAGAAAAATATGCACTTTAAAAAAAATAGCATACAAATCAGAGTTACCAGTCAAAATTTATGGTCTTTTAAAGGTCCATATACATGAAATAGTTAGCTAAACTAGTAAGAAACTAATTTTTTTGGAAATATGGGTGATCAAAATGTAAAAAATAGGCTCTATGTGATAACATAGGAGACAAAAACATAGGAATAAAACCATAGTATGACAAAAATATCATGAGGATAAAATATAGCAAGGAAAAATGTAAAGGTATTGGTAATGTCACAAAAATATTGAGAAGAGAATAATTGGGAAATTTTAGTGATTGTCACATTGTTTATTTATTGTCTAGTTCATTTTGGTGATAGTAGTTAACATTTCATGGTGGAAAAGTAATGTACCAAATTTACAAGCAAAATGACAGAGGAAAATGTGATTTCATGATTTTGGACCTTTAGTTGAAATTTGTGTCATCTTTATGACATTACCAATACCACTAAATTTTTTCCTCGCTACATTTTGTCCTCATGATGTTTTGTCATACTACATTTTTGTCATGTTATATTTTTACTATTATGTTATTTACCATTACATTTTTGTCTACTAATTTTTTTTAGGATGCCAAAAATAGCCTTAATAATGCATAGATATATAAAAAATAGACAAATTGAAAAGAATATCACCTTCCTAGGCTTCATGAATCAAAAGTTATGAGCCTCAAAAGAAAATATCTTCAATGGTGGCTGATAGTGGTGAAAGACAAGCTCTTAGGGGATAAAAATGCCTAGTAGGTGGTCATATAGTGTGATAGAGGTTGAAAAATAATTTGTGGTGTGATGTTGGTTATACTATTGGAAGTGATATATTTGGGTGGTGATCCACCCAAAAAATTGAACCTGCACCAAAAGAATACTTCCAAATTGCCCTCTAACTTCAAACTTTCACCACGCATGCCTCGATGCTCTATTTTCAAAAAATGAATACTTTTTGGAAAGATATTGATGATATGAATCTTATGATATAATATTTGATTCATGATTATACAAAAAAAATCAAAAACTACCATTTTTTTACTATTCTTTTCTTGTCCTGCAAAATAAAAACTTAAAAAAACCATAAAAAATCGCCAAAAGATTCAAAAATTTTGATTCTTTTTAAAATTAATATTTGTTAGTAGAATTCATAAAAAATATAGGATTAGTTCTAGAAATTATTTAATTTTAAAAAAATAAAAAAACTAAAAAAGGACCCTAAAAAAGATTAGATCTGATATGCCAAGCTGGGATTTAAGATTGGTAAATCTGCGTGATAACTTTTTCCTTCCATAATTTGTCATATTTTTAGCATAAGATGGAAAAAATTGGAGTTACATGATAATATCAAGGCTATCATGAAATTATCTTTCAATCTCCACCACTTTTAAAGCTCCTCAGGATTACCTACTCTGATACTAAATGTTGAGCTACAACTCATATGGACCAGCTAGGACTTGAACCTAGGACCTTCCATTTACTGCTAGAGTTCTCTACCAACTAAGCTACTAGCCCCAATATGGCCAACCCATAATTGGTCTAGGTGTGGCTTATTTCCAATAGTGTATAGAGCATGTTCATTAAGAATTTCTAGAGCATGAAGGTGAGCTTCATGTAATTCTTCATCAAGAATGATACCACAAAGAGATATACGTAAAGATGGGAGTTCAACTTCTACTGGTAAGATGAATTCAGAACCATAAACTAGTGACAATGGTGTTACCCCAATGGAAATATGTATGATAGTATGTAGTCCCAAAGTGTAGTGTATAAGTAAAGATACCAATCGATGCAGGTTTCTCAAATGGTCTTTTGTAATATTTTGTTGAGAATTTTATTAGTCATTTCAACTTATCCATTGCATTGCAGATGGAAATTTTATGTTAAATTTTAAATTTAGCACATAATTGTTTCATGTACTTATTGTTAAAGTTTCCAATATTATTAGAAATGATAATATGGGGAACTCCAAAGTGATAAATAATTTGGTTAAAGATAAATTTTTCAATAGTGGTTCCCATGAAATTAACAAGAGGCATGGCTTCTACTCATTTAGTAAAATATTTAGTAGCAATAATGATAAAAACATGACCCTCTTATGATCAAGGTAATTTACCAATGAGATCTAATCCTTGTTTTAGACTCAAGTTGCACCCTAGCTGAAAGTAGAAATGTTCAAGTCCTACTCTCAAACCTGGTCTAACATGGGAATGACCCTAGAATGTGGGTTACCTACATTTAGGTTAGAATTCTAGGTTTTTTAACGAGGCTAGATCTTCAAATTAGATAATTTGGATCTCACTTTCTAAAACCTATGTAAGTTGGGATGAAAAGAGTAAATAAGTTGCATAAAATAAGACCTATTTTAACATGTAGTGATGCACCATGAATTTTTCATATCCACTCATAAGCTTGAACCCTTAGCACACTAATGGACCATGAATAAAACTAATACAATGATTTTTGTGATTTTTAAGCAATAATATTTCACATAGACGTTAGTTTTATGTACCAAGACTGGAGGACAATGAAGATAAGGTCTTGTTGAAGACACTTATAGACAACATTCCATCTTATCCTTGAGATATCAACACTATGACACACTATATGACATGTAAAGAAGTTTATTAACATTTAGGTTAAACTCGGACCTACAAAGGGAAATTATACCACTTTACATATCAATCAAACACAACATACTAAGCATAGATTAAAAAACACTGTAGAATGTATTTCTCATTACTCTAAGAGGTACATAATATAATTTTGGTAGAGTCTAGTCATACCAGTTTGAGGGATGAAAATCAAGGCTTAAAAGCCTAAATATATAGAAGAATGGAATGAGAGAGAGGAAGTTATTTTGGCACTGAAGGGGTAATTATTGAGATCAACTCCACTCTTCACTATAGTTACAACCACCCTACATTTATGTTACTTAAAAGTGCTCAATTGATCATGGCCACCTCGATAAACAATTATAACAGTCACTCATTCCTTCTTCCACCCTTTTTGCATTGATACTATTTTCAATTATAATGGTGGGATCAAGTCATTTTCAAGTTGATTACTAGTGTTGATGTAATTACAATAGATAGATTAATTTTTAATTCTTGTATTCTAGTACTAATTGCCCTTTACTAGTTCATTTGTCAAGAGAGAGTGGAGAAAAGGGGCATAATCACATCGTTAGATTCAAAAATGAACCTTGACATGTTTGCCTCTGTGGCCTTATTTTAAAACCTAAAACTAGGTCCACCATAGACAAAACTAATTTATATTAGTTTTTATATAATATTGACACTTATAATTATCAACCTTTGCCCTATATTAGGTCTACAAGACCCTTTTAATATTTCATGGAGTCCTAAAGGTAACCCTCAACCCTGTAAGGTCCATTTTAATTCTTCTTAGATTATCATTGAGCTCAACACCTTTTTGTATTAAATTGATCAAGTCAAAAACCTGCATCTTTGACTTTCATCAAAAGTCTTGAGCTTACCTTTGCTTGATTATTTGTCAAAACCTAACTTGGCTCATTGACCTATTGACCTCATCTCACACTATTGATCTCAAGTTGCATATATGCCCACTGATCATTGATATTAAACTTAGGCTAACATGGTCTTGACACTTGGCACCTTTGCATTTACACTTAGGATCCACTAACCTTTAACTTGATCACATGACATCGATCTCCTTGGTACAATTGAATGTAATCCATTAATCTTTTGGGGACCATTGATACTATCATATCATCCTTACACTATCAGATCTAGATGTATGACTCAATACCAATCATTGGATCTACTTAGATTTAAACCCTAATATTTAATTTATGGGTCTTAAATTTGATTTTCATGTGAGCATCATTTAACATTCCTATGGATATATTTTATGTCTCATAGACTATAAAACTTAATATCTAATGGATTTTTGTAGTGGCTTAAAGTTGACATTTTCATGAACGTATCCCATTATTTGACCAACTTTGAAGATTTATATCTTGGAGAGCAAGTGTGATCTAGGAATTTGACTCAAAAGAGGATGGTTAGTATGGTGTTAGTTCCAAAATGAAAACAAAGTGAAATAAACACACTAATAGCATAACATGTCTCAACCTAGACACTAGGGATAGCTTAGTTAACAAAAGCAAATGAAAAGCACAACTAAAAATCAAGGAATGAAAACACAAGAATTCCTTTATCTTCCTTGGATGCTCCAAATGCGTTTGTAATGGTGGCTTGCATGACTTGTGCTTCAAGAGGTCTTCTTCAATGGAGTGTGGCTACCTTCATCTCCTCTTGGTACCTTTGGCTTGAAGCTTGGCTTGGTTTGGAATTAATTTGACATTATAACACTTGTTGCTTGAAGATTTTTGGAACTAATATTGCATTATAACTTTTCACTAATTAAGCTTAGAAATGATGTTGTGAGGCCTTCTATTTAAATATTTTTGGATTTGATCAGAGTCAACCTCAACCACCCATCTCAAGATTGAGATGTGTGGTTAAAGATTAATTCAATTTTTGAAATTAAGTTTGTAATTATCCTCATCATGGAATTGGAAAAAGGGGAAATTAAGAGGCATGGAGGACATCATGGAAGGCATTGATGAGGTATGGAGGGCATGAATCATGATATTTATGGCATGTAAGGCATAGGGATGTCTTCCCAAGAAATGAGGTCACTTGAAGATGCAGATATTCAATATTCATTTCTAAAAAAAAAATATTAAACAAGTTTCCATAATTTTCTTGATTAGGCCTTAATTTGGGTTAATTAACTCTTAAACATGATTAAGAACTTTATGCACAAATTACCTAAATTGATCAAAATGCCTTGTTATTGGTCCTAAATTTGACTATATTAGAATTGGAAGGTGTTGTTAAATACACTGGATACATATTACCATTTATAATGTTGCTAACAACAAATAACAAAGGCACAAGTCTTGTACAAAAGATTTGATAGGAAAGAGTAGTCCAGAGTAGGCATGTGTAAATTTGGCATTTTGACTCGAAATGAACTAATCAAAGCTAGCTGGCCCATAAATTGCATTGCCCCATTTAGGGATAACCTAGCCAAAATCAATATTTTAATATATCATTTTCACATCATTTTTCATGTTTTAGTGTTTTTAGGCCAAATTGTGCATTTTAGATAGAAACTAGCCAAAAGCTTAATTGGAGGTTATCAATAGCTAGTTTTAGGTGTCTACAATTTGACCCTATTTGGGAAGGCATTGCAAGCTATAAGCATAGTAATGTCTTCTTAAAGAATGAAAAGGTCCTACATTCCTACAACTGTAATGATGATAAACTAACTATATGATGCCCCCTCAAGGGAATGGTTGGCACAAGTGGGTCAACAAATGATCCCTCAAAAAGAAAGAAGAAAGGGACCATAGAAAGGAAATATGATGGGTTGAAAATGCAATGATATTGAAAAATTAGTCAAAATCATTGAGAATTAAAGTGGGATGGTGTATAATGGTTTCCCCAAAGGTGGTTATAAAATTGTACCCTAATAGTGGTAATGTGGTATGATAACACAACCATTTTCCCAAAGGTGGTTATAATAATTGAGAAGATGGAGCTGCCCTAGTTAGGATAGAAAAACAAGATAGTAACTTGCCCTTGTATAGGTAGAAAAATCAAAGTGGTGAAAACATCATGATTTATGCAAAGGTGGTTATAATCATTGAGAAATGCAGGTGGGATAGTGTGTAATGATTTTCCCATAAGAAGTTATAATCATTAGACCCTGATTATGGCAAACATGATAAACCTAGCCAAGGTTGATGATAAATTAACATAGAGGGTAATGATGAATTAGAACAACCTACTAGTTTGGAGATGCTCATCTGAACTAATAAATGGTGAAATTATTTCATGGTCAATTACTCTGTTTGGGATATGATTGGGAGTGGAATTAGGATGTCAATGCCAAATAGATTCTACCATTGCTGAATAGACTTCTTGAAGTTGAGGTTTGGTGTAACATGTAATGGTAGGCTTTATGATAAAACACCATAAAGAATTGGCCAAAATATGCATAAGGACTGACTCTCATAATCCAATACTCAATAGAAAACAATGCACTGATGATAGAAATCATGATGACAATGTAAACATATGAATATGGAAGGATTCAAGTGTAAGTGTGGGCAAGGAATCACCCAATGAACACACATAAACTGAATCAAGGCAATAGTGCTGAAAGTAAACAAGTAGGTAGACAAACAAACAAAATAAGTAGAAACAAACAAATAAATAACATAATTAAAACCCTATGAATATTGCCCCTAGAAAATAGGTGAAAAATTAACAAAAAAATAGAATGGGGGAATAGAAGAAAAGGAAGGTAGTGGTCGAACTATCTCTATATGTACTAGGCAAGTGGGCATTGCCTACATAGTTCCATGGATTTAATATCCAATAAAAACTTCAAGCTAAATGTAGTTCTCTTATGGAATGGGAAGAATGTGATAACTGATGAAAACAAATAGAATGGATTTGATATAAGAATGGGAATGTCTTATAAAATGGCAAGTGTGTGAGAAAAAAAAGACAAAAAGGATGGGGAAACTAAATGACAAGTGATTTGCTTGTAACTTAGTAAGGGTTCCCAGAATCCTTAAGACAAAGAAGTGGTCAATGTTTTTAGAAGTTTTGGAGTGTCTCAACTCAATCAAGAATGATGAGACACTAAATATTTAAAGCTCACAAAATTGTGAGAGCATATCTAAGGTTGCTCATAAAAGGGTGAGAGTGTGGGTTAGGTTTCTCACAAAATTGATCTAGGCAACAATTTAGGCGACAATTCGAGTGACAGTTCCACCCCAATTGATGACGGAACTTCTGGCAGCCATAACTTTTACACCGTAGCTCCAATTGACTCACCGTTTGAACTGTTGGAAAGCTAAGAATGAGGAGAACATTTTGAAATGGCATGGAGCTTTGCTCAATGAATTTTGACCCCCAAAAACCCAATGGAAGTGCCTCAAATTTCAATTTTAATAGTGCAATCTAAAAATAGTAAGTTTCTAAATATAGTAATTCCTTGAATTTTGTATTGTTTTAAATATTGGAAGTCAAACCACTTAATCTCCCTCAAGATTGGTGAGCTTCCACATCCTCCCCATGCTTTCAAAATGTGTATAAAAGAAGAGGTAACCCAAAATGTGAAGACATACATCTCTTCCCAGAGATAAGCATATATTTGTATTACGATCTTGAGTAATACTACATCTCTTCTCAAAGAATTCATTGTTACTATGTTATTTCTATGATATTGAGATATTTATCAACCAGAACTTCTGAGTTTTAGATCAGTGGTATCTGAGCAGTTTGTCTTGAGTGTGTATGATCTCGAGGATGAGGTTAGGCTATAAGAAGCTTAGGTGGGAAACAACAGAGCTTCCAAATTTTCCACCTGTTCACTCCAATCGACTTCAAATGGTAGATGACACCAAGAAATCCAATCCTTTCAAGGAAATGGTGAATGAAGCCCTCCAATGGCAATAAGCATAGATGCTACAATAATTTTTTGAAATTTTTTAAATACTTTTGATGGGAAATCTTGGCTTTGCGGCTCCACTTCCTGGCTCCTCATCCAGGGAATGTCCTTTCAGTGCCCCATCACCCTTTAAGGTCTAGGTAAATTTTGATATTCCTATATTTGAAGGCAAAATCAATGCTGATGTAGTTAAAAATTAGTTCGATCAACTATCTTCCTACTTCTCTGTAAATAAGTTCATCGATGGAGAAAAGATTACTTTTGCTCTTTTGAAATCAACATTGCCTATGAAAAATTGGTGGGAAGTGTACAAAAAGAGGTTCATATAGATGACATTGGCCTTGAGGTGGAACCTACCTAGGATGATTTTATGGAAGCGGTGAAAGAAGAATACTACCCTATTGGAGCATATGATGATATGTACATATAGTGGCAACAACTTTGCTAAGGTAAGGACCAATCTGTTCAAGATTACATAGACACTTTTCATTCTTTGTCTGCAAGATTAGGCATTTAAGAAAGTGAGAAACATAAGACTCTCAAATATTGTGGTGGACTACAATGGTACATACAGGGGGAAATAGAACTCTTTAAAATTGGAAACCCTTGGTGAGGCATACAAATTCACAGTGAAGATTGAACAGAAGCATGGCAGAAAGAATACGAAGAGTCAACCCCCAAAATGAAAAAATGACAAGGAAGGTCAAACACGAGGCCAAAATTAGAAGCAAAAGGAGTTTTAGGATAAGAAATCCCAGAAAGGGAAGGCTAGAAAATGGTGTGATTACCACAAAACTAGAACTCACTCCAAAGAAGAATGTTGAGCCATCAAGTCATTGATTTCTAAGTCACAATATTCAACATCTACTACTCTACCTCATACACAACCCACAATCGAAGAGGATAAAGAAGAAATTATAGATGTTGAGCCTAACACCATTTTCACTTCATCACAGACCTGTGAGGAAAGACCAGGTGACAAGGAAAGATTATTCCACTCCAAATTATGGGTAAAAGGTAAGCCTCTACATTTCATTCTTAATAGTGGGAGTCAAAAGAATTTAATCTCTGCTAAAGTTGTGAAAAGTCTAAATCTATTCATGAAGCCTCATCCAAAGCCCTACAGTATTGGATGGTTGAACCTAGGGAGAGACCTCCATGTCACCCATCAGTGTCTTCTTTCATATGCTATAAAACCATTCCAAGATGAAGTCTTGTGTGATGTGGTCAATCTAGATGTTTGTGATGTACTCCTTGGTCAGCCATTCATGTATGAGTGACATGGTATCTATGAATCACGAACTAGAAGGATCACCCTCACTCTTAAAACATGATGCTATAGGGTACCAGAGGTACCACCTTCCACATCTTGTCTCCCTAATCAGTGCTAAGCAATGTAAGAGATTGGTGGAGAAAACAAAGCAATTTTTTCTCATGGTGGTCAAGCCACATAAATCTAAGAAGGCTGATGTTGCAGTCCTAACTACACAATCAACACAACAATAGAGTAGATAGGATGAATCACAAGAGAATATGATGAGTTATTCAAGTCACCCACAAGAGTTCCATTGCATTGCCAGGTAAAACATTCTATCAATTTGATCCCAAGATCACCTTTGCCTAATAGTCCTGTGTATCGTAGATCAATTTTGGAGAATGATGAGATAAAAAGATAGATTCAAGAATTGATCCAAAAGGGTCACATTAGGCCAAGCTCTTCACCTTGTGGTAGCCCAATTGTCTTGGCATAGAAGAAAGATGGAACATGGAGGCTTTGCATTGACTACCGAGCCCTGAATAAAATCTCTGTGAAGAATCGCTATCCTCTCCCCAGGATTGATGCCTTGTTAGACCAACTCTGTGGTGTGAAGTTCTTCACCAAAATTGATCTCAAATCTAGTTATCACCAAATTCCTATCGATCTCACTGATGTCTAGAAGACTGCATTCAAATCTAAGGAGGGGCTCTTTGAATGGTTGGTTATGCCTTTTGGCTTAACTAACACACCTGAAACATTCATGAGGATGATGGATGACATCCTATGACCCTTCACCAACTCATTTATGGTTGTATACTTATATAACATACTCATTTATAGTAGAACATGGGAAGAACATTTGCAACATGTTCGTAAGGTGCTTTAAACTCTTTGGGAGCACAAGTTGTATGCAAATCTTGACAAATACATATTCCGGATGACAAAAATTTAGTACCTTGAGTACGTTATGAATGAGGAAGGGGTCCATGTTGATCCAAAAAATATTTGATTTATTTGAGAATGGCCCACACCAAGGACCCTCATAGAGCTTCATAGCTTTTTGGGTCTTGCAAATTTCTACAGGAAGTTTGTTCTTGGATTTTCACATGTTGCTTGGTTACTAACCCAAGTGACCAAAGGAGGGGCTAAAGCTACATTTCAGTGGGGTGAAATACAACAAAGGACATTTGAGAATTTGAAGAATAGACTCTACTTAGCCCTTGTTCTTGCCTTGCCAAAATTGCATCAACCTTTTGAGTTGATGACAGATGCATTTGAATATGCCATGGGAATTGTCATCATGCAACATGGCCATCCTATTGCATATCACAGTGAATCTTTCACTGATACAATCAGGAAATATCCAACATATGATAAGGAGCTCTATGCCATTGTGTAAGCCTACAAAAAATGGAAACACTACATCTTGGGGAAAGAAACGGTCATCCACACTGACCACAGACCATTGGAATTCATCCAGATGCAAAGCAAACTATGAAATGAGAGGCATCAAAAGTGGGCCACATATCTTTAGAAATTCCACCTGATAATCAAACACAAAAAGGGGAGCTCAAATATAGCTGCAGATTGTTTGAGCCATCCACCAATTACTGCACTCACAATAGTTTTGGACCTGTGCAGACATGAGACTGCCACTTGGGGTGCTTTGTATGAAGCAGATCCTACCTTTGTTGATACATATAAAGCACTTCAAAAAGGTAAACATATTTCTAAAATATATTTAAAAGATAATGTCCTCTATCATATGGGGCACATCTGTGTTCTAGTTGCAGAGTAACAAAAGATGATATGGGAAGCACACTTCAGTAGGACAGTTAGACACTTTGGTATTTAAAAGACATTGGTAGTTCTTCAAAAACACTTCTACTAGCCCCATATACGAAAAGATGTGGAAAGATATCTCAAATCTTGCACCCCTTATATGATAGCCAAGCCAACAAATAAGAAGCAAGGATTGTACATGCCATTTCCAGAACCAACTAGGCCTTGGGAATCCATCTCAATGGATTTTCTCTCAGGTTTGCCCACTTCAAAACATGGTAAGGACTATACTTTTATGGTAGTTGATCATTTTTCAAAAATGGCTCTCATGATTACTTGTAAGAAAAATATATCTACTGAGGAAAATGCTCAACTATATTTTAGTCATGTATGGCTCCATTTTGGTCTCCCCAAGTCCATTGTCTCAAATCGAGATAGCATGTTCCTGAGCATCTTTTGGTCCACTCTATGGAAGATGATGGATACTAAGTTGATGAAGTCCACAACCTTCCATCCATAGAATAATGGTCAAATAGAGGTGGTAAACCACTTGATTATTCAAATGATTCAGATGTATCACTCCAAATATCCATACACATGGGATGAGGGACTTCTTTTCATACAACATGGATACAATCAAGCGCTGCATAGCTCGACCAAGCATAGTCCATTCCAAGTATGTTTTGGGTTTCAACCTATGGCACCAATTGATATATCTATTCCATTTTCCACCATAGAATAAACACCTCATGGAAGATCTAAGGCAGTAAAAGCAATAACATTTATTGAACAAATTCACTACATCCAACAACAAGTTCATGACATCCTAAAGAAGATGAATCAGATGTATAAGCAATGCCATGACAAGCACAGGATTACACACCATTTTGCTACGGGTGACAAGGTTTGGTTGCAGCTTCAGAAGGAATGACTTGTAGGCCCACATAGAAAGATTCAACCTCTGCGATATGGTCCCTATACCATCACTAGAAGAGTTGGAGAAAATGCTTTTGAGTTAAATCTACCAACCTACCTTGGTCTGCATGCAATATTCAATGTGGAGCTCCTCAAACCATATCACCCACCTCTATTGGACACTTCAATTATAGTAGAACAACTAGAAATTGATGAGCTTGATCCAAAATTTTTTTCTCCAGTGGAAGAGGATCAAATTGTGGATACCTAGATGAAGACAACAAGAGGACGCTCTATTCCATTCTATCGAGTGGTCAAAAGGGGCCAACTTAGCCATCAAAGTGAGTGGCTCACAGAGAATCAAATGAAGAAAAAACTACCACACTTGATGGGGAACATTGACATAATGGGGACCATTGCTTTTCAAGGAGGGAGGAATGATCCAGGCAACAATTTAGGTGATAATTCGGGTGACACTTCCACCCCAATTGATGACAGAACTTCCAGGAGCCATAACTCTTGCACCATAGCTCCAATTGACTCACCATTTGAACCGTTGGAAATATAAGAATGAGAAGAATGTCTTGAAATGACATGGAGATTTTCTTGATGAAGTTTGACCCTCCAAAACCCAATGGAAGTGCCTCAAATTTCAATTTTAATAGTGTAGTCTAAAAATAGTAAGTTTCTAAAAATAGTAATTCCTCAAATTTTGTATTGTTTTAAATATTGGAAGTCAAACCACTTAATCTCCCTCGAGATTGGTGACCTTCCACATCCTCCCCATGCTTTAAAAATGTGTATAAAAGAAGAGGTAACCCAAAATGTGAAGACAGACATCTCTTCCTAGAGATAAGCATATATTTGTATTGCGATCTTGAGTAATACTACATCTCTTCTCAAAGAATTCATTGTTACTATGTTATTTCTATGCTATTGAGATATTTATCAACTAGAACTTCTGAGTTTTGGATCAAAAATAGTGAGAGCGTTGATTCTTAGATTGCTCACAAAATGGTGAGAGCATTAGAAAAAGGGTGACTGAGCTGACCTCAATAATTATTGAGCACTACTTACATAGTCCTAGAATATGACCTAAAGTCACTATATTTCTTCCATTTTAGCAAAGGAATTTAACTAGTATGACAACCAATTCAAAAAAAATAGGCACAGAATGGCATAGGAAGTGGCAAGTTGGTATGTCAAGGCTTAGTATTGCCCCTATTTTTCCCATAGCTAGTTATAACTAGGACACAATGACATAGATCAATGGTACTAATTTGACCAAAGATGGTTATAATTAGTATCAAAATTTTTGGTAAGAAAGGACTAAAAAATGAAGGATGCAACTGCTGAAACTTCTATCACACTATCCCAAGATACGCTCCCTATCTAAAATACTTAAACTAACTAATGAAATGATCAGATACCTTAATGCTAAAACTACGAAATGAATGACAAAAACTAAGGTCAATGGGCTAGGCTTTAGAACACATTGGGTTGATAGGTCAAAAGTAGAAAGTGGATATGGAAAAGAGGATGGATAAGAATGGTATGTGTATAAATAAGAATAATGATAAAAGGGCATAACTAAAGTGGTCCTTACATACAATACACCTTAGCATTCAATCATAGTACCAATTGAGATGAATAATATTCATTGGCTTTGTATGTTCATCACCATCTAGTGTGTTAAGTCTATATGCTCTTGATCCATAATCTACAGTGATGATGAAAGGCCTTATCTAGTTTGGTTTAAATTTCCCTTTATGTTTCTTCTTGGCCATGGTATTATTTTGGTTTTCTTTAAGAATAAGATCACCAAGTTCAAATGTTCTATACTAGACATTCTAATTATAATGGCCTTTGAGTTAGTTTCGATATGCTTGAAGATATTGAGCATGGCCATGCATTTCTCATCTAGTAGATCCAATTTTTGCAGGTGAGCTACTCAATAGTCATGATCATCTAAGACATGCTTGAAAGAGATGTGTAGTGAAATAAATTTGACCTCAATAGGAAGAATGGATTTAGTACCATAAAAAAGTGAGTGTGGAGTGGCTCTTGTGGGAGTAAAATTATTGGTATGGTATGCCCAAAGGGTAGGGAATATCTGGAGGTGCTAGTCATGACTGACATCATTGACAATCTTTTTGAGAATATTGATAATGGTTTTGTTAGATGCCTTAGCCTAGCTATTACCTTGAGGATAATATGTCATAGAAAAGTGTTGTGTGATGTTGTATTTGATACATAACTAGTCTACATCTTTGTTCTTGAATGATCCTCCATTATCAAATATAATGTTAGAAGTAATACCATAGTGGTAGATGAGGTGGTTGAAGATGAATTTGGAAATTTGAATTCCAGTCATGTAAGTGAGGGGTATAACTTCAATCAACTTAGTGAAATATTTAGTGGTAGTCAGGATATCTTTATAGCCATCAGATGAACTGGGGTTAATCTTCCCAATGAGGTCAAGTCCCCATGTAGAAAATGGCCATGGTGTCAACATTAGATTTAGAATTTTTGCCAGGGAATGAATCAAATTAGTATGCCATTGACATTTATCACATTTATTTACATATGTAGTGGCATCTATATCCATTATGGGACAATAATAACCTATACACAAGAAATTTTGGGATAGGACTGCCCCACTAGAATGGGCTCCACATACTCCATGAACTTCTCTTAATGCTAATGTAGACTCTACTGAAGTTAAACAATGAAGTAGAGTTCCATTAAAAATATGATGGTAAAGAGTGGATCTAAGTAAAGTATAATGAGTGGAATGATGAATGAAGGTTTTGGTTTACTTTTGAAATAGGTTAGGTGGTTGAAATTGGTCATGAAGGTATTTGTAAAGGTTTAAGTACCAGATAGAATTAGGACCAACAATATCACAAATCATGGAAACAGTTGAAGGTTAATGAGCTGGTGCTAAAAAATTCTTGACAAAGAACTGATACTCTCTAGCTTTATCTATTTATTGAATCAATGAGACAATAGTAGCCATGGGATCTATAGTTTTATTACTAGCCCTTGATATATGCCCAAATTGAATGTTGCAAATTTGCTATTTAAGAGTGTCAACTATGGCTTTATATGGAACCAACTTGTCATTTCTAGTTTGAAAATGATCTATGACCTGATTGATGATTAACTAAGAATCACCATAAAGTTAAAGATAAGATATATTCCAATGCATTTCTTGTCAAAGTCCTGCAATAAGTGCTTCATACTTAGCCATGTTGTTTGTACAAGGAAAGTTGATTTTAAATGATTTAGGGATTAGATCCCCTTATGGTGTAATAAGAAATAGGCCTACCCTGAATCCATGCATAGTGAATGAAACATCAAAATATAGCTTCCAAGGCTGCTCCTTAAGGGGTGCATCAATAATTTTCATGATGGATTTATCAAGAAATGGAAACTTGAGTGGTTGGGTGTCCATAAGAGATGCTTCACCAAGTTTATCTGCAAGAACTTGTCCCTTGATTGCTTTCTGATTGACATACTCTATGTTAAACTCACTAATAATCATGATCCATTTAGCCATTCTACCTTGTAAAGCTATTTTAGATAGTGGATACTTGAGCAGATCTAATTTTGAAATGACCATGGTTTTATTATTCAACATGTAATGATGTAGTTTCTAAGCTATGAAAACCATAGATAGACAAGCTTTTTCAATAGGTGCATAGTTATGTTCATATGTAACCAAGGTATGGCTTAAGTATTAAATAACATGTTCCTTTCTATTTTCATCATGTTGAGCCAAGATTGCCCCCAAGGCATGATTAGTAGCTGATAGGTATAATAAGAATGGCTTTCCTGGCATAGGTGGTAATAAAATAGGTAGATTAACAAGATAGTCCTTGAGTTGTTAAAAAGTTGTTTGGCAGTGATCATCCCAGTGAAATGCAAATCATTTCTTGAAAAGATGTATAAATGGATGGGAATTGTTTGCTAATTGAGAGATGAAGCATTGGATGGACTAGATCTTTTCAAATTGGCTGGTGGTGGCATCTTGGTTATAGCATAGACTTTAGCTAGATCAACTTCAATACCTCTATGAGATATGATGAAGCCAAGTAATTTGCCTGAAGTTACACCAAACACACATTTCTTTGGATTTAATCTGACTTTTTACTCTCATAGTCTTTCAAATATCCTATGTAACATAGCTACATAGTTAGCCTTGGTCTTGGATTTTCCTAATATGTCATTGACATAGTCTTCAATAATATCATGCATCATATCATGGAATATGATATTCAAGGCTCTTTGATATGTAACTCCCACATTTTTAAGGCTAAATGGTATTCCTTGATAGCAAAATTTTCCCCATGGAGTGGTGAATGTTGTTTTATTCTAATCTTTTGGTGATATTTTGATCTAATTGTGTCCTAAAAATCCATCTATAAGTGAAATCATTTCATAACCTGACATGGAGTCAATGATAATATCGATATTAAGAAATGGAAAATCATCCTTTAGGATAATATTTGTTGATGTCATGAAAATCAATACAAATTTTGATTCTTTCAAGTTTTTTAGTAATAGGTACTACATTAAATATCCATTCTGAGTAGTCAATGGATTAGATACATCCTACTTCTAAGAGTTTTTCCAACTCTTCTTTACCAATACAACAATGTGAGGATGAATCTTACGTAGATTTTGTTTTACCATTTTGGCATTAGGATTAACCACAAAGTGGTGCAGAACCAAGGTAGGGTCTAATCCTGGCATGTCAAAATAGGTCCATGCACATATATCTACAAACTCTTTCAACAGAGTTGTAAAGATGTCAAATTCCTCCTCAATGAGAGATGCTCCTAATTTTATCCATTTTAGGTTTGATGGAGTCTTGATATTTACCTCCATTATATCTTCAACTAGAAGGGTCAAACTATCTTCTAGGATAGTAGGCAGTGATTTCAACTGCTGGACTATGTCAAGGTCCCTGTTAGGACTTGCTCTTCAACTTCTCCTAGGAATGATGAATCTGAGTCTCCTAATGGGATGTTTGGCCATGTAACAAAAATGGTTAAAAATTCTTGAATAATTTGATCAAATACTTGTTATTTCTCAAAACTAAACTTAGATCCATATGCAAGTTTGTCATTAGTGGTATCTTGGTCTAAATTTGAAGAAGAATGAACACCCCCATCTAATGGTGCCTAAAATAGGTTTTCACCACTAGACTGACCTTTATCTTTACTTTTTACTTGGTTAAAAAGCACCTCAAAGAGGTTTTCACTTTGGGACCTCAATGTTTTATTTATTTATTTTTGGCTAAGGGTGTTCACTCACTCTCTAAAATAAGCTGTAGGATCTAATGTAATTGATAATCTTTATTTATCTCCCAATAGAACATTATTTCTAAGGCCTAAGAAACCATCAAATGCCTCATCATTCTAGAACTCATCAATTGAGAGACTAGATTCTTATTGGTCCCAATATATCAGTTGGGGATAATATAATGGTAATGGATTACAATGAATAGCTTGGGTAAGGGTACAAATGACATGGTTATCAAATAGGTTGGTTTCATCTAGGCTATCAAAGGTAAGGCTATGATCAAACTCTGATTCACTATCAACATCATCATCACTAGTCACTGTTGATGGATTTTGAATAAAATATGTGGGGTCACCCCCAAGTAGTTTAAATCCCAGTCCATAAGGTCTTTCATACTTAGTCATGAAAATCAACTCGATGGTTCCTTACTGATTTGGTCTGAGGCCTCATCTTTCATAATTACGACACTCCATAATCCTTTTTGGAATAGGATACTTTGTATTTTATAATAACCAACTTGGTCATCATTTTATAACCATGATTTATCTCCTTCAAGAAGGTTAGTTTATAATCTTGATGCTAGTACAAACATGACAGGGCCCTTGTCTTTATTCTTTTGTTACCAATGCATATGTGGAATGACTTTAGGTCAACCAAAGGTTTTTGGATTTTAAGGAAGATTGATGATATAAAATGTATCATGGTCACATATTCTCCTGGTCCATTATCTGAAATGGTGAAATGATTGGA
This sequence comes from Torreya grandis, assembly GCA_037957365.1. Taxonomy (NCBI): domain Eukaryota; kingdom Viridiplantae; phylum Streptophyta; class Pinopsida; order Cupressales; family Taxaceae; genus Torreya; species Torreya grandis. Next base: position 690,182 of record JARHVA010004120.1, read on the forward strand.
AGCTTCAGGAGGTGGCATGTGGGAAAGGGAATCCAAGGTATTAAGATCTATGTAATTATTTGGTGAAAGATAAATAAGTATATCCTTTCCTTTATCCTGCTTGGAACTTAGATTCATGATGTATTGATAATTATAGCTTTGAAACTTGGCCTCAAGATGCTTGAAGCGTTCATATGGGTGTAAATCTCTTGGAATATTCACCTTCATCCCTGAGTGGGAAAACTTGTTACATTGGTGCAGTGTTGACAGGACTGCATGAATCTCATGTAACCAAGGCTTGCTTAGATGCATGTTGTATGATAACTCAAGATCCAATACATGGTAAAGTGTATCATGGGTTAAATGTCTAATAATAACTAGAAAATTAATAGTGCCCTATGATTCTCTTTCATGATTATCATAAGCTTTGATAGTTATTATTTCTAGCTAGATATTTTTCATTGTGTACCCAAGAAGCTTGATGATCTTGAGAGACACAATGTTGAGGCTAGATCCATTGTCAATAAGGAAACATTTCACTTTATGCCATCTGATACAAACTTATATGTATAATGGGTTATTATGGAGTGGGCCAAGGGAAGACATATCACTTCGGTTGAATGTGACTTACTAGGCTAGAGCTAGGTGTCTAACCAAAGCTTAAAAGTTATCAAGGGATATGTTACTAGCAATAGTAAATTGGGTAAAAAACTCATTCAAGATGTTTTTGTAGATTATTGACATTTGTAGCAAATCTAAGATATAAATTTATGTTAGTGTCTTCTATAATTGTTTCACAATATCAAAATTCTTATCCCAGTTAGTAGTGAATGCTTTATTCTGAGGCTAAATGGTTAGTTGGATGATAGGTAATGTGGTGGATGGTTATGGGCCTAGGATAGTAATCTTCAACCTATCAGTTGTGACTACATAATTGGGATTAAATTCTAGACCATTATTGCTAACTGATGCTAGGAATGATGTGGGACTAGATAGGATAAGTGTCAATTATTGGTACACTTACATGTGGTCACGTGGAAAGAATGAGTTGTCTCTATAAGATCCAAAAGTGGAAGTCCTAGTTTATTGGTTTTTCTATATGCACTCCCAGGTCAAAGAAGGATTATCCATGTGATTTGGATAAATATTATTTTTTAGCAATGGTCTAGGATTAATGGAGATGGTATTAATGTTACCCCCTATAATATGACCTACAACCCTATTGTAGTCATGTGCAACTGCATGCTAGGTTTGTTGGTTATTACCATTCTAACCTTGGTTTTGTCCATTGTTTTGTCATTGTGGATTCTACTACTAATTTTGTTAATTATACTGGTTTAGACTTTTATTATGATACTATTGATTTTGCTAATGCACTAGCCATTGTTATTGCTAATTATTTTGTTGTTGTTGATTGTTATGTCAACAAAAGGGGTTTTGATAAATCCAAAGAGTTTGATTGGAAGTGGAAGCACCATTATCTAGTTTTATCTCCCCATTATCTAACATATTCTTGATTAAATTCTTGATTTGGACACATCTTCATAGATTATGCCCATTAACTTGATGATAGTCATAGAATTCATTTTCATGGTACCAATCAGGGTAAGGAATGCTTTGCGTATAATGCTTTGGTATGGGATAAATAATTAGATTAGTGGTAGTAAAATTGAAAAATATAGACTCAATAGGTTCTCCTAAGTCACTAAAGATTTGACTTGTAGGGATGGTTCTTCTAGGAGGAGGGGTTTGTAATGGTAAAAACTATTGTATTTATTATGCAGGTCTTGGTTGTTACACTTGTGACATTGGTTAGAGAGGTTGATGGGTAAGAGTAAGATAAAAAGGTGGTGCAGATGATGTCTGTATAGTTTGGACATGATGAGATTCAATTACTCCATTTCCCATAACATTCCTATTGTAGTTGAATTGCTTTGGTCTTTCATGATTATTAGCCCATGCTAGTTCTGATGCTTGCGCTTGGATGGGATGTCAGTCAGTTTTATAATTGGTACCTTGATTTTGAATAGTTGAATTAAGATTGATGACCCCTTTATTTATGAGTGCTCGCTTGATCAACAAACCTTTATCAATGATCTCTCTGAATGTATGTGTACATTATAGTTTCAAATGATAGGCTATCTCACTATGAAAATTTTTAGTAAACACAGTGGCTAATTGTTTATCTAGTAAATTGTGGGTGAAATAGCTTGCAAGGGCTCTATATCACTATAAATAACTTACAAAACTCTCCCTAGTTTTTTTCTTTGCTTGTGTTAAGTCCACTAATGAAATCTCATGCTCAAGATTATAGGAAAAGTGCTACACAAATTTATCAAAAAGATCATCAAAGTCTATTACCAAATTCTTGGGAAAATTTAAAAACCACTCCAAGGCTTGTCCATCTAAGATCCTTGGAAATAATAGCAAAAGGTATATGTCACTATATGCTACTGGTTGACATGCAACAAGGAATTCAGTCAAATGAGCTTTAGGGTCACCTTTCCCTTTATACTTATCAAATTTGTGTGGTTCATATCTTAGAAGAAATGGTATCTAGAAATACTCCATGTTGAATGGATAGGAACATACGTCATCTAGTTTGAACTTCTAGTTTGCTTCCCCACCTAAATAGTAGTAATTACATCCTTCATCTATTGTAATTCTTGGGATAGGAAACTAGATGTAATATTGGTTTGAGGGAGAATATTGGTTTGGATACATGTTTGGGAGGTCACAAGTGGAACACTTTGACCAGGGTATGATGGAGACACCTATTGGGGTATATTGGCTTGGTTACGGAATGGACCAAGAATACACATACATGGATTATGATGTACTTGAAATTACACATTTGGATGCATGATATTCTAGTTTGGGTTGATGATAAAGGTTTGACTTGGAGGATTTTTTGGTTGGGATGAAGGGATATAACTATATTGTGCATGTTATGGTTTAAAAGGGATATGCTACTGATTAATCAAACCTTAATGTTGATTGGGAAATTGTAGACCAAGACCCTATCTCTAAATTTATGGCACATTTTAAACCAACAATTGTCTACTAGGTACTTGAGAAATATGGGGACCTCTTTGTTGCATGAATCCCTATAAGGAAGTGAAACTAGGTTACAGATTCAACATCTATCGTTGACCAATGTTTGGACATTGATGACTAGTCATTACTTGGTTTTGGACTGGCATATTAGTCTATGACTAAAGAGGTATGTTTGTTGTTGCTTGGCAAGGTGGAATATTTGTTGCCCCTGATTGAGGTGGTGATGTATTCATCCTTTATTGCATTGATACACTAGACTATGTCTGCTATTGTGGAATACCACTTGCTACTTGTTGAGGAGGAGTAAGATCCATCATATTCTATCATTGAGGCATAAAATTTTCCATTGTTTGATTATCTAATCCTATAGTTTGTACACTTGAGGAAGTGGCTCATTGAGGTTGGGGTACATAAATTCCTATTCCTTGATATGATGATCTACTCATGGGATTAGATATAGGAACATGTTGTTGGCTAGTTGTTTGTGCATTAATACCACTTTAATCAAGATTGGAAACTATTTGCACATCATTTACTACATTTGGCTCACTATTTAGTGTAGAAGATGAAGACACTTCTTCAATAACTAGCATATGTATCAAGTTATCTATCAAAGTAGTTTATATGAATGGGTCAAAACTCAAATTTCATTTTCCAATTAATGCCATAAACACTCTTGTTGAAGGTATTAAGTCAATGTGAGGCTTAATTACCATGTTCATTTGATTAAATTCACATGCTAAATTCATGTCAGTTTGGTATGCTATTTTCATTTGGTTAATGTGATCTTCTATGATGTTTTTGAATCAATTGAATACATTGAGGTCTTGGTATGTTGTTTGGACTAGAGCCATAAGATTGCTAGAAGAAGCCTATTTATTGTAAATGATATTATGGGGCACTCTTACTAGACTTGGTAAACTTTCATGGGGAAAGTCATCTAGAAACTTAGCCCCTACCTCTATGGCCCTAATCAAAATCTTATCTTTGTACTATAACAAATGTCACTCAAATAAAAATAGATCATATGTTAAATTTGAATTGGTAGAGTATGACTTTTGAAGAATTGGCTCATCTATCATGGGTATTGTAGCTAAGTATTGTGTGGTTTGTTCTTGGTCATGTTCTATGTAAGGTGTTATGTTAACTAAATAGTTAGCCAATGGATCTTGGCTTTGTGCCCCTGATTGAGTATTATAAGAGGGATAAGAATACATCTAATAAGCAATGTTATCCACATAGGGGTCTTTCACAATTTCTTCCTATACAATTACATTACTAATCCCTAGATTTTACATGAGTCCACTACTAGTGTAGGAATACATGTTGGGATCCAGAGTCAATTCTTGGCGATAAAAGGTCAAAGAGTTCTACAAACTCTACAAAGGAAAAAATCTAAAACAAATGATGACTTTAACTTGGTATAAATTTGTCAAAAGGATAAAAAGGTTTATGAAAATATTCATGAGGAAACAAGATAGGGTAAAGTACCTAAAATTTCACTGTTCACATAAAGATAAACAAATAAATGGATCAAAAAATCAAAGTTCCAAACTTTAAGGTTGAAGTGTTTTAAATCAGTATAATCTAGAAAATTAAAAGTTGTGTCTTTTGGCCAAATGTGGCATCAAAAACTAGGATCAAAAAAGGCATGTGATAGGACTCTTGGCCAAACATCATCAAAATCTAGAGTTTGAAAATAGATGAAAGTTTTAATATAATAGATTTGAAACACTTCTAACAAACACTAGGCATTCGATTCTTGGACATGAACTTGATAAACTAGGTATAAGGTATGAAACAAAAGGCACTTTTAGAAATAACTTATTTTCTGATAAATAATTGTATAAAACTTAGTTATTTTGACAAATAGGCTAGACAAAGGTAAATAGTATAACTGTGCTTTAGACAAAGGATCAAAAGTACACTTAGATTAGTCTGAATATGTAAGAAATTTTTTTGAATTCTATGTAAGAAGGTATATGAAACAAAGTTTTGAAATGATTTGGGTAGTGTAATGATGCTATACTACCCAAAAGGTGTGGTAAAAATGTTTGTTTCAAAAAAACTCTCTAAGGCAAAGACATTTTTCCAAAATTTTGACAACATAACACTACCCTTCTTAACTCAAAATGTTGTGGTATATATACTTAAAGTGCAAGTGTTTAACACAAAATAGCTTAACTCTATCAAGTGATGATAATGATTATGAGTCTAAAATGGCTTTCAACCTAAATTAGAAATTAAACCTAAGTTCTATCAAGTTTAATGTAAATGACAAACCCACTTAACACATCAACCCTATGAAATTTTAAAGGTGTAATTTTGAATTTAAATTATAAGTGAATGACTTTAAAAACTTTGGTAAAGGTCTAGACTCAATTGGGTAGCATAATTATGTCAAAGTGGATGATATGACTCTCAGGCTTTTGATAAACTTTGAATAAGGAAAATGGATGATCGCATGTGGACAACATAATGCCTCTTTATTCAAAGAAAAATGAGGACCATTTGTTTGGTTTGGGATTGTTTTTTTACACCAAGTTTTGACTCCAAACAAGACTTTAATCTAAGATAAGACCAATTAATTAATCTCCCTTAGATCCAAGAATGACAAGGTTTCTTGGTATTATTGGAATTTATAAAAATACATAATTTGAAAGGATTTTTAAGTATTCATCCAAAATCAAATGCACATTATATAGTAGGGTTTTTACACCCCCTCTTCTCTTAAATGATAGTACTATGACATGGACCTTGAGGTGCACCTTGAACCAAAAATACTTTTGTGGCAAGTGTGGATTTGTCTAAATTCTAAAAAGTTTCCAAATGATCTGGGGGAATCAATTGCAAAATGACTTTCATGCCAAATAATGCAAAAAAAAAGCACAAATTTTGGGTTCGTATCACTTGGTTTGTTACAAAAAGGTCTAGTCTTTTTTACAACCACTACATCCTACTATTCACTCAATGTAGTGCAATGTCTAAAGTGCCACTACATCCCGTATACAACTCTAAAAGAGTCAAATGAAGTTAATGCCAAGAGATGAAACCCTGGGTCAAATCTTCCCTAAATAACTTGTGGGAGGTGATGAAGTCCCCCTCATAAGCCAAGATGCATAAATAAATAAAGCATGAAACTAGAAAGACTTTAGGGTCATTTTCAAGATCGCCCAAACTTTGATAATTTTTTGGGGAGTGTTTGAGACGACTTTATTTCTAAGCCTTGGACTAGGATACTTGCAATAGGAATGGTGATTTTGATTTCAAGGGTTCCCTATAGGGGAAAAATGGAAGAGCATATACACAACATACCTCTTTTTGCCAAATAATATTAATCTAATCAACTATTGCAAGCAAAAATTGATAAGTGTGTTCAATTTTAAACCCAAATGAAATGTTTGGTGGTGTTTATTTGGTCCCTTGGTATTAGTTTCAAACTTTGAAAAACATTCAGAAAAAACATCTAAAAATTCCTTGTTAAGCACCAAAACAAATTTCCTAATCCAACTTTAAGCATGCAAAAGTGATTTAAACATGTTTTGAGAAAAAATCTTGCTTGGTCCTGTAGCAAAATTGTTAGCATGTTTTATCTTTGAATCCCTTTTGAATTTGAAACAAAAAACTTTACAAAAGTAGGTCTTGGGTCTATGTTTTTGGAAAAACATAGTGACTAACATTGATTAATACCATCGACATTGGTTATAGGCAACCGCGATTTGATCGATGTCAGTTCTGCTAACTGACATCGATTAAGCTAAGCAATCAATGCTAGTATTTCTATCAATGTCTGTTACTATGTAAAAATTGTGGCAACCAAAAATGGAAAAATAAACTTAGAAAACCAATTTTAAAGAGTTTTAAAATCTCAAATAAGTTTTTTAAGGTTACAAAAGAGTCTCCTTCATGTGTAGGATGTGTCTGGTTGCACTGGGCATGCCATTATGTGATATAGGAATTTTACTCAAGAGGAGATGGTTATTATGGTATTAGTTCCAAAATAAAAATAAATTGAAATAAACACACTAATAACATAACATCTCTAAGCCTAAACACTAGGAAAAACTTAGTTAACAAAATCAAATGATAAGCACAACTAAAAAACAAGGAATGAAAACATAAGAATTCCTTCACCTTGCTTGGATGCTCCAAATGCCTTTATAATGGTGGCCTACTCAACTTGTGCTTCAAGAGGTCTGATTCAATGGAGTGTGGCAACCTGAATCTCCTCTTGGCACCTTTGACACCAATATTTCATTATAACTTTGCACTAATTAAGCTTATAAATGGTGTTGTGAGGCCTCTTATTTATAGATTTTTGGATTTGATCAGAATCAACTTCAACCATCCATCTCAAGATTAAGATGTGTGGTTGAAGATTTATTTAATTTTTGGAATTATGTTTGTAATTATCCTCATCATAACATTAGAAGAAGGGGAAATTAAGAGGCATGAAGGGCATCATGGAAGGCATTGCTTAGGCATGGAGGGCATGAATCCTGATATATGTGGCATTTATGGCCTAGGGATGTCTTCCCAAGAAATGAGGTCACTTGATGATGTAGATTTTCAATATTAATTTTTAAAAACAAATATTCAACAAGTTTCCATGGAATTTTTTATTAGGCCTTAATTTGGGTTAATTATCTCTTAAACATGATTAAGCACTTTATGTACAAATTACCCAAATTGATCAAAATGCCTTGTTATTGGTCCTAAATTTGACTGGATTAAAATTGGAAGGTGTTATCAAATACATTAGATGAATATTCCCATTTAAATTTTTTTCAACAACAAATAATAAAGGCACAAGCATTGTGCAAAATATTTGATAGGAAAGAGCAGTCTAGAGCACGCAAGTGCAAATTTGGTATTTTGACTCAAAATGAACTAATCAAAGTTAGTTAGCCCATAAATTACATTTCCCTATTTAGGGATACCTTGGCCAAAATCAACATTTAAATATATCATTTTTCATGTTTTAGTGCTTTAGGCCAAATTGTACATTTTATATGGAAACTAGCTAAAACCTTGATTGGAGGTTATCAACGACCAATTTTAGATGTCTATAATAAGAATCATGGAGGGACCAAATTTTCTAGAGATGTTCCTGAGACAAAAACTATCATGCTCACTTGATCTATTATCTAGAAGATATTTTAAGTGTGTTTTAAAAATGTTTAAGTGAGCTCACCTATGTAATTTTGCATGATGTCTGTGTGTCTGTCATGGTAAAAAATGGCTAAGTATGGAAACTTAGCAAATTATGTCTAAGAAGCCAACATTGAACATTTATAACTTTTGTCATGCTTAACTTCATGGATTGAAATTTAGCACATAATAACTATGATAAAAAATGAACAAATCCATATGACCATTTTCTTCTAACACCCTCACATGTGTGAGATATAGCATCAACAAGCTGCCTACTCATAATTTCTACCACTAGACCCAAAATGTCAAGATGAACGTAACAAAGAACTAGATGAATACCATGCATTTACATACTCATTATAATCACTCTTATCATCCCATGGGGTCTTTAAAACTCTAGTTCTATGCTTAAAAATTGACAAATTACACTTTGAGTGAACTTAAAGTGTTTTAAAATCTTTGCAAGCTGTAGGATCCCTTAGGTCCACTCATTCCATCCATAACTTTCTCATCTCTTGCTACATTTTTTGATCTTTAGGATACTTCATTGCATCCAAAGAGAATATTGGTATATGGGACAAAATGGCCAAAATTTTTGGTGACTCAATTAGTTTGACCAACTTGCTGGTTATGGAACCTAGACATTGATAAAGCTTACTTATGATGGCTGACTAAATAAGGAATGCTTGTAAAATGACTTTGATTTATTCTTTAAATTTAAAAATTGGAATAATGGGACACCAAAAAAACAATAAAGTAATGAAATAGACTAAACAACTAACTAAACAACAAAATATCCATGTGAAAAATCACTTAAGGAAAGATAGTCCTATCTAACTATGTACAAAGATCAAGAGCTACAACTAGTAATAGAACTTGAGGTACCTCCCATTAATAGGGATGGAAAGGATCTCTCAATTCAATATTGTAAGATAAAATTAATTTATCTCCTTGTAACTTTTGATGACATAAGGTCCACTCCAAATAATATCAAACTTAGAGTGTTTTCCTAGTTTTACATGATCCTCATCCCATTTGAGGACTATATCACCTTGTTGGAAAGTCCTTGAGGAAAATTTCTTGTCAAATGACTTCTTCACTTGTTGTTGATTGGACCAAATGGTGTGAATATTAGTGTCTCTTATTTCTTTTAGTTATCTTAGTTCATTTAGCCTCGCCTATATAGTATCATTTTTAAAGAGCTCAAACTGATGTGCAAGCTCTAATACAAGAAGTTTAAGAGATATAGGGAGTTTGAATTCTTTCCCATAGATAATAAAATATGGGGAGTGTTTAGTAGCTTTCTTGAGTGTCACTCTATCTACCCATAAGGTAGTCCTCAAACTAGTGTGCCACTTCCTTTGGCTATCCTCCATAGTCCTCTTGATGATCTTTAACAAGTTATTGTTTGTGGACTTTGCTAGTCTATTTCCCTATGGGTAATAGTTGGAGGATGATTTGAGATAAATCCCATGTGAAAGGTACCACTTAAACACCTTGCTTATAATGAAATCCAATGCAGTATTATAAATTATTATATAAGGCACACCAAATCTAGTTACAAGACTATCATAAAAGCCCAAAACAAAAACTTTATTGTGATGGTAGCCACTTCAACCCATATTGTAAAGTAGTCTGTGTAGAAATGTAAATTTGGACACTAATGGCTTTGCATCATACTATTAGACTAATTATTACCAATCATCAAAAATTTAACCTAAGAATTTCTATTAGTCTTGAATTTAGCTTTATAACCTTGTATTAAATTAATTTGGCCTATTAAATCAATTAAACAAGGAAAATACACACATTGAATTAATTAAAATAAAATAAATGACCAAATGCCTAAAAAAGAATTAATTAACTTGTACATCCTAATCAAAATAAATTAGAAAGTTAAATCAAATTCAAATCCTAAGTGAGTTCACCCATGAGCTAATAAATCAATTAAATAAATTACTAAAAAGGAAATTCAAGAGCATCTTAGAACATCCTAGAATACACTTATTACCTTTATGAGTTGTCACTTTTGGAAAATATCTAAAAGAATATCCTAAGAATATTCCAAACTCAATCATTGTTAATAAACTCAACCATGGTTAGATTTTACCCATTCCAAGGGATTTGAAAGCCTATAAAATCAACCCTGGAGCTCTTCATTTAGGGAGCGTAATAAAAGTAGACTTATAATGCAAAAATATATTCATGAAGCTAAAATCCTAGTTTTATAATGCCAAAATTGAGCCAAAGCCATCAAGCCATTAAATCAATCAAGCCATCAAGCCAATATTAAACAATGGTGCATAGAAAAGATGATGTTAGCCATATGTCATTGATGAAGACTTCTTATGAATAAATCGAGCAAGCCAATTGAATTATCATTTGGAGCTATCAAGGATTTGGTAAGGAATTTGTGTTTTTATGTTTATATTTCTCATTTCCTTCCATGTTTTGTTGAGTTCTCATTTGGTTTATTCATTATGTTCCCCCCATGATCAAGCCTAAAGGATGTTAGAATTTTAGTGAGTTAATTTTTCATTATTTTTGAGACTAACTATATACTAACCTCCTTTGATTTAAAATCCTATATCACAAATGGCACGCTTGATGGGACACGATTGTGCACTCCATAGCTTTGAACAAAAATAGTTGTTAAAATAGCTCTTATTTTTAATCTATTTAATTTTTTTTCTAAATTTTTGATAGGTTATTCTTAATGGTTTGTTAGGATCCTCTGTGAGTACAATTGATTACGTTTGATATATAAGCAACTAAACATGAAATTGAACCAGAAGTAATAAGTAACTAGAAATACGAAATAGCAAATAATAGGAGATACAAGAAACAACCAATCTTGCATTAAACTCTTTCAGAATACAATGAAGAAATCTCACTCTTCCACACCTCTTGGGTGTACAGTATTTATCTCAAGATTTCTCTCTCTCAATTAAAATCAACTCAATAACTGAGTTGTTATTCCCTAGCTTTAGCTGATCTCCTTAATCTTGCACCTTACAGATCTAATTGATCTTGCTTACTTGCTTACATGGATAATTACAATACATGCCCCCATGGGTCTCTTAAATAGGATCCAAGGCATACAATAATTAGACTTCCCAATTATAATAATTAGAAACACAGACTCAAGACTAAAATTAGTCTTTACATGCAAACACTTTGTCCATCCTAAAATTAGAACAAATCTAATTTTGGAAACACATGCAAATGCACACACACACACACAGGTGACCGACACCGGTTGTTGTCGGTCTGCATATGATCAACGTTGGCCGATCCCTGACTGATGTTGGTCAGATCTGATCCACGCCTGATCGATGTCGGTGATACTGTCGATGTCGACGACTGTGTTAGTCCAAAAACCTTTGCATGAACTCAACAGTGAAGATTTTAGCTCCACAACTTAACATGGCTTCATTCTAATTATCTTAAAATTTTATTAAAATCTGATTTGTAATTTAGAATTTATGACTCTTTTAATGACTCACACTTTTTATTTTCTAATTTTATGGTAAAAATGGCTAGTACAGACCTAATAATTTTTTTATTCACTATTTTAACATGAATTTTTGTATAGTGGCCCATCCTGAACATATAAACAACCTCCAAAAATTTAGTGATAAATAGATGTATATTTTAAAAGTTATGGTTAAAATACTAACTAAAGTTTTTTTTTAAATATATGTGTTTGATTTTCTTTGTTTTAACCTTCTAACTTATGGTTTACATGTTTCATGGGTTTATTTTATTTTTTAAGATTGATTGAGATTTTTTATAACATTTTTCTAACCTAATATGTTTGCTTTCTTGAGGTTTTGCCTTTGGGTTGACATATTTTACCCTTCAAAGTTGTTTGTCTCATTTGATAAATAAGCTTTAAGGCTAAATAAAGAGTTGACCTTTTTCTTTTAGGGCCCATTTGAAAAATCCTCAAAATAAGATTAATTATTTCTTTCAAACTTATTTTGGGATGTTTTAAAATGAATTAGGCCTTTCACTTTGGGTTTAAAAAGATTTTTTTTCATGTTTATGTTAAATGTTTTAAATTACTCTTTCAAAGTTCACAATTTAAAGACAAGGGGCTAAAAAAACACCACCACACATTTCGTTTGGTGATATAAAATTGAATACACTTGAAAGTTTTTGTAAGTTATTTTCATTATTTATTTAGACTAAACTTGTTTGAGTAAATGAAGAGTTGTACATGTGTGCTCTCCCATCTATCTCCTTTAGGGAACTTTTGGGATCAAAAGTGTCAACTTATTTTTGGGTGGTTTATAATTATTTCCATTTGCACATCTTAAAGCCAAGGGGATAGTGATGAATATAATCAAACACTTTTAATTTGGTGTAACAAAATTAATCTCACTTCAATTATTTGCAAAATTGTTTATTGATTGTGTGTTTTAGCAAAAATAGATGTGTGTGTATGCTCTCCCATCTGTCCCCTTTAGAGAAAGTTTAGGATCAAAAGTGCCATTTCATCATAATTTGAGCCTAGTCTAAGGAATATAAAGAATGTCATTTAAGTCCCTCCCCAAAAAATCATAATAGTATTGGGTAATCTTGAGGTGACCATAAATTTTTTCTATTGTGTCATTTATTTCATGCATCTTGGCTTGTGAGGGGGACTTCATTACCTCTCATGAGTTCTTTAGGGAAGCTTTGACCTAAGATTTCATCACTCAACATCATATTCAAACCCTCTCCATATGGGGGGTATATAAATTGGGTTCACATGATTTAAATCGATGGTTTGATCAGCTAAACCATCTCCTAGCACTAGGGCTAAGTTCAAGATGTATGATCATGGTAGAGATTGAACTACACTGAGCAAGTGAAGGATGTAGTGGTTATAACAAGGGCAAGACCATTTTATAACAAGCCATATGACATAGACCCAAATGATGTGTTTCTTCTCTTATTTTCTAATTTGAATGTTGGTAGACATGGTATCTATCTATAATGATAAAAAACAATTAGTTTTAGTCAACCCGACATTGCCATTCCCTTGCTAGAATTTGGATGATTATACTTAGTGTATTTTGGTCATTTTTTCTTGGTATATTTTGAGACTAAAACTTGTTTGTTTGTTTATAACCATGTCAAAAAATAGTTTATTTATATGTCACTCTTTGATTGAAAAAGCATTATGCCAGCCATTTTACACCACACTTGTGCCTCAAATTTTTTGCTAAACATGTTTGTGTATGTGTTACTTATTTGAGATGGGTACTTTTATGATGCCCACATCATTATCAATTTTAAGCCTTTTATACTTTGAAACATAACATTGATCACATAATTAGAGCATACCTACATCGTTAGGCTGCTCATTTTGTTCAAGAATTATTTGACCTTGTATCAAAAACCATTGTTTCAAACCAATCAAACCATGTCCATATGCCATTTTGACATTTTTCATGCACCATCATTATATCCAATATTGTTGAGCTCATTTAGTCCAATAATATTTTTCAACCATTGAGTTTTCAATTAGCCTTTTCAAGTTCAAATTCAAACATTGATTGATTTTTGTTTAGGACATACTTTACAAGGGTTGATACATAAATCTTTCTCTTTTGGGTTAAGTAACTTAGATTAATAAATTGGCCAAATTTGAAAACTATCACTTATTTTTTCATTCAGCCTATCTTCATAATTCTTTGTGCCTTTATTTGGGAAAACATATTATTTTATCTAGGTGCCTTTTTCCTTATGGCTTATACCAACTGATCATGTTTATATTTGATTTCATGTGTCAAGTCTATGTCAAATTTGTTACAACCTTGTTAGATTAAATAAAATCACATCAAACTTTGTTTCAAAGTCTATATTTTGATGATATTTGGCCAAAAGTCCTAGTAGATCATGTTTGTTTGAGCCTAGCTTTTGACTTCACATTTGGATGAAAGCCCTAGTAACTCAACGTTTCCCTTTTCCTAATTTAGACCTTGATTGAAACACTTTGGCCTATACTTTGACATGTTAGGTTTTATTCATTGATTGACCTTTTGTGTGTATAACATTTGATGTTAAGCATTTGACATTAGACTATTTTATGCCAAGTTCTATCACAAACCATTTTGGACATACAGCTCTATTTTCAGACCATGTTGGAGATACAACTCCACTTTTGACCAAGCTAGATAATGTTTGAACCCTTTCCTTTGGATATAGTTTTTTAGATCTTGTAGAAATTCATGCCTTTATATTTTCAAAGTTTTCATCATTTATAGGGATATGTCTAATTACACTTATGGTGGAGTTATGCACAATCCAAATTATGATAGAATGGCCATACAAAATGGCTTTGATTTTTATGGATTTATTCAAGACCCCTTTGATAATCACATGGTTTATGAGACAAATTTGTATCCACCTTACAAAAATCAAATCAAAGATCAAAGTCAAGATCTCAATTGGGATGATATGGTTGGTGAGGTGGAATTGGGTATAGACCTATGCAATGATAATGTTGTTAGGGAGATGGATCCATACCCTCCTTATAACAATCAATACAAGGAATGAAGTTAAGGATGACTTATAATCTAACTAAATACTATGATTGGGATGATATGGTTTATGAGGAGGACTTGAATGCTTTGGCTTATGCAAGTATTCAGGCCCCAAGACACCCTAGACTTATTCTTCTAAGACCTCATTCTTTGGTTTTGATGAGAAATCAAGCTCCATGATGCCCTACCATTACCATTCAAGGACTTCATACTTTAGCTTGTGCTATTAATAAAGCTCCACAATTCCCTACCATTATCCAATCCAAAATTCAACCAATCTAATCACAACCCTAGCCAATCATTTAGTTGTAACCCCAACTAGTCCAATCATTACCTATCCAATCAAGATAATCATTTGAAGACCAAGCTATGATCAAAACTATTATTTTCCAATTAATTGTAAACTAAGGCCAATAGAAACAATCAATAAGTGATGTTTTTATTGAATCAATCATTTATGATGAGTCAACCTATGATGAATCACCTCTTAATTCTATACCTTTTGTCAAGAAGTCTCACTCTAATGAGCTAGTATTTACTGAGTCACTTCTTAATGATTATAACCACCTTTAGGGAAATCATTACATTAACCATATGCCTATTTTTTAAGAGCCTCCCTCTAAAAAATTGGTCTTTAAAGAATTGTCTCTTGACCTTTTTCTCACTATTATAGAGTCTCATTTTGACAAACCCATCTATGTGAAGCCCATTATGGCATCATAGGCCGTTACTTGTCTAATACCAAGCATTCAATAAGACATCATTATAATAGAGTAGCCATCAGATGAAGAGTTATAATTAGATTTAGGTTATACTCTTGAATTGACATTATATTTATCATTAGAAGTAAATTCAACATCAATCTTGACCTTAGATTTAGAGTCCCTTGAGTTAAAATTAGATTCAGCTACAAAATATGATCATGACTATTCTAACATTGGTTATGTATGCCTAGTAGATTATTATGAATACATTTTTGATACTTTTATGGTTTTTGAGGATGATTAATTTAGAATTAACACAAGTTATCCCAGTATCTTCTATGAGGATTATGCTACCAACCTCCATTCCATTACTATTCCACATGCTATTACCACCAACTAATATAGTCATGTCATTGACATTCCATCTCCCACAAGTGTTGATTGGGACCAAGAGAATCATACCTTATTGAATTGCATCCATGGTTACATATCAAATGAAGAAGAGCAAGGAGGCTAAGACCAATATCATAAAAAATAACACTCTCCTAGTGAAACCTTTTTGAAGGAACTAGGAGACAATTAAAGTTTAAACTCAGCATCTTCTAGTGAAACCTTTCCAAAGGTGCTAGAAGAAAATCAAAGTCAAAATTCAATGTTCCTTAATGAAACTTTCTTAGAGGTGTTATGGGATAATCAAGTCAATTTCATTGGTGAAAACCTCTTTGAGGCACCAATAGCTAAGTACAAAAGTTTTTCACTATTTAATGATGACATTATCAAAGATCAAATAAGAATAACTTATAATCTATAGCCTAATTAGATGGAAGCTACTCTTAGGTCTAAAAAATAGAATAATCTAGTGGTCTTATTGAGAAAATATTTAGAAGTCTTCAATGCCACCACATCCAAAGTTATGTTGAATCTAGAATCAACAACATTGTGTGTGCCTAAAATTTCTAATCTTTATTTGTTTCCCACTATTATTCATTCCAATATCATCCACCATTCCATTTCCCAATCAAACCTATCACTGAACATTTATCCTTATTTACCACCTATAGCCACACTTTCCTTTATAGAGGATACAAATATACCTTGTCTCAACATTTTAAGGGAATAGAATCAATGAACAATGAAGATAACAATAGAATTCTTAGCATCCAAATCTATATCCATTTTTGTTAGAAAATCTATTCAGATAAGGTGTGGGCTAGAAATTAACATGATTGACTATTTTGGTTGTATCATTTTTTGATTAGGATGTACATCTTCACAATAGTAAGAAAAATAGAATCACATACCTAGGCCATAAACATACAAACCCAATGACCATCTCAACCAAAAACATGTACCATACCATCTCAATTTGCCATATCCATTTGCATTTATCATTATTTCATAATCATTTCCTTCACCCTACCACTTGAGGGAAACCCTCCTACTATTCTATATAATCAATCAAACCATTAGTATCCTAAGAAAGGCCATCCTATCATACCCTTTTACCATTCTATTCCTACTCAACCAAACATGTTTTGAATCCTATCAACCTAGCCCGTTTGACCTTGGTTCATCCATTGGCTTCACATTTTTAGCATACAAAATTAGATTAGTTTCAATAGTTATTTCAAGTATTTCAAATAGAGGTAGTATTTTAGAGTATTATGACAAAATTTTTGGTAGTTGAATCCTTATTTTATTATCTCCTTATAAATTTTGTTTATGTGATCCTAATTATATCACCTCTTAGGGAAAATCAGTGTTCACCAGTCTTGACCCTAATTATATCACTTACTAGGGCAAATTGGTATCATTAATCTATTAGTTGTATCCTGATTATAATTGCCTATGAGAAAACTAAAAGGAAAATTTATTTATTATGCCTTGACATATCACCTAGCCATTCTTGTGTTGTATTATGTCATCATACCAACTTTGCCTATTTTGTTTGAATTGGTTACCACACTAATCAAATTCCTATACTATGAGGTGAAATATTATGAAATAAAGCCATTTTGGGACTATGTGGGTCATGTTTGATTCATATTGAGGTTAGCTCAGTTCCTCTTTAGCCATGCTCTCACCATTTTGTGAGCATCATTTTAAGTTATAACACTGTCACCATTTTGGCAGCTTAGACCATTTTAGTGTCTCATCATTCTCAATTGAGTTGAGATTCTTTGAAAATTCCAAAAACATTTGAAAATCATTTAGAAAAAATAAAAAGCATTGACCACTTATTTCTCTTAAGGATTATAGGAACCCTCATTAAGTCATAGACAAATCACTTGTTCCTTAGTTTCCCCATACTTTTTCAAATTTTATCCCTATTCTTCTATTACATCCATAATGTCTTCTATCAATCATCATTTTATTTTCATTCCTAGGAGAACTACATTTGGCCTAAAGTTTTTTTGGATCATATCCATGGAACTATATAAGTAATGTCCACTTTCCTAGTGCATAAGGAGATAGATCAACCACCCCCTTCCTTTTATTCTATTTCCCATCTTGTTTTTTTGTTAATTTGTCACCTAATTTCTAGGGGAAATGTTCATCGTGTTGTTTATACTAACATATGGACTAATACTTGTTTGTTTGTTTCTTTATGTCTTGTTTGTTTGTTTCTTTTTTTTTTTTTTTTTTTTTTTTTGTGTGCTTGTTTGTTTGCTTTCATCTATATGGCCTTGATTCAGACTATGTGTTCATTGGGTGATTCCTTGCACATTATTATTGAATCTATCCATATTCAAATGTCTACATTGTCATGATGGTTTTAATTATCAATGCAATTATTTTCCATCAAGTATCTGATATCAAAAGTTAATCCTTATGAATATTTTGGCCAAACCCCCATGGTTTCCTATCATGAGGTCTACCATAAAATGCTATAGAAAAATTCATCTTTGAGAGGTCAATAACATTAATGCAACATCACCATCTCCTCAAGACCAACATTGGCAACAATCCCAATCATATCCCAATCATATCCCAAATAGAGTAATTGAGTAATGAAATAATTTCAACCTTTGTTATTTTAGATGAGAATATCCATACTAAGTAGGTTATCCCAGTTCATCTTTATCCTCTATATCAAATTATCAATTATTAGCCATCAATCATGTTTTTCATGATCAGGGTATACTACATCAACATTATACACCATCACACATGCATTATCAATGATTACATCACATATTGGGGAAAATTAGTGTGTTTCCACCAATTTCCTTTCTTATTTATCTATCATAATTAGGGTAGCTCCATTTTTTCAATGGTTATATCTCCTATTGAGACAAATCATTGTGGTATCATACTATGTTGCTACTATCAGGGTACAATGCCTATAAATACCTTTGGTAAAACCATTTTACATTATCCCACTTGTATTTATTAGTGATTCTTACCAAATTTGGGTGAATAATTATGTTGTCACCCCAAATTTTTCATTTTTTTGGTCCCCTTGTTTTGCTTCTTTCTTTTGAGGGACTATTTACTGACCCACTTACCAACCAATCCCTTAAGGGGGTAGCTATAGTTAAATAATTATGATTGTAGTTGTAACCATAAAGAACCATTTTATTATTTGAAAATATGTTACTATGCTTATAACTTGCAACATCTTCCCAAATAGGGGAAAACTGTAGACATGTAAATTTGGCCACCAATGACTTTGCATCAGACTATTAGACCAATTCTTACTAATCATCAAATATTTATCCTAAGAATTTATATTAGTCTCAAATTTGGCTTTATAAACTTGCATTAAATCAATTTGGCCTATTAAATCAATGAAACAAGACAAATACACACATTGAATTAATTAAAATCAAACAAATGACCAAATGCCTAAAAAATAATTAATTAACTTATACACCCTAATCAAAATCAATTAGAAAATTAAATCAATTTCAAGTCCTAATTGACTTCACCCATGAGATAATAAATCAATTAAATCAATTATTAAAAAGACAAATTAAGAGCATCTTAGAACATCCTAGAATACACTCATTACCTTTGTGAGTTGTCACTTTTAGAAAATATCTAAGAGAATATCCTAAGAATATGTCAAACTCAACCAAAGTTAATAAACTCAACCATGGTTAGATTTAACCCATTATAAGGGATTTGAAAGCCTATAAAAATAAGCCTAGAGTTATTAATTTAGGGAGCTCAATAAAATTAGAGTTATAATGCATTAATATATTCATGAAGCTAAAATTCTAGTGTTATAATGCCAAAATTGAACCAAAGCCATCAAGCCATTGAATCAATCAATCCATCAAGCCATCAAGCAAGCCAAGCATTAAACAAGGGTGCATCGAAGATATTATGTTAGCCATATGTAATTGATGAAGACTTCTTATGCATAAACCTAGGAATCTAATTGAATTACCATTTGGATGTATCAAGGATTTGGTAAGGAATTTGTGTTTTTATGTTTATATTTCTCATTTCCTTCCATGTTTTGTTTAGTTCTCATTTGGTTTATTCATTATTCTCCCCCCATGATCAGGCCTAAAAGATGTTCGATTTTTAGTGAGTTCATTTTTCATTATTTTTAAGACCAACTCTATGTTAACCTCCTCCTTTGAGTTAAAATATTAGATCATAGTATATAGCTGTAATGATCCACTTATGCCCTTTGATTTAAGGGGGTTATATCATCCTTATTAAATCCAATCCCCATTTCATGAAAGGATGCTCTACTTGTATTGGTTACAAGGTGAGGGAAATTAATATTTGTTTTCCAATAAACATTGCACATTTTTTGTATTTCCTTACCTAAGAGTATGCATCTCTAAACATAGTCAGACAAAATTACCCAACTCTAATGATATTGGAGATTTTAGTATTGGTAGCAAAGTGCCCACCAGCTAGACCATCATATAATTGCTCAAGTAATTTATCTATCTGACTTGATTCCACACACCTTAAAAGCATGCCTCCAATGCATCTCTTGAAAATTACTCCATATATTAGGATATAAGGTATAATTTGGAACCTAAAATATCTTTTATTATCTCTATCTAGCCCCATAAGACATTGGACTGACTTGAGAAACCTGATTATGTCATGTGTCTAGTTGAAAGGTGTGCTATCTATAGCTTCTTATTGGCTATCATGGACTACCAACACTTGATACTTATTATAATTTACCTTTGATGCAAGGTGTTCACATAAACCTCTACCTTTTACAAGCTTTATAATTCTAACCTCAAGGTCATACTCCATACACTTTGTCACCCATCCAACTCTTTTCTCATTGAGGTCCCTATTAAGTATGAACTCTTTAACACTTGGGTGTACTACCATGAATATTATCTTGATGGTGTATACCATGTGCCTAAACTTATTTAGGCCTCTTACTACTTCAATCACATGCTTCTCTACAAATATATATATATATATATATATATATATATATATATATATATATATATATATATATATATATATATATATATATCTTTATATCCCTCTAAGGACTAACTAAAGAAAGCAATAGGTTATTTCAGACACGGGTCATTCTATTGCATCAACATGATAGAGATTGCATCTAATGTAGATAATGCATACAAATATAATTCCTTGTTAAAATTAGGGTTAAGAAATGTGGGGGAATGACATATGGCCTCCTTGATGAATTCAAAACTTATCTTACCTTCTCTTTAAAGACTAGAATGAACCTCTATATGAAATTGATCTTTCCCAAGAAACTATACTTGGGAAAGTGTAAGGACAATATGGACTCAAATCTTTCAGGGTCTATGGAAATACCATATTTAAACACTACATGACCCAGTAATCCACCTTCATGAACACCAAATATGCATTTTTTAGGATTCAAAGACACCAAAATTTCTACATCTTTCAAAGACTAACCTCAAGTGAACAATGTGATCAGTGGGTCCTTTGAGAAAATATTTATTTCATCTAACTATACGAACACCATGTCATTTATAAAACCTTCAAATGTGATATCCATTACCCTTTAAAATTTTTCCCTATCATTGGATAGTCTAAAGGGAATCTTCATGTATGCATAAGTGCCCCACTTTATGGTGAAGGTAGTCTTATGTCTATCTTCTTCTTTGACCATGATCTGATTATAGCCAGACTAGCCATCAAGTAGTGAGAACCTTTGAAAACTTACACCCTTTTGAATAATCTGATCTATTGAGGGAAGTGGGTAATGATCTTTTAAGGAGACCTTGTTAAGGTCCCTAAATCCAACACATAAATGTGTTTCCCCATTCTTCTTCCTTACTAACACAAGGTTTGCCACCCATGAGGAATGTTTGATGTGAAATATGATCTTTAACTTAATCAATTTGAATAATTCCCTTCTCATTAGGTCCTCCACTTTTGGATTGATAGGCCTTTGTTTTTGCTTGACTAGATTTGCATTGCCTTCTAGTTCGATGGTGTGTTGTGGAAGTTTGGGATGAAAGCCCTTCAAATCTTTTTACTCCTATGCAAATATGTCAAAAAATTCTTGGAACAACGTAACGAATGTAGCTTTCTCTTCTAATGTATTGACCTTTCCTAAATTCAACAACTTATCCTTAAAGATATCTATCCTTTCATAATGTTCTTCCTTAATTGAGATACATGTTTTACCCTTCCTCACTTAGTCATCTTCATTGAATATTATATCTAATGTCATAATAACTTTAGGGAGCTTATTATATATCAATTTTACTATTTGATCATCATATTAATGTTAGAATTTATCTTGATTTTTATGGTAGAATTCTACCTCTTGCATAAGAAAACATATAATTTGATCATCATTATCAAACCCTTACCATCTTACCTCATTATTAGGTGCAATTGGCCTACATATGTCCTTGATCTTATCTTGAATTTTGTTTCCTTTAAATATTTATATAATCTCATATTGAGCTCTAATGTTTGCAATCCTATCTGCATGTTGATTTGCTTCTCTTGGTATGGATTGGATGTTGAATGCCAAGAAGTCCTCAACAAGGTCCCATACATGGTGATTGTGAGATTTCAAATGATGGTTTTTAACTGCACTTAGGCCTCTCACTTTATGCACCACAGGCTTACTATCACCTTTTACTGGAATAAGTTTGACACCTCTTATTATTTCCTCTTGAAAAACATGTAAAAGAGATTCACATTCAATTGTGTTTGAAGTATAATTTAATTGAAACCTTACAGTTGAATGGTAATTTTGACTTGAGGGTGACACTAGCATGGATCCAACTCCACTAGCATTCTTTGACCTAGATCCATCAAATAATAAATTTCATAGACCATCTTCCTATTGAGAGGTGTTATTTAAATAAGGTATAGCAACACCCTCCTCGTGCATCTAATACACCCCTAAGCTTGCTCATTCAATGTTTCTATAGGGAACAAATCCATGATTTTTAGTTGCCCATTCATCCAAGTATAGATTTGAGATGCCTTCAAGATGATCATGAGTCTTTTTTTCACTAAAATTATTATCTTCTTCAAATATGGTACAATTAACATTTACAAGGTTATGCATATAGGGCTCTAGATGGAACCTAGAAATAGGTTCTAACCTAATAGTGACTTTAGTTTCATATCTGGTCTTGAAAACCATGTATGACCAGTCAAAGGACAAATAACCCCCACTTTTTGTATTAAAGTCTATAGATAGGCATAGGGTAAAATATGGCGGTAGGTCTATAACCATTACATCTAGAGTGATGACACAATTTGGATAAGCTGCCAATGTGATATTAAGATCTTTCACTATGCCTACTATTTTAGTGGGGGAACCATCTAGCTAGAGAACCCCTTTTTCATTAGGCACATAATTAATCTCAAGATTATCTACTATGGCCTTAGACATAACTTAGGTTGAAGCTCTTGAATCTATGATACAATTATATACCAAGTAATATCCTATGATGGCTGACAAATAGAATGGAGGGGGCTTAACAATATTGGGGGAATGAACAAAATTCTAATCTTTACTTTGATTAGGCACTTGGTTAGGAACCTAAATAGGATTAGGTTGATTACTATTTATAAAAATAATGTTAAACTTATCAACTATCTCATTCATATGAGAAGGTTTGGAGAGCTCTTGCTGAATAATCTCTTTCTATGCCATAAAAGATAGGGAATCATACATAGACATAGTAACATTAGCCTTCTTCATATGATCTACAATATTAAAAGGATGACTAGTACCTTTGGGCTACATCCTAGAATTAGAAGCATCAATTTTCACTTATTTAACATGAGGAACAAAAGGATATTTCTACTACTACCCATGATGTTGAGGTATTTGTTGAGTTATAAGGGCTTTAATAGGTACATTTGAAGTGGTAAATTACTGACTAACTTGTGGGGATGTTGAAGAGGCCATAGGTTTCCCCACCTTATCATCCACCATCCTCCTCTTATCCCTCATGCTGGCTACAATTGGTCCATCTGATCTTTATATAGTATGGCCCATGTTTATTGTCATATGCTCTCCTTATTGAAAGTTTATGCACATAATATCAGCTAATGCCTTACCCATGTTCCCTTGTTTTTGAATTTGAAAATTTGATGGTGTCATGGTAGGAATATTACCTTGATTCATTAGAGGGACTTATGGTGGAGGAGGCATTGTATCATGGCCTTAGAATGAAGGAACATGATACCAAATGGGGTCCTAATACATTTCTCCACTTATAACCATTACCATCCCATTGGGTTGTCCTATTGACTACCATTGACCCTCTTGTGCAAGATTTTTTTATGTGGGGACCAAGGCTCTTGAGCTACTGGTAATTGTGGGGTTTTAGTTATATTGAGATCTCCTTTGAGTAATTTGGCCTTGGGATAGTTAATTTGGTGGATAAGGGGGTATATTAGAGGACTGATTAGGATGTTGGGTTTGGAAGGGGCCTTGGTATGGCTTATATGAAGTCTATAATGATCTCTCTACAGCCACTATGTTGTTGTTTTAAGCCTTCAACAATCTTTCAATCATTGTAAATTTATGCTCTTGACCATTATTAGGTTGGGCTTAGTTGTTTGGGGTGGGTAATGGAGCAATAGTAGGTGGGGTTGGTTGAATCTTAGGGAAAAGTGGTATTAGAGGTCTTGGCATAAGCTTCCCTGCTTGTATCAAATAGTTTTCTACCCTAATAGATTTTTCATAAGCTCTTGGTAGGGTTGTCCCACCCATAGATTAGATCAAGACTACAATCTAAATTTAATGCTCTAAAATAGTAGAGGAAGGCATAATTGGGTGTGGGCTTAATGATGATGGGGATCCTATCCCAAGTCTTTTGGAATCTATAGTTGAAATCAACCATGGATTCTTGAGGTGACCTCTTGATTGAGGTGATTTTCTTAAAAAGTGAAACATGGTCACTTCTATCTTCAAAATATTTACATAAGCATTCACCAAACTCATCCTACTTATTGATTGAGGCAAGAGATAGATCTCTATACCATTTTAGGGATTTGTAATTTAAGGATGTGACTAATAGTCTCATGGTTACATTTTCTTACACAATATGATGTATTAAAAAAAGATTTTCAATGTTAGAAATGTGATCTATAGGGTTGGTGGAGTTTTCTCCTCTAAAGTATGGTAGACTCTATAAGGATGCAATATAAATGTTATCATATTGCTAAAGTTTAAGAGGGATACCACCATTGAAGGGTATAAAAGGTTACAATAAAGGCTATACCATCTAAATGGTGGGTATTGTACTACTTTAAAAAATAGGGTGTCTAAGAGATGAATATTGCTTTTGGGGATGAGGGCCTATCCCATTAAATCTTGCTCTTTTATATGAATAAGGAGGTATCTCAACAAATTCAAAAGGAATTCCATTACTAATTGACCTTCTACTGACCTTTGGCATAAGAGATACTATTTGGAAGACACTATGAACTCTACAACTTGGAGAATATTTAGCCTCTGATGATGATGGGTTTCCTTATTTGCTATAAATACTTCTCAGTAAATTGTGAAAGGGGGAAATTAAATGAGATAAATGTTTAGTCATTACCATCACTCTCATTTCACACACACACACACACACACACACACACACACACACACACACACACACACACACACACACACACACACACACACACACACACACACACACACACACACACACACACAAAATAGTTTTATAATGAGTAGATTAATATTAGATGAAGATTTTATCAGTTTTATATTATTGGAAATTGTCAAAGTTATTTTAATTAATAAAAAAGAACTTTTCTTTTATTTAATTATTTTAATTTTAGAAATTTAAAATAAACTATATTTCATAAACAATTTAATTTTTTTAATTATTTTTAATTTAAACCTAATCTATATACCACCTTAAGCCTACCACATGCTACCACAGGCAATAATAAACTTTAGTTCTAATAAAAACCACTCCATCTCTAAAACCATCGCCCACCTTAAAGTCTTGCTATGACGTTTTGGCTATGCTAAAGAGAAAGAGTCCCACCAAGCATTCCAAAACTATTGTAGACCTAGGTTGCACACTAGATGAAAGCATAAATGTTCAAGTCTTACTCTAAAACTTGGTACAACATGGGAATGACCCTAGGCTATTGGTTATCTATATTTGGGTCAGACCTCTAGGTTTTTTAAACAAGGATAACTTCTTAGATAAGACAATTTGCATCTCAATTTCTAAAACCTAAGCACATTGGGATGAAAAGAGTAAAGAATTTGCATAAAATAAGACATATTTTAAGATGTGGTGATGCACCATGAATTTGTCATATCCACTCATAAGCTTGAACCCTTATAACACTAATGGACCATGAATAAAACTAATATAATACTTGTTATGATTTCTAAGCAATAGTATTTCGCATAGAGGCCAATTTGATTTACTAAGAATAGAAGACAATGAAGATAAGGTTTGGTTAAAGACACTTATAGACAACATTCCATCCTATCCTTGAGATATCAACACTATGACACACTATATGACCTGCAAAGAAGATTTTTAGCATTTAGGTTGAGCTCAGAGTTTCAAAGGGAAGATTAGACCACTTTACATATCAAGCAAACATAACATACTAAGCATATATTGACAAACACTATAGAATTTTTTTCTTATTCCAAGAGGTTCAGATTACAATTTTGGTAGAGTCTAATTGTACCTACTTGAGGGATGAAAATCAAGGCTTAGAAGCCTAAATATATAGAAGAATGGAATGAGAGAGAGGGAGTTTTTTTTGGCACTAAAGGGGTCATTATTAAGCTCAACTCCACTCTCCATATTTACAACCACTCTACATTTATGTTACTTAAAAGTGCTCAATTGATCATGGCCACATCGACAAATGGTTGCAGTAATCACTCATTTCTTCTCCCACACTTTTTGAATTGATGTTATATTTGGTTATAATGGTAGGATCAATTCATTTTCAAGTTGAGTGTTGGAGTTGGTGTAGTTATAATAGCTAGATCAATCTATTATGCTCCTATTCTAGTACTGATTACCCCTTACTAGTTCATTTGTTGTGAGATAGTGGAGAAAAGGGGCATAATCACATTTTTGCCTTTAGTAATTAACCTTGATGTGTTTGCCTACATGGACTTTTTTTTAAACCTGAAATTGGGTCCACTATAGATAAAACTAAATTATATTGGTTTTTCTATAATATTGACACTTATACTTGTAAACCTTTACCCTATATTAGGTCTACTAGACTATTTTAATCTTTCATGGATTCCTAAAGGGGACCCTTAACACTACAAGGTCCATTATAGTTCTTGTATCACCATTGAGCTTAACACCTTTCTGTATTAACTTACACGAGTCAAAAACCTACATCTTTGACTATTATCAAAAGTCCCAGGCTTACTTTTGCTTGATTGACTGTCAAAATTTAGCTCTACTCATTGACCTACTCTCACACTATTGATCTCAATTTGCATGAATTATCATTGATCATTGATATTGAACTTGAGCTAATGTGGTGTTAACACTTGGCACCTTTGCATTTGCACTCAAGATCTGTTGACCCTTTGACTTAATCACATGATATCATTCTTTTTGGTATGATTAAATGCACTACATTGATCTTTTGGGGACCCACTACCACTGTTAGATCATCCTCACACCATTGGATCTAGATATATAGCTCAACACCAACCATTTGATCTACTTAGATTTAAACCTCAAGGGCTACATTACATGGCTTAAATTTGAAATTCACACAAACATCATTTGAAATCCCTTTGGATGTATTTGACATCTTACATACTATTAAACTTAAGTTCTAATGGATTTTTGTAGTGGCTTAAAATTGACATCTATGCGAATGTATCCCATTATTTGACCAACTTTAAATATTTATATCTTGAAGTGCAAGAATTATGGAGGGACCAAATTTGTTGGAGATGTTCTTGAGACCAAAAAAATGCCCACTTGATCCACTGGCTCTAAGAGATTTCTTAGCATGTTTATAAAATGTTCAAGTGAGCTCACCTATGAAGTTTTTCATGATGTCTATGTGCCTATCATGGTTGAAAATGGATAAGTAGAGAAACTTAGCAAATTATTTCTAAGAAGCCAAATTTAAATAGGCATAACTTTTATCATTCTTAGACACATGGTATGAAATTTAACACATAATAACTAGGATAAAAAATAAACAAACCCATGTGACCATTTTATCCTGACACCCTCATGCATGTGATATATAAAATCATCAACAAACTACCTACTCAAAATTATTTCCACTAGACCCAAAATGTCAAGATGAACATAATGAAGACCCAAATGAATACCATACACTTCCATACTCATTATAATCACTCTTGACACTCCATGGGGTCTCTAAAACTCTATTCCTATCCTTAGAAATTGACAAATTATACTTTAAGTGAACTTAAAGTTTTTAAAAAGCTTTGCAAGCTGCATGATCCCTTAGGTCCACTCATTTCATCCAAAACTTGCTCAACTCTTACTCCATTTCTTTATCTTTAAGACACTACATTGCATCCAAGAAGAAGCTCAGTATATGGACCAAAACAACCAACAACCCTCACATGGATAATGGCCAATGAGACTCCATGGTTTAGAGCTCATATGGTGGTAAATTGATTAAGTCATCATGAAGTTCGCAAGGATTACACTTTTTATAAAAATTGATAGTATCCTTATCTAATGTACGCCAAAAGTATCCCATACATAAGTATTTGAATTTTTTAGAATGTATGCTATAGTGACCACTATAAATTCTCTCATGTGTTTGTTCTAGGAGAGGACTAACCTCTTCTTGCATCACATAATGAAGTAGGGTACCTTCTGCATATGGTAATAAAGGATGTTGTATCAAAAGACACATTTAAAGGATTTTTCATGTTTTGGTCTTTTCCTAATAATCTATGTCTAGAGGATAGGTTTGATATTAAAATAATTGGATGATGTTTTTATACCATGAGATTTTTTGAATAGTGATAGACTTAATATGATAAATGAGTTAATCATTTGGTTAGATAGAAGAAGGTGATTTTATTATTTGGATAATAAATTAGGAATCATTAAGTACTTGATGAGGATGAAATAGAGATGTTTAAGAATTAAGATAATCATCTATGGAATTTTAATCTCTTAGAATTGGCTCAATGGTAAAATAAGTAAATGATTTGGAAAGTGTGGTTTCCATTTGATGACAAACAACAATATTTTCACTTTTACATTGCTAATCACCATTAAACTGGTTGCATATAAGTTGTGAATCACCTAAAGCATGTAGATATGAGATATCCAAGTCAAGTGATGATTTCATACCTAATATGAAAGCTTCATGCCATGTTATTAGTGATATCAAAGGTTAACCTAAATTCCAGAAGGATGATCTTACCATGTGGGTTTGATAGAATATAACCTACCCCAGCTCCTTGGAGGAATTTTATGCCATCAAAGTGGAGGGTCCAAGTGTCTTCATTCAATTCAATGGTAAATTTAGGGATCTCTTTGATAACTACTTAATATTTAGTAGTATTAGGAATGATAATAGTATATTCTTGATTATTTACCTCTAAACCAAAAGTGAAATTATGGAAATAATATTTAGGATATTACCTAGTTAAGGCCTTCAATATAAATAATGTTATCATTAGTGAGATTATCTTGAATAGGTGTTGTTTCAAGTTGGTCAGCAATGACTTTCCCTTTGAAATATTTTTGTGTGACAATTTGAAGGTCAAATTCCATCAAGAGGACCATCCATTTTTTTATTCTAACTCTAGGTAAGAAGGCTTTAAAGAAGAAATGATGAAGTGGATTGGAGTGAACACTGACATAAGTGGTTTTATAAATCATATAGTGATGGAGATTTTTAGTTGTGAAGTAGATAGAAAGATAATCACATTCTACTTTAGTATAACATTTTTCATATTTGATGATGCCTCAACTAATATAGTAAATGATATATTCTCTATTGGTATCATCTTTTTGGGAAAACAATATCCCAACTAATACGGGGGTAGAAGAGGTGTATAAAATTAAAGGATGGTGATTGGAAGGTGGTCAAAGGGTGGAAATATGGAGTAAATAAATATTCTTTCATGTTATCAAAATATTTATGGAATAAATCTATCCATTCTAGAGAATTACCTTTTATGAGAAGGGAATTAATTAGGTAGATACGATAAGCTATTTTTGGGATAAATCATCAGATTGCCCCAACATTTCTAAGGTAAGTGTGAATGTTAGGAATGGAACAAGGAATGGGAATGTTGACTATATCATTTATTTTAGTAGGATTGACATCAATGCCACAAAGAGAGACTAGGAACCCTAAAAGTTTACTAGATGTGATGCTAAAGACACACTTATATGGGTTAAGTCTAACTTTTTTTTTGATTAATTGATCAAAAAAGATAACTATATCAGTGAGGTGTGTTGTGTGACTCTTAGATTTGGAAATGAGGTCATCAACAAAGGTTTCCACAATATTATGTATAAGATCATGGAATATGTGAGTCATGGCACATTGATAAGTGTCTCTAACATTTTTAAGTATGAAAGGCATTTTGATGTAGCAATTGGTACCCCATTTTTAGTAAATTTTATTTTATGTTGGTCTTAGAGGGCTATGTGAATTTGATTCTATCCTAAAAAACCATCCATAAGTGACAAAATTTCATATCCAATAGTTAAATCTATGATGACATCTACTAAAGGTAATGGAAAATTATCTTCTTAACACATAAGGTTAAGATTGTATATATATATATATATATATATATATATATATATATATATATATATATATATATATATATATATATATATGAATGACCATGGTGATTGTTTATAAATGAGAATAATGTTTGATACCCATTTATAATAGTCAACATGTCTAATCAACTTGGCATCATAAGGTTAAGATTGTATATATATATATATATATATATATATATGAATGACCATGGTGATTGTTTATAAATGAGAATAATGTTTGATACCCATTTATAATAGTCAACATGTCTAATCAACTTGGCATCAAAATTTTTGATAATTTATTTATGACATAAGGTGAAATTTTCCATTAGAAATTTTTATTGTTTTTGTTGGATAGGTTTAGCATTAACATAAGTGATGATGATATGTACAATGATAATAGGGTAATTACCTATCATATCTTCATATGACCAAGACAAATTTTTGTGATACTTATCAAAAAATAAGCTAAAGTTATCATGTTTTATTGGTGTGAGTTCTTTAGAGATGGTGGTGTGTCTAGGATATGATGGTGTACCATATTCTATTCTTGTTGTTTCTTTGAAAACCATAGAATTTATGAGCATCAAGAAGAGAAAAAATAGGATTTTTTTAAGGGTCCACACTAGAAATGAAGTCATTAAAATTAGGAGATTTTCATTTTAAGTTTCCAAGTTTATGATGTTGTCGAGGAAATTGAGGTTATCTAGCATGGAGTAACTCAAGTATGGATTTAGATGATATATGAATGACATAGAAATAATGATTAAAAATATGAATTTTTATCTAAGGTTTTTTTAAAGAGTTGTATGTCCAATTATCTTGATTGAGATTGAGCCATGATATAATTGTCATCATAGGTGTGGTAAATAACACATTCATTTATCTCTAGAGGAGCTTTAGAAGGAGATATACCTTGATCACTAAATTTTGAACGTGAAATTATTAAAGGATATTGAAATAATCTTGCCACTCCATATTCATTACATGTGAAGTCGTATTCTATGTAATAAGATCCATGTGCATTACATAGAGGAGGTATATAGGAATCTCATCAACTAAAGGGATGGTACAATCACATGGTAACAGATAAGGAAGAAGCCACTCTAAAATATAAGGAGGTAATTTAGTAGTATTTAAAGTGTTTTGTGAGTTATTTGGTTCATCATCATCATAATCGATAAGAGTGACTTATAAATTTGGATTCATGTTAATGAATTTAGGTAGAGATACACTATTAATTCATGGAATGGTTGGAATTTGATACTAAGATTTGGGGTTGGGTAGTTGAATACTCCATGGATTAGGATAAAACTCATGTTTATAACATTTTCCATTATGGATGAATTTTATACAATGACTACATGAAGAGGTAATAGACCTCATACGATGTGTCCATGGATAACTAAGGAGTATATTGTAGGATAATTGTAAATCAAGAACCATGAGCTTGGTATGTATGGTCTTAGGTCCAATAGTGAGGGGGAGACAAATATAACCAATCAATTTATAATTTGTATTATCAAATCCTTAACATGTGAGATAAATTGATTAAGTTCATATTTGGTATACCCAAGTTTTTGAATTAACCAAACGGGGTAATATTAATTCTTGACCCTTCATGTACTAAGACTTTTCAAATAAGGGTGGTATTAATTATGATTTTAATGAAAAGAGGTGGATTGTTTACTTGAAAAAGAATATCATCATTAATCATATCTTCTTCAAGGAATCCTATGGAAGGTTTGGAAAAACTAAAAATAGTTTCAATAGTGTATAATTATATCAATGTAGGATCTTAAAGAGGTTATTCCACTTCAAGGGAAAAAGGTTCTTCAATGTCCTATAATTGTTGCATTAATAATTTATGGTGATATGGAGAAGTATGAATTAACTCCATGAGGGGTATTTTATAATCCATGAATTTGAGATCCTCTAAGAAATTACAATGAGATTTAGAAGATGAAGAACCGCCATGAGGCTTAAAAGGTAAAATGACTTTAATATGAAAAGAGGTAGTTTGAGGTTTTGGTTGTAGAAGTGTTTCCTCATTTCATCATAAAGTATGGTAGTGGTAGTGATGTCTTTGAGAAGTTGTTCATAATGTAATGGTTTTTTTCTCACTTAGCAATGAGATATTTTTGGGTGGGTTTATGTTGATAATTGACTTTAGTGACATTCAAATATTGAGAATTGGTATAATATTGGTCATAGTCAGTGTCAATTGAACATATATCCTCATTTGAATGCTATGGATTGGAGGTAGAAAACATGTTTGGATATTTAAAGGAAGAAGTCTTGGTAACTTGTTTATTGTGAGAGGTGTTAACATAATCATGATGACATATTATGATCATAATTTCATGATTGAATGTATCTCTTAACATAAAAGAAATAGCAAGTTTGGTAAGCCCATGACATGTGTCATGGGAATGACCGACATCGGTATGAAACCATTTTTTTTAAGGATTAGACCATGTAGGTGGATTAATGGTGTAAGTGAAAGTTTTATAAGGAGCTAATAATTATTTCATTTATTGAATAGTTAGGGGTATATGGGAAGCTTGGGTATTATCCATTTTGGATACTCCTGGTTTTGTTTAATGAGGATTGCCATTGATTATATTAGTAAGGTTTTGGAAAAATCCCTTGATGGTTTTAATGTTGGGCTCAATTTATTTCATAAGAAAGTCTTGTATTTTAGCTTGATCAATGGTATCATTGAGAGTTTGAGGATAAAAAGTTTGAACCTTGTATTGAATGGAAGATGTTAAGGTGGTTATAAATAGTTTAAATAAGTTTTCATTAATCATGTTGTGATCAGATTTGTGATCCAAATATTTCCATAGTTTAATAAAATCATGAGCTGATTTAGAAGGGGATTTATTAGCATTGATAAAATGACTAAGATAATTTTGAATAAGATCATTTTGTTGAAATTATTTTACTAAAGGATTGACTAAATCATTGGTTTGCCATATGGAATGTTGATGAGTTGATTATACCATTATAATACATCTCCTATAAATGTTTTGACTAGAATTTTGGTAGTAACAAAAGTATTTGTTTGAATACACTTTTTGTAGAGATTACCAAATGCTTTAATAAAATATGTAGTGTATTTAGTCCCATCATATTTATTAGTCAGAGAGATATTTATAGTATCAATAGAAATAATTAAGTGAATTAAAGGTTTGTTTTGAATATTTTAGAGCATCTTGTTGTACATAAGGGGTTGGGAAATGATATTTCTCATGGAATATATAAGAGGTGGATGGATAAATTTTTGGTTATTTTTAGGTAGGAGAATAAGAGGTTTAGTAGTCATATTTAATAAATGATGTTGCATTTTCATCATTTGATAAGTATTAGATGTTTGCATAATATTAATTTATTGAATTATTCGTGCAAGAATTTGAGTGGTATCAATTCATGGATTGGGGTTATTAGTGTTTAAAGGTGGCTTATTATTATTGGTAGGAGTAAAATTACCTAAATTGGTTTTAGGTGATGGGTTTTTGGGTGGAGGATTGTTAGGTGTTGGGTTATTGGTGTTTAAAATATTTATTATAGGGCTATTGGTTAAACTTATGTCATTTTCCCCTACAATGTAATAAGGTGATTGTGAGAGAGAATTGACTTGAGAAGTATGAAATTAATATGATCCATAAGTATCATAATTTAGGGTAATTTGGACCATATTGTATTCTAAATATGAGGGGTGAGAGAAGGTGTACCAAGAGTAAGTATCCTCTTGCATAATTGTTGACCATTTTGACCACAAGTAAAAATGGGTCAACCCCCTATAGTCAAAAACTTGATATATGGGTAAATTATAATATCATATGGTGTTTCATAGTCTATTTGAGGTCATTTAATATGTTTTTAGCCTTGGTCATGGTCTAATTAAGTCTTTGTCATTTTGTGTCATTTAGGGGTCATTTTAGAGCCATAAAAGAAAGTAACATAGTTTTAAAGGTGTAAAAGTGTTATAATTTTACTTATAACATCCATATGTCAGATTTAATATCAATTATACCAATTTTTAACTAAAAACTTGTAGGTGATAATTGAGAATCAAGAAAATAATCTAAATGGAAGGAGTTTGAAAGGTGTACAACCTATGAGAGAGAGGGGCATGTGGAAGAAGGTTTTTTAATGAATATTAAAACTAATAAAACTTATTTCCATGATTTAAATGATCTGGAAGTTCCAAATTTTAGCTAAAACCATTCTGCTCTTCTATCATTCTATAATACACATGAAACTAGTCAATAGGTTTTTTGGTTGGTACAACCAGTAAGAAGACTTTCAGATCAAATGCCTTTATGGGGCGGTGATATTAAAATTTTTAAAATTAAATTTCATGATTTTATTTAAATTAATGTTAGATTATAATTTATGAACCATCTCTAACAAGTTGACTGTATTTTTCTACTTACTATTTCCCATACCCTATAGGTTTTTCTCTTGATTGAACAAGTCTGTACAAATTAATAAGTTATTTTAATTATAGATGATTTTAAATATCTCATATAATGTTTATAATGATTGGTTTCATATTTGGAAATGATTTCATAGATCAAATAGATATACTTTTAAGAAGGTGTCACCATGTGATATTTCAGTTAAGTTCATTATTTGTAGAAGGTTTGGTATTCTGTAATGGTCTCATGTGGATTTAATATGTTCTTACCCATTTTTTTATTCCATATAAATCACCTTCCTTACATGTTTGGTTTTCCAATACCATGCTTTGATTTAAAGACATAGTCATATGGAAACACAATCAACTTTTTGCTTGTTCCTAGCTATTATCATGGTGTTCTAAAGTGTGAAAATGTTCATGGATCTGTAATAAAGATTATAATAGGTGTTTAAAATATTTTTAAATCATGAATAAACAAGTGAATTCTATTTAATTTCCAAAGGAGGGACTGTGACAGTTAGTTTTATCATATGCATAGTCATACACCATTACTGTGCACTCTCAAAAGAATCACATTAGAATAAAGGCATTTTAACCTATTTTATGTCATAAAAATTTGAAGAAAATACATTTTATCATTTGGAGAATATATAGGACTATCTACAAGTTCATATACCATACAAACTAGTCACTCAACTACCACTACTTGGTCTGCAACTGTGTTAAATTCTATAAGAGGGTTGAAATGTTTAAAGGGAAGATAAAAACTTATTTCAAACTCTGCAATGATTGTGAACTCTCATTTGAAAATATTGAGAGAAAATTGATCTAGTTGTAATCTCATATTACATTCTCATTACTTGTGCCATACTCACTTCCCTATAACCTGAAAAGTCCACCTACAAGTGGCACTAATAGAGATTTAAAAAGGTTGATGAAAGATGTGTAGACATGTTTAAAAGCCTTATCGATATTTGTAGAAGATAAAGATATATTTAAAATAATGAATGAATCAATATATTTTTAGGTATGGTTAGTATTTGCTTCAAGAATTGATGACTGTCAACTCAGGGACTATATCCCTAAAAACACAAAATAAAGCACTCACCCTTTTTGGAGATGTCATATGATAATGTCATGTTGAGTTTTGATCACTCTAAAGATACCCATATTGTATCCTCTAAATAGGAGAAGATCCTTGAAAAATTATGAATACATATGATTAGTGTAAAGTAGTTTTTTAAGGGCTCCAATATGTACATTTGTTCACTGAGGTTTAATAATGATATATATAGGTTTGGAACTTCAAATGTCCTTCACACCGAAAGTTGTAATGCAAGGGTATATATCACCATAATAAATGGTTATAGGTAGTTAAGGGGAAATTTTAAAAAAAAAATAAAAAAATAATATAATTTAGATCATTATGGTTTAGCTCAATGGGTACACCTATAGGTGTACTTTGTCCAAAATACCACCTACAACTGACTATAGGTGTCTAGAACCCATATCACAAACCTAGATATGAATACCTAGTGTATAAGGACACATACCAGATCAAAAATGTTCCAAGCCTCCTAAGTGGATCATGGATCACATGACACATGATTCAAAGATGATGTCCACCTATAGGACCCCTACTCAGTCAATTGTAGTTGACTATAGGAAATAGTGAACAAAGAATATGGTGTTATGGGGGTTGGCATTGCATAAGTATGGTGTGGATTAGTCCAAATTATTTAAAAATGAACTTAGAAGGATTTGATAATAATTATAAATTATTTCAAAATCCTAAAACATGTAACGTCACATATAGGTGTCCCTTTTAAGCAAAAAACATAGTCAACATTTGCACTCAATCTAGACTAGTTAGTTGAAGAAGTATGCAATGAGAAGTGTCTAGAAATGTTGTATGGTAATTAGGAATGGGAATTTTTTTTTTAGGGTTTTAATATCCTTGGGAAACCCTCAAAAAACACAAATAATGTAGATAAAGGCTCAAGTAGTGTAA
The DNA here is from genome assembly GCA_037957365.1 of Torreya grandis. Lineage (NCBI taxonomy): Eukaryota > Viridiplantae > Streptophyta > Pinopsida > Cupressales > Taxaceae > Torreya > Torreya grandis. The sequence goes on from JARHVA010004120.1 coordinate 727,282, forward strand.
CCTATAGTCTATATATAGGTCAATACACATAGTCATCTCTCATAGTTTACCTTAGAGATTTTATGGAGTCTGAGGGAGATATCCATGTGATCAAGGTCTAAAAAAATGTGTATATCATCTTCATATATTATATAATCCCTCTAAAAATTCACCTTGTCTAGGAAAATAGGGAAAGTTCCCTCTATTTTATCTCAGATAGAGGGCACTCCCCAAGAGTACAAATCCTTTCAATTTTGGAAAATGGAGATAAGACAGTGAGTTAGGGGTTGGTTGAACCTAATAAGAAGGTGTGTGAAGTTTAATGAAATATAGATAAATAGGTAAAACCATCCATAGATTCTTGAAACACAAATTAGTGGTTAAAACTTTCAAGGATGTAGATAAGCCTATTAGGTTTGGTTAGGCCTAAAGCCCAAATAGGGGGTCAGTTTCATTTTTAGCCTTAGGTAAACATCCTAACACTTTGGAACATTTTAATATAGGAATATAAGATGTTTTTAAACTATTTATATGAAACTAAAATCATAGGAAATATACTCTTGGATTAAAACTAATTCAATCCTATAGGGAATGGAATAGAGAACTCGAGTAGGTAATTTAAAATGCTCACATTTTATTGGACACTATACATGAGAATATTAAGAATTGAGGGATGAAGAGGAGGGTTTTTAAAATTATTTTTTTAAAATTTTTTATACAACTCCAATGTCACATCTTTATGAACAAAGCCTAAGGGTGGAAAGAGCCTAAAACCCTCCAAAACCTTGATTCATAACCTGATGGAGGAAATGAAGCAAGAGAGATATCCAAATAGACTATAATGGCTTAGGATATGGTTTAATATTTTAGGGGACTCACTAGGGCTTCCCCCCATCCTACTGAGTTGCTCTTCAGTTATATAGACAAAGGGTAAATGAGGCTTTCTTGACTATTTTTGGTATTGTGTAGGTATTGAAAAGTTTAAAGAGGTGAAATAAACTTTGGGAGAAGTATTGGGACTTGATATAACTCCTAATGTCATTTTATTTCAATATTAAATCTCATAATTTTTTTTCATAGGTGCCCTCACTTTAGCCAGTCAGAACTACTAAAGTAAACAAACTAGTGAGAGGGTGAAATTTCTAAGTGTGAGTCCTTTAAAGGTCTACCTAAGGAATATAAGGATATGGGAGGTATTTAAATGTGTTATTAACTCCTATATATTTATTTTCATGGAAAAATAAATCCAAATTTGAGTCCAAATGTGAGGGGTGATTAAAAAAAGAGTTACTTGGACTGCAAGTAGTGGTAACTCATTTGTAGAATAATCTAGATGATTAGGGATGAAACTAATACATATTGGATCATGATTACAACCCCTACCTCTTATTTAAATTATTATATTTTCCCATAGTTAGTTTTGGGAAGTTATAAAAGGGCAAAAAGATGAAGGCAATTTTCTAAGCAAGTAAAAGGAGTCCTATGCCACATTTCATGAGTTTTCATACCTTTGAGGGCCATTTGTCCTATTAGAACTTACATGGTATATTTCACACTCATTATCCTACATGTATAAATCATTTATTATCATGAAACATGTCATAATGACTCTTGATTTATATTTTATCACTCCTCTCTCAAATTCTATAAGTAGTAGACATTTTGGCTATTGTGAAAATTCCACTCCATGTATGAAGAAGCCCTACTAGAATGAAATTGTATTTTACCTTTGAAAAATAAATTCAAGTTTGGTTTTGAGTTCATAAAAATTTGTCTAAGTGTGCCAAATGATATATGGTGAGGTTAAGTGATAATATTCTATCCTTACTTCCCTTATCCTCTCATGTTTATGTAAGAGTTCTTATTATAGTAGGTCATATGAAGTGTTCTCAAGTGTATGGATCTATCTTTTAAGTTTAAAATGAGACTTAGTGTCTGAAAATAGCCTATGGTCCACTTACCTTGGATATCCTTCATGCATCACACCTCCTTATTAAAACACTCATGTTAGAATATTTTAGCACTTGGAAACTAGTTTGTATGCCTTATTTCATAGTGCAAGAAGTATGAAGGTCATATGTAAATAATCTTGGTGCATCACCCATTTAGATTAGTTTCATTTCATGTAAACATCTAAATTTTTTCCCATAAGAAAGAACTATTTTAGGTGATAATAATTTCAAGACACATTCAAGGAGCTATCCCTTAAATCTAGAGGTCTAATTTCATTATAGGTACACCCACATACATGGAAGTATTCCCATGTTGCCAAAATATGGAAGAGGCTTGAACAACCTCTTCTACGTTGAAAGATTTGGTAACAACAATAATAAATTTAGGAAGGAAAGACTACGTCCTGTATCATCTAAATGGATTAAGGTTATCCAAAAAGATTCTAATAGGGTATTTCATGATGCTTGTAATGAGGATCTAAGACTAAATAAAAAAGGTGAAAAATAGGAATAAAGTTGACCAAATATAAAATTAGATTAGATAAGTAGGATTTTAGGACAAATAACTTAATTAACCAAGTTGTATAAATTCAACTAGGTCAACTAAGTTTGGAAGGAAGACCAACATAAAATCTAAGAAAGGATATAGTCAGATCAATCAACTATGTTTTGTGGGTACACACTGAAGACCAGCCTATGAGAGATTGGGTTAGACATAATTATTATGTTGTAGAAAGGAAAATTGACTAGCCTGTGAGAGACTAGATCAAACAAAATAACTATATTATTTAGAAGGGAAAATTGTAAGAGACACAATCAAGTGGGTCAACTATATTATAAGGGTAAATATAGGTTTTAACAATAATGACTCTGGATGATCTAGTGTTATTTAATAGAGAAATTAAAGTGAAAACACATGTAAATAGGTTGAACCAATTGATCTAGTTATGACACATAACACAAACCTTGTACCAATACTAGACAATACAAGGTTTATAATAAACCATATAATTATCAAATATCAAGCATAAAAAATAGAAATTCTAATCTGTTTGGTCATTCTTGAATGTTTTAAATTATAATTTTATAAATAATTGTGATAAGTTGTGGGCTTTACAAGGGAAATAGAAAGGTAATATAAATATGGTTTTGGGTTGTTAAGGCTTAAATGGATCTTTAATGGTGATGTTTTTGTCTTGGTATTGAGGCCTAACCCCTCACTTCACAATACCATAATGATAAGTATGTCAAGTTCTTTGTAAATATATACCATCAACTACATATTTATACTCAATAAAAAAATCAAGTTGTCTTCCACTTTGGTGATGAAATCCAAGTAGGTAGACCTTGGATATATTTTGTTTAATGTTTTTTTTATGTTATATGGTTTGGAAGTGTGTGAAAAATAAAAATAATGTGACTTAATCAATAAGTTAGAACCTCATATTTAGTTTGTGTAATACTCTAAGTAAGCAAGAAACAAAATGACAAATGAATTAATTACTAACAAAATAAGTTAATTCCTTTGCTTGAAGAGTACAAGGTTGGTTTAGACGACCAAGTATGTAAATATTATATAATATAAGTGACTAGGTAAATGTTGTCTATTGAAGAAATATCTATAAGATCACATTAAAATTAACCAATTGAGTCTTCTAAGAAAGAAATCAAGCTACAAAACTATGTTGATCTAGTCAACCTAGTTTTATGTAGGGTTACAATTTTATAGACTAAAAACTATGAAAAACATGATTTTAAATGAAGAACATAAATGAATAAGATGGTGAGAATAAACCTGATAATTTTGAAGATGATAAAATTATTATTTTCTAATGTGTTGTCCAAATGATAATTTTTAGCTTGTTAATAGAGTTGACTAGGTCGAATGAGTTTGAAAACTTGTGTCTAAAGAAAATAAATGAGTTGAGTTCATCAATATAATTACCTATGGTTGAATATGAATTACACATATAATGTTAGACTAAGTCAATATATTCAGTCTAGTACTATATAAATGAAATATATAGTAAATGATAATAAATGAAGGTATGAAGGAAAACCTATAAGGGTTGGTTTAGATTGATTTAACCATAATGTATATAAGGGAAAGTGAAGTTGATCTAAAAATCAATCTTAGCTCATAGAGTATAAATCACACTAGCCCTCTTGCATGTTGGTATATTTAGATAATTGAGGTCATGACCAATATGGATTTGATAGACCTAATTAATGGTTTTATTACCACACAATATCACTGGAGAGGTTTCCAAATCCTCTAGTCAATCAATACCACATAATAACCCTAGCTAGGTCCTATGTTTTCTTATCAAAGTAAATGACAAAGTAAAGTAAATCTAATATATTCCTCACCAAAGCTTGTGGCAAAAAATGGGGGTAATAAACATAAAATTAAAAATGCAAATAAAAACTCTACCCAATTCAATGTAGAGGTAATCCCAATGCATGGTGAGAGAATCATATTCATAATCTAAATAATGTAAATATATCTAATTAATAAAGAGGAGAAAGAGTTAGGAATACTTACCTTGAATATGAAATTGTCAAGCCTCAATTTCTCCCTTGGCCAATGGTGCTTTGTAAGAGGTAGTTGTGTATTTTAAATAAACTAAGGATGGAAAATGGACTATAGTTTAGCCAAGGACAAGACAAGATTCTTCTCTCCAAAAGAAGTATGAAACCCTAAGTAATGGCTCTTGATGTTGAATGATAGATAATTATATGTGTAAATAAATGATTATCTCTATCTCTCTCTAATGAAAATTGTGAAAAATATGTGTTTATATAGCCAGACCTAACCCTAAAATCTTTTAAAGTTTTCATTAATAGAGTTGACCTAATTGACCATGTTGTTTAATAAATAAATAAGTTAGGTTCTGGACTAGGTTACCTGAGGCTGACCTAATCCTATAACATGTTTATATTTTAAGAACAGGGTCGACCCAAGTCAACTTTTTTTGATAAATGACAAAAAGAGTTTTTGGCTTATGTAATAGTTGTTTGAGGTGGTTAATTGCTTGGTGGAATGTATAATGGAGGTTTCAATTCTTAGATAAATGTATAAGAGTAGGTTTATTTTGGTTTCAAATTGTGGTATAGGGAAGAATAATCTTGATAATCACTAGTGGCCTACCCAAGCCTTTATTGGTGCACCCTTTAATGTATTCACTCAAAGAGATTGAGACTCGATGGGTTCATATAAGAGAGAAAGCATTAATAATTGATAAAGTTTAAAAATATTATGTGTATATAGTACCCACTTACATTGATTGACAACTTCTTGGATTAGCTCTAAGATGCACAATACTTCACTAAGATCAACTTGAAGTCAAGTTACCACCATGTTTTGGTCCATATTTAATACATTTGGAAGACATATTTCAATACATTAGAAGGATTATACAAATGGTTAGTTGTGACTTTTATCCTAACCAATGTTTCAATAACTCTCATTACTTGATCCACAATACTTCATCAAGATCAGCCTACGTTTAAGTTACCATCAAGTTTCACTCCATCATGAAAACAAATGAAATACATATTTCAATACACATGAAGGATTGTGGATGGTTGGATATTCCTTTCAACTTAACTAATGTACCAAAAACTTTCATGTGATTGATGGATAATCTACTCAAGCTCCTCCTCAACTCCATGAATATATACTAGGATGGAATTCTCATCTTAAATAAGACTTGAAAGGAGCATGTGGAGCACTTATGGTGTGTCCTAGACACCAAGTTACAAAATAAGTTTAGGTCAACTTCAAAAGTGTACATTTGGAGTCACATAGATCTAATTACAAGGACACATCATTAACTATGTTATAATTCATGTAAATAAAAATGAGATCAAAGAGAACCATGATTGTCCAACACCACATAATCTCAGAAAAATTGAGATGTTGTCTTAGAATCATAAACTTCTATTATGGGTTTGTACTTGATTTCTTGTACCTATTATTACCTCTTATACATTCCAAATCCAAGTTTTATTATACTTATACACAAATTCATGATTTTGAGGCTCATAATAAAGATTTATTTATAGTGCATATGCTTTCAATTCTAGACATTGCACACTATTTTGAAATTCATATCAATGTATCTAATTATGCACTTTGTGCTTTAATTATACATCATGGACATCCAGTTGTATACTAGTAAAATATCTCTAATGACATATTTTTAAGGTACCTTACTTATGAAATATAATTTATATATATTGTTCTTGTATTCAAGCAATGGGGCCACTACATCTTAAGGAATTATAAAATAATTCATTCAAATCATAAGAAAATTTAGTTCTTGCAAATATTGAGCAATTTTAGGAATCTATGACACATGAAGTGGATGACTTAAATATAGTAGTTTCATCTCATGATCAAACAAAATTATGGAAATGATAATAAGGTCACATATTGCCTTAGCATAATATTGATTCATGTTCTTATTTTAGTGTTATACATATATAGGAACAACTTTGTAGACTATGTATCCTTTTACTTAGCTAATAAATACTTCGTATATGCCTACATAATAGGAAAAATTTTAATGGTGAATTTTCATTAATTCATGAATATTCCAATTTTATAAATCAACATATGGCAATTTTATTGGGTATTCAACAATGTAGAATCACCTAAAATTCAAGATGCGAGTTAATTTTTAGGGTTGGCTCACCTACTATTTAAAATAAATTTCATTCTTATAAATGGATTTAATTAGTACCTCAAAAGTCAATTTAGGTGCATTCACCAATATTTATACTATATTAGACACTCTAACTACATTCAATCATCTACACTTGTCAATCATTTTCATCAATGCTAGTTATCTATATTTACTATCAATAATTTACATTTTATTGCAAATCATCTACATTTCTTGTTAACCACCTACATTTGTTGTCAATCATCTACATTTATTTTCAATCACCTATATTCGTTGTCAATTATCTGCATTTGTAGTTGGTAACCTACATGTTAACCAATCATCTATATTTTATATGTGTTGTCAATCATCTAAGATTCTATCATTTTCATACATGCATGCTTGTATGGCTTCTACTTAAAATTTTAAGGGGGTGGGAAAAATAGCTAATAACATTAAACTATTATCTTATTTTAGCTAGACACCAAACAAAGGTACTAAATATTAAATGATTTAATGTATTGATATTTATTCACACATTAATATTAAGGTTCAATAATGATTTCAAGGTATAAAACCATTTTTCATGCAAAACCTACTGATAACCCTTTTTAAGATATACCTCCACTAGAAGACATACCTTGGTATGAAATACCCCCACTAGAGGACAATCATAAACTAGATGAGGTGGAAATATTAAAACTATTTTTGCAACTCATGAAATAGCAACATCAGTAGAAAATTTAACTCAAGAATTTTAGAAAAAGGAGACTATAAGACATTACTAGTTTCCTTGATGAGAACCTAATACCAGATGAGATTTGTACTCATATCACACAAAATTCAGTTGAAAATAACACTAAAAAATCTATGTGAAATAGGAGAAGTACATGGATAATTAGGTCATTTAATTTTGATTAGGTAATTAAATATCCATTCATTAAACCGGTAGAGCTAGAAAATAGTATTGACACATCTAGAAAATAGTACTGACACAACAACATAATGTAAATGTACAATATGCAGTTGGAAACTTGTAAAGGACCAAAAAATGTAAGTTAGACATAATTAAGAAACATTGTGGCAAAATATATGTGTCAGTAAAATAACAATATGGAAAAACCAAAATAACAATGAGATGGAAAAATGAAAAATATGCATGTATTAAAGTTATGCATTAGAATATGAAAATCATCACAAACATCAATGCCACGTAACTGAGAAAGGAGGAAAATTATAGCTTAATTTGGAAATGTTACTGAGCCAAATCTACATGCCAAAAATATACAATTTCCACTATATATCACATTTTGAAAAGAGGCAGACTAGTCTTTGATTTTTTAGATTATAATATTTTATTTCATCATAATGAATTTCATAAAATTCCATAATCACATTTATCAAATAGTAGTGCTTGGGAAATGGTGAAATGTCTAAAGATGATTGAAAAGGAGTATTTGAAATAAAATGTAAAAATAGCATGGTTTATCTTACTATCCATTGATGAGGCTAACATCAATTGATAACACATCATGGGTTTACATGCATGTTTATACATTTAACATTCAGATCAACCTTAACTATTATATGTAAATAAAATGACATAAAAATTTAATGTTGAGAACCTTTATAAATTGGTTATTTCTAATTTGATTGATATAGATGGGATGGCTTATTATGATATAGGTACCGAGTTAGCATGTGTTGGTGTAGATGGTGCATCAATAATGTAAGGGAATTAACTGGTTTATGTGTTTGAATACAAACAATAGTTTCTCCAAATATTATTCCAATTCATTGTATGGCACATAGAATGAATCTTGCTTACAAAAAGATAATTTGAAAAGGTATCAAAAGTGAAGGAGTTTATCAGCAACTTGCACGAATACATGTAAATTAGTCCATAGATAGTTATAGAGTTTCAAAATTTTATAATTGGAGTGAATGATGGGATTTTTTTTAAAAATATGTTGATATAATATGGATTTCCATATATGAGCCTGCATGTAGAATATTTGAATAATATCCATCATTAGCAAGTTTTATGTTTAAATATTCGATGGAAGTTAATAGGGTAAAAAAAATGTTGTACCATTTAATAGATTTTTAAACTCTAAGATATAAATTATTTGATGGAACATGCACAAGAAAGATCCATATATTGTTGACTTCATATGGTTGAGGAAATGGGTTTTTCAATCTCTAGATATGTTATACTTATCACAAGACATTTTTAAGGGAGTATTATTTGGAAGTTGGTAAATTTTAATAAATATTAAATACCCTAAAAGTTATTTGAAATTTAATATTAATGATTATTTTTGTATCTTTGTTAATGGAAAGGAGATATCACTACACACTTTATAAAAATAATTTGATTTAGTTAGAGTAGAAATTGAAGAAGTTATTATAACATGGATTTTATATGATAATGTAATATATGAGACTCAAATGAAATTGAGAAAATTTCACAAAGCTTATCTACTAAAATTTAATATCTTTTTAAAAGGGATGCCTTTCTTGAAGCCATGGGAGTGATGAATCCTATATTTTGGAGCACTGTAGGTGGTAAAGAAATTACAAGTAATTTATTTATCAAATACATGGGAACTCTCGTGAATCATTTAATTAAGTTTGTAGAGATCAATGGAGTTAAAGTTAAAGTGTTTTTTACAAAAAACATTTACTAATGTCCCAATCAATGTATTTTGTACTTACAATGATTGGTCAATAGTGGTGCTTAAATGAAACAACATAAAGTGGTGTTATTATAAGGTTATGGAAAAAACTATATCCCAGTAGTGTTCTAAAAGAAATTATTAGATAATATTTTCAATTATATGAATTGTGAAAAATAATGGTTTTGGGGTTTGTGGAAGATGAAATGATAATTAATGTGTTATCTTTTGTTAAATCAAACTTCAAAATATATTAGACAAAAATATTGAGACATGTTTGATGTTATATATTTCACATTATCCAATAGATGCATTTCCATATGAAAGAGTGTTTTTAATTTGGATTTATCTCACTAAAAGAAGAGGAGTCACTCATACAATGACTAAAAAAGATACTAAAGATTCCTATGAGAATATACATATGAATATTAGCTATGAAGAATGGGTTACAAAAGGATTGTTTTAAATACATATGTTTTAGTTTAGTGTGTATTATAAATATATTGAAATTAAATTCATATTCATATGTGATATATTTATATTTTTTATTCATAAATATATTACATAACTAGTAGTCTTGTATCAAATGGTACTTCATAGGCTCACAATTATGTTTTTTATGAATCCTTTAATTGATTTATTTACCAATATTTACTATATTTTTTTTTAAATTTAACATACAATGAATTATTTGACCATTTGAAATGAAAATATAAATGTATAATTTTAATACAATAAACACTAAAGAATCCAAAAATACAAAATATATATTAAATATTATAGATAAAATCAAATTACAATTGTAAACTTTTAGGCTCAAGCCAATTCCTTAGATTAAAATATTTTTAAAACATAAATACAATGCCAAAAATGTAAATATAATTATTTATCAAAATCTTGGGTGGCTTTATACATTTATTATATTCAATAATTTATAGTTCCCTGACCTTCCATTTAGCTAGTGTTGTCTTTCAGGATTCTTGATTCTATAAGATCCTTTGTTGTGTTATTGATATTGGCAAGATTTACATGTTCTTATTTAGTAGCATCTCCTAATGAAACCAAGGTGGCATCCAATTAAAATTTATGTTTAAATAAAACATTAGGATTTAAGCCATTATCCCTAATTATTTTTTTGTTTATTCAATGTAAAAAGCTTTTTCCTTAAGTGAAATAGCCATAATTAAACTTTTACATGCATTTTTTAGATGTTCGTCAATGACCATTTATTAATTATTAAAATTTGTATATTTTTAATGAAAATGAAAAAATAATATTAATTAGTTAAACATTATAAAAATAAAATTTAATTGCAAAAAATAATAAAGATTAAAACTTACAATAGTTTTTTATTTTTCCGCCTCTACAATTACTACAAGGCTTTTAGCTTTTACCAATTTATTGTAGTATGTTTGGGATTATACATTTAAATTTTCAATACTATTTGAAATTGTATCTAAAATAGAATTATTAAATATATGAATGACAATGATAGCTCTAGGAACTACTTGATTGAATAAAACATCAATTTTTGCAGGTTGATGCTCAACCAATGAACACAATGGATTACATTTTGTGTGGTTGTGAAAATGGGCATAGATTTCATAAATCAAAACTTTTTCCTAATACTACCATTATTTTAAACCATAAAAGCTACCAAAAATAAATTCATTAACAAGGTCCTTATAATTATCAACCACCAAACTATTGAATGGAAAAAATGTAATCTAGTCCTCAGATTGTAGAATATCATTAATAGGAGTGGCTCTACTAGGTAGAGAGGTATATGTATAATTTTACTAAAAATTCTCTACAACATTAAAATGATAATGATGTATCATTTCATGAGGATTAAAAAATGGTGTGGGGAAGGGGGTCCCACTATTAATCCATAAAAACTCATCATTGAGATCAATTTGTTGAAAATTGTGGTTCTCACTACACTAGGGAGAATATGAAGTGAAAAGTTCTAAAACTCAGATGTTAAATAAAGTGCTTCCACTCTATGCCAAAAATGATAAATGTTTCCCTTGTCCCTTATTTGTAGCATGGGGTTGTGGAGGTGGTGTTGTGAAATTTCTCTTTTGAGTGGGAGGTGGACCTACAAATAAGATAATACAGTCTCACATAAAAATGGAAAATAAAATACATTTTATATGAAAATAACTTATACCAAAAATAAAAAATTAAAAGATATAAATTACATACCTTTTTTTTATTAACCATCATATAAGATTATTTTAATTGAATTCTATAGGTTGTATGTGATTGATGATGGGAGTTTGTAGTACAAATTCTAAAATTGTAGATATAAAAGATTAATAATAATACAATTATAAAATTATCATTTTTATAAATGAAATTATCAGTACTGAGAATGACCTTGTGTAAGAAGTTATATTGGAAACATGATATTAATCTTGACTAAGATGTGGTAGAGGAAAAATCTAACACCTCATGCATTTTTGTCTAATCAATGGTTGTGGAGATGATTTTACATCCATGTCTGATTCAATAGAGACCTTAGTGGGTTCATGATGCCTAATTAATTTTTTTCTTCTAGAAATTGTTTGAGATAATTATTTTTGTAAGAAATAATGAGAATATTAGTTATCTTAGAGAAATCATATAATCATTTTAAAATAAATATTATGCATTTCAACCTAACCTCCTAGTCTCAAATGGAGAGTGAGTTGACAACCATTTTTTAATGAAGAGTAGTTCAAATATTTGTGCCTTAAAATTGGAAAAATGCCTCATTTTAGAATGAAATAAAAAATATATACATGGAAATATGGTATTCTCATTTTGTAGAGAAAAATTAAAATCATCCTTAATTCTATTAGGCTCAAATGAACACAAATCAAATTTTTGACCACTAAAAGTGTGTATGATATACACAACATCCAATAATGGAATTTCTAAAGCTTTTCCCTTAAATAATAATTTGTATTGAAGATTTTCAATCATGGAAATTAACAAAAGGATGTGTTAAAAATTCAACTTTAAGCCTCCTTTAGTTGTGACTATGAGAAGCTATAAATAAAAAATAATTAATAGGGTATTAATAATAACCACTAACATACGTAAAAATAATATAAAAATTGATGAATTATAAAATAAAAACAACATACCATCTATCTACAGGTCATAATAAGACTCTAAATATTTTTTATTCACATTAGACAACAAGGCCTTCATAGTGACATGGTTCACATTCTTGTGGGATAATCCTATTGGTCTATGGTTATCCTTGGGATTAATACCATATTAAAAAAATGTGATTCAATGATATTTTTAAATTTTGATGTTGCAATGTTTAATCTTTCAAAGCTAAAGTCTAGAAAGTGAGTATCTAGGTCATATTAAGGTGTGTAAACAATCCCCTAAAAAATGCACTTTTCAATCCACCCATATGTATCTTCATGTTCTTAGAGAAGTTTGAGGATCTCTTTGCACATTAAATTTTGTAGTGTGTTTTAACCTCTATATACAATCTTGAGGAAACCATTATTTCATTAGGTGTAGTAGTGCGAAATAGTATAACCTTGTAGGTAGGGAGAATTGTCATTAGAATTTAGATGATGCAATATAAGAAGATTGGGTAGAAAAGTGAAAAATGAGGGGTGATGTTCTATTTTATAAACAAACATTTGGGCACCATTAAATTAAATAACATCTAATGAGGGGTCCATATGTGCCATGTGGAGAATAGGTGACCATATACATGTATAGTCGACTCATCTATAGATCCATTGATCTATATGAGTAGTCAATGCACCTAGATACATAGTCAACCCCTCTTTAGGTCCATTAATTTAATTTTTATTAGCCCATCTATATGTGTATTCAACCTATATTAATGTGCATTTAGGTTATATGCACATATAGTTGGATCGAATATACACACATACATGTCAACTTCACATGCAGATCAATTGATTGTACATGTAGACAGGTCACTTTCATATGTAGATAACCCATTTGCATGTGTAGTCAACCCACCTACATGTGCATTTGAAATGTCTACATTTGTATTTAACTCATCTATATATGTACTTAGTTGATCATTTACACATGTGTATAGATGCTCATCTATAGGTCCATTCATTCTAAATAGCATGTTCATTAGAGTATCATGCTGCCATCTTCAATCCACCTCATTCTAACACCTGATTCAACTACACAATTATCCACTTTTTGAAGTAGTTTTCCATAATTTTCAAATAGATTCGCATGAAAAACCCCAAGGTACCCATTTTTATTGGCCACTAAAATTTTCCCTACTAGAAAATCCTTGTGTAAGGTATACAAGTTAGGGATTTGTAATTTTTGACTATATTCTCTACAATTTTGAACATATTTGAGTTATATTATTGGTGCACATCACTAAAGTCTCATTTGGGGGGCACAATTATACAATACCTTAAGGCACTTTAATGTGACAAAGAATCTAGTTTCAATGTAGAAACACTTATACTAGACACAAATTTGCATAAACTTAGAGTGCCATAACAATTATTTCATTTATTATTGCATCACTAATTCAATAAATAGGATGGTATTACTTTACACACCTTTACTAATTCCATTTGGGCTATGTGAATATATCATCATGGATTTAATGGTTGGGTCAGCTATGATGAAGTGTCAACATGACATTGTGTTATTTATAGTGGATAATTTTTTGAACATGGATATCATGGATACTTGTAAAAAATGTATTGATGTAGCTGACATTATGTAATATTTATTTATCCATGTATGGACTCACTTTGGACTCCCAACATTTATTGTCTCTAATAAAGATTCATACTTTGTGAGTAAATTTTGGAAAGCATTGTTGGACTTGATGGGTGTGCAATTAGATCAATTGATTTAGTTTCATCCATAGTCAGATGGGAAAACCAAAATTTTCAACCACATACTTATTCATATTCTATGAATGTATAACCATATGTATGCTCACACTTGGGATAATAACTTGTTGTACATCTAACATGTCTATAATAGAGTACTTCCTAACTATGTGGGTCTTTGTCCATTCTAGACATATATTGGGTTCTAGCCTATAACACATATAGACACCTCCTACCATGCACCTACTAGAGCTAAGGTTTTTATATAATAAATTTAAGTGGATAAAGTCAAGAATTTTTTTGTGTCACATATAATTTATTTATTATAAGGTTTAGCATATTCTCTCTTACTCCTAGTAGAAGTATAAGGAGTGTCATATCACATTTTTTACACTTCATGCATTGTGATTTGATAATAAATTCTAGTTTCACCTTCATAAGGCACACTTCAAGGGTTTACACCAAAAGATAAAATATTTGCATTATGGTCTTTACACCATTCTCCATGAAGCTAGGGAAATTGCATTCATTATTGATCTACCTCCATATTTAGGCATGTACTCAATATTCAATGTGGATAAACTCAAGCATTACTTCCAACCACTTATTGATATAGTAATGAGGTTACATCTGTCTAATATAGATCCTAAACACTTACACCTTGTATATAATAAATATATTATTTAATAGATACACACACACACACACACACACACACACCTACTATGGAACACATCAAATTTTCAGAGTGGTTAATGTAAGGCAATATGCTAGTCAAACTAAGAGGTAAAACATTCAAGAACTTCAAGTTCAATTCTTGTAACTTCACATCAATTCAATGATGAATGTTTCTCTTCAATAAAGGGTTAATGATCTATATGTATTTGCATGCACTTATCCTATTTGCATCTATGTTAATTACATAAAACTCAACTTACATTCCTTAAAATTTCATCCATTTTGTTCACACAAAAATATTGTAAAACTTATGTGAATATCTCCTTTCACCTCATAAAACACTTGTGCACTACCATAGTGACACACAATACTTCACTTCTATGTAGATCCTTTTAGGAATTAGCTTTTAAATTGTGTAAGTCTGATTATTTATTGAGAGGTAAATACTAATAGGTTAGTTAATTAGTAATTGGTTAATCAGAATATTGTTATATTACAATATTATGATATAGGTTAGAATATATATTGTTTATATTGTTATAACAATACATTGTAAATAGGAGTTTGCTTAATTAGAGGGATTTAGGTGAGAAGTTAGTGGAGATATGTTCTCCATAAATATAAGAATAATGTTCCTATATATGTGTGTAAAGTCCCATATTGTTAATTAATCAGAGTAGAATAAATAATAATATATTTTGTGATTTAAAAATTCCTTATGTTCGGCTCTAGTCTTTCTATGTTTATTTATGTAGAACTGAACTAGACTTATCATCTGGTATCAGAGCATGGACACCCTAACTATGATGTATTAACAAGCATGAAGGAGCATCCATTTATTCTACTTGACCCTATGGATGAAAGATAAGTTTTTATATTTTTCCATAGATTTTTTTACAAGATTATGCAAGCAGAAGTTATATTTTAAATGTTAAAAAGATTGCAATCTATAAATTTGATATCTACAAAGCAATAAATCTAAGAGGAGGATGAGGCATTCTATGTTAGATCAACTTGTTGAAAACCTTCATGTTGTATGTTCCTTGTGTGAATCTCATTACATCGTACACTAGTTCAAATCTATTCATCTACCATATAATAGAATTGGTATCTTTAAAAGTTCATTGATTGCAAAGTGAAAATACTTTTATGTTTGACATCAAAGTTTATTTTTAGGTGCATTGATATCATTAAATTCAACACTTGATTTGGTTTCATCCAAATGGCTCATGATTTTCACCACAAGTTTTCTTCATCAGACCTTACATCTACATTGAGACCTTAACATCACCTACGATTATCTATTATCATCACTTGCCTCTCAAATTCTTATTTTATGATAGTAATTTGCATCCCATTATACACATCATTTGGTCTATTCCATGTCATCTATTATTTGATCTTGACTATAAATTAATGTTGTTGGTTGAACTTTGTCGAGCCATATTTATTCGTACTCCTTTCTAGCTGTATCAATTTGGATTTTAAGTTTCACTATACCATCATGTGTATGCAATAATTCTATAAGTTCAGAATTTATTCATGCAAGTTTTATTCTACTTAAAATCTTTATGAATTTTTGTCCAAAGTTAAATTTTAATGAGTCAATATTTTAATAGTAAGATGAGTAAGTTATTCCATTAAAGTTTTTTTACGTGTCTTGTTTAGTAGTATTGTTTATGTCAAGTTCAATGTTATAGTGTTGTTTATTAGAGTTTTTTCCTTTTATGTCAAAAGAGTTGTCATTGTAATAAATAAAAATGAGTGTCCTTTATAAGTCAAACATTCATTTTTTTAATATATATAAAAATTTAAAATTTGTAATGGTTGGTTTATCATCATATAGTTGAAAATGGTCATTTTTTGTCAAGTATGTTCAAGTCATCAAAAGTATCATTATTTGTAAAAGTCCTTTATGTCAATTGATCATCAAAGTCAAATCCTTTAATTTAATGGATGTGTTATTTATTATATGTGACATCCAACCTATGGGGGGATTTATCCTCCAAAAAGCAATACATTTGAGCTTCATGACTTCTTCAGATAAGTAGCAACCTACTGGAGTCTAGAGGATACATGGAGTAAGGAGGTCTTTTAGCGACCTCTCATCAATTGCCAATAAAAAGACTGCATCAATGATGTGGTAACATTTTGTGTGGTGTGTTTTTCATTTTTTATATGTGTTTTGAAAATAAGAATAAAAGAGTAATTATTGTTTATGTGATGTAATTTGTTTACAAATTACAAACATAATTCCCTCAAGTAAAAACATTTTAAAAGGATATAAAGTACCAATGTAAATCAGTTCATGGATCTTGAAAGGGTTTGTGGTAGAGATCCAAAAAACCATTAGGAGGTGAACATTAGATAAAAGGAGGTTCATATTCATGTCAAGGTTTGTGGTAAACCTATAAAACCATGAGAGGAGTGAGGCTCTATTTATATTAAGGTCATGAGACAAATATAACATGTTATAATGGGTGAGCATACTACAAATAAGAGTGTGAATATTTTTCACCATGTAAAAACTATGGGGGGGGGGAATGTTAGGATTTAGCTTTTACATTGTGTAATTCTGAGTATTTACTGAGAGGTAAATATTAGTAGGATAGTTAATTAGTAATTGGTTAACTATAATATTGTTATATAATAATATTATGATATAGTTTAGAATATATATTGTTGAGATATATCTTTTATATTGTTATAACAATATACTATAAATAAGTGTTTGCTTAATCAAAGGGATTTGGGTGAGAAGTTAGTGGAGAGATGTTCTCCTTAATTATAGGAATAAGGTTCTTATATATATGTATAAAGTCTCATATTGTTAATTAATTAGAGTAGAAGAAATAATAATATATTTTTTTATTTAAAAATTCCTTGTGTTTGGCTCTAGTCTTTCCATGTTTATTTATGCATAACTAAACCAGACTTATCAGATCCTCTTTCACCTAAAAAATCCCTTGTGACATCTTTCATTCCTACATACACCTAAAAATTACATAGTACTACATTTTTAATACTAATTCGATGATGATGTAGTGACCTCTTATTTTATTCTCCATAGGGACATATCTATCTCTAACCTCCTCTATGCTCCCACATTCCTCTTTTATCCCATTATAACTACCTTTATCATTAATTTTGTATTTATTTATTTATTATTTTAAAAATTTACCACGAGTATCAAATCTACTACCTAAAGTGAAAGAACTATCCCATCCAATTGTAAAAGTTCCCTTTAGTTTCCATAATAGCCACGATGGTTATGTAATATAAGAGGTGCTTTCACCATAAAAGGGTGGTTATGCATTAAATTAAGGGATGTTTAGCTATCTTTTAGGTCATTTTTTAAAAAATAAGTGATGGTTTTACAACTTCCCCTACATAAAGTAGAAGTTCCATCATAGTGGAAACACTTCCCAAAATTAGCCCTTGTAACTCTCATTTTCACATATTTTTCACAATTAGCTTCATGTTTCTTGTTATTAACACTTGAATTCACTTCCAATCATGAAAAAATAACTTAATATTATAATTTTAGTTTTATTAAGTTCATATCAAGTTTAAATCACTTTCACACTTAGTTGAACTCTCCTGTGCAAACTCCTTTCTCTTCCTACAAGAAGGATAATTTTGGACTAATTTCATATCTAAAAATTACAATTAAAGATTGATATCATGAAGATTTTTCATACAAATCCTTGCCTTAATTTAAAATATATTTAAAACCTATCATTTTAAATTCAACTACATAGTTATAAATGAATAAGTGTCATTAGTGAGAGCAACACAAACCTTGCAAGCCAAGACATCAACCTGCCTTAGTTCAAATAATTTTATTTTTGTGGATTGTTTCTTCCATACCTTTTTTATCTTGTTCTATAGTTTGTGTACCCCTCAGATAAAGAGTTTCATAGATTTACATAAGACCATACAAAGCTAACATGCTAAGGATTCTTCTATCAACACACTTTTTGTACTGATACTGATTTATTCAAGAATCAGGTTGGGTTTTTTTTTATTTCAACTATTTTTATTTTTATTGTTAGATTTAATATATATAGAATTATTTTTATTAAATTATTTTCCAACTTAAACTATAAAATAATCAAATTTGATAGTTAAATAGATAGACCTCTTTCATTTGTATTTGTTACCAAAAGCATAATGAGTTTTGATATATGCTTGCATTCAATATATTAGTTTCATTTCAAGTTATAGACACATATAATCAATAATTTCAAAAAAATATCTTAGTAATTATTCAATTTATTTACATCCAAGGCAAATTTTCTTTATTCAAAATCTAGACGAACTTCTCGCACTTAAAACAATCACGTGGGTAAATATAGAAATATAGGCAACTGTTGTGATTGTATGAAGGTTGTGGATTGCTGATTTTGTTTGTTTTAAATGGTTAAAAACATTGTAATTTATATATTTCAAAACATAATATCATAACTTTTGTCTCTTTTTTAATCCTACCAATTCATTAAAAAAATATTGTTTGTAGCAAGTTAGAAAGGTTGAGAATCTAAAACTAATTTTCTTACAAGGAAGGTTAATAGAAAGTGTTTCATTGATATTATTTTAGATTATATATTTTATCATATTATTTTTTCACAATATATGTAATTCATACATTTACTCCATGTCACATAAACTAATAAAAAATAAACAAAAACATTGGATCTAGTTTGCATGAAAATAAATCTAGGAGAAATCAATTTATTCCCCCTTTAATTATATGCATATAAAATATTGAAAAGGATAATAAAAATATAATTTATTTTAGTTTATTTATATTTTATTATTCTTTATTTTCTATACTTTTTTTTCAACAAGAATTCATTTGTTAAAACCCTAGAAAACTGCAAAAATAATCAACAATAAAAGCCTTGTCATTCGTGCAAACAACCACATAACAAAAAAATCATTACCATTCATGAAATAAATCACATCACATTAAAATACTTTCATGTAATGTAATAAATCACATCACATCAAAATCCTTTCCCATCTGTGCAAACAAACATATCCTACATAAGCCTTGTTATTCATGCAAACAATTTGTAATCACCTAAAAGTGGTATTTGAGTATGAAGAGTGTTGTTTGAGACTACTTATTCCTATATTATCAATATACCTATCCTAGGGCCTATTATCACACTTTTATATCCTTTATGCTAGCCACATGTATCCGTAGCTAACTTAAACATAGTCTTAGACCTTCATTTCTTGATCATGGCCCTTCATGCCTAACATTCTACTAGTTAGACATTAGCATCAGATTAAGGAAATAATATTCATGTGGTGCTAGTGTCCCCAAAATGGTGCTTATTCCCTTTACCTTATATTCATTGAAATAATATATTTTCAAAGGTAAAACCCTCTTAAGGTTAGCCTAAGCATCTTTTATTATCTACACAAGAAATAAAACACTATAAATACATGAGTTTTAGACCTTTATCCACTTGATGGAAATTATATGAAAAAAACCTATTCAAACACAAAATAATTTGATAAAAATAAAGGTTATTAATACTTATTCTACCCTACTTCTACATACTACCATCTATAACTTCCCTAAGCTCAGATTCTCCAAGTTTACACTCTCAAGCACACTCAAGGCACTCAAGGCCACTATCATTATAACATCACTTGAACTTGCACCAATAATTAAGAGGGGATAAATACATCAATATTGATCCATATTAAGAGTATTGGTATGTAGGTAACTCTCTTCACAGTGGGGTGTTGAGGATGTCCATCCTATCCTATTAATGGACACACTTTTTAATTGATACCTTACTTGTAAGGAGGATTAGGGTTTAAATCATAAATAGTTTATTACAATCATAATATAAAGTTCCAAACTTCATGTATGTAGTAATAAAACCCTAAAACATAGATGCAGGTGCACCTAGAAGTTTAAGATAGTCTTGCATAAAGGACATTCGTACCATTATCAAGACACTAGAGCCACATGGTACCTCTATCTAAATGTGGTGCTACTATCTATGAGGGGTTATGATATAAGGATCCAATTATATACTCTTAGGCCTATTCATATCTCACTTTACATCACTCAAATCATATGTATCAAGTGTTTTCTAGATAAGTCTTTATTTGCACTTATTTATTACTATTTTTAAAAATTCAAAGTTAGTCAAAATATGTAATAAATTAATGGTTATTTTATGCATATTATTTCACTAATTTAGAATACTCAACCCTTTAATCAAAAATAATATTTACATTAGTAAAAACCTAAAAGGTTAAAATATTTGGTGAACCTGACTTCAAAAATTTCTCAAACCCTAACCCTATATTCTCTAGTTTGTATCCTTCTTTTTCCTATTTTTTTTAGCTACTTTCAATTTTTTAGATTTAATATATTCTATTTTAGCAGCTCTATCCAATTTTTTTACTATATGCCATATAAAAAATCTATCTCTCTTACATTAAGAAGAAGTTCTTGACTAGGTGGTAATCCTATAGAGCATATTAAAATTCCTACTATTTGAGCCTATAACATGGATAAGGGACCTATTATAACTCTAGTTATTTATCTTTCACACCTTGATTAAGTAGATTTAAATGATAATGCATTCAAAGATAAACAATAAAATCAAGAATAAGATGATATACAAATTGAAAATTGGGACACTCTCCCTCCACTTAGCAATGATAACATGATTGTCAATAAATATGAGATATTACATACCTTTGGATATAGAATTCAGGAATAGCCCCTTGATCATGCATAAATATTAGAAGCTATATTAGAAATTAAAAACAAATCAAATAATGGTCGATCTTCAACTCCACTAGATAATAACATTGTTACACCTACAATAGTTCCAACTTAGCTAGCACAATCTAAAATTATAATTCAATAACCTTTAGTAATGACTATGCCTCTTTTTATAGTTCTTCTTATCCATATGTACAATCCGTTATAGATTAGGTTCATACTCTGTAGGCTAAGGTGTTACATCTTGAGAAGGGAGCCATTGGGCCATCACATGCCTTGAATTCTAATATTCTCTTACATACACCTTTTGCACATCACATAATGGCAAATCCGTTGACATTTAGATTCATGGCACCTAAGCTTACATTATATGATGGTAAGGCTGACCCAAATAACTATCTAATAGCTTCTCATGTCGCATGTTTGGACTATGTGTCCAATGATTTACTTCTTGGGAAGTTATTTCCATGTAGTTTAAATTATTATTCCCTAAAATGGTTTTATAACTTATCGTATCAATCTATCACAACATTCAATCCTTTGGCAGACATGTTTTTAGCATACTTCTCCATCAATATCAATGGTAAGATCTCATATGCCCAAGTTTTATAGTTCTAATAGATGTCAAATGAACCTATTATATAATACATCTTATGATACGATATTATATTAGCTAAATTCACTATCCTCATGGTAGATAAAGATATTTAGAACATATTTAAATAGAGTCTTTTACCATTATTACATGAAGTTATCTTGTTTCAGAAGTTTCCTACATTCATAGATTTATGCCACATAGTAAAATAAAGAGAGGTTAAGATTTTATCAATGGGAAAAATAAAGTATACTAATGGATCAAAATCAATTTCTAAGAGTTCAAATAATCCTCCATACAAGGTAAGGGACATTAAGAACAAGAGTGATCAAAAGGCCACAATTAATGTAGCTTCAGATCCATATCCTAGATTGGTTTTATCCACTCCTTTGTATTTAATCTTTACCAACCTTTTAGAATCACCAGCATGGTTTTACATTAGCTCTTGGAATGAAATGTCATATCTCTCCCTCCCATTAAAGAGGTTTATACAACATGGCCTCTTCTAAAGAATAACAATTCTAACACATTATGAGAGTAAATAGATGCATATTCCTAAAACATAAGATACAAGATTTTATTGAGGCTAACATTATTGATATGAGCACACCCATAGAGGCACCAAAAGTATAGTATATAAAAGCTAAGGGATTAAATATATTATCAAATCTATTTCTAAAGCACACAATAAATAAAGTAGAGAGCACATCAGGTGTTCACTACACATATCAAGCACATCCACCACCACTTTCATATCATACTATTATAGAGGAGGCACATCCAATGTACCATACTATAGTTCCACCTAGACCAATCATCACCTTATCAGAGCAAGGGATTATTGATGATGATATAGATTTATATGCACTATTTATATAAGCATACATACATAATCATCCCATCTAGAGTGTTATGGTTGACAATGGGTCAAGCATTAGTATGTGAATTATGACACTTTTAAAACATTTGGGGTATCCAGATTAGGATATATTCCCCATAGATAGTGTTATTAGTGGTTTTAATGGTCATGTACAAATATCCATCAGGGAGATTGTGATTCCATTACTGGTTGGACCAACACACATAGCCACTACTAGAAGTGGATACTAAGATGGGGGATGAATCAGTGGATTAAAAATCACTATTCAATTCAATTCATCATTCTTTAAAGCATTCATTCATATGAAATATTAATGCATAAACAAAATAACTACATAAGCATATCACAAGGAAACACAAGAGATATGTGGGAAAAACTCTAGGGGAATAAAATTAATTGAATCATGAACATGAACTAAAATCCTATAATGTCAAGATCCAAGTTTAGTGAAGTACCAAATTCACAAAGAGCTTCAACCCCTATCAAGATAAGTACTAACTTAACTAGTCTTCTACAAGCTCTATCTTTCAAGGAGGCTCCAAACCCCTAGGTAAATAGAAAACAAATTAGTTACCTTTGATATATGATCACCTTATAACACTTTTTTCTAATCTTTAACTGATGATGACCTCATTTTTTTTCACTCTTTACCTTTTAATCTCACTCAATTGGCCTCTTAGGCCTTCTCACTCAAATAACCCTCTCTAAGGCAAAAATAGGTCAAATACCTTCCTTAATACTTGTATAAAAATGTTTATATACTCATGTAATGTTTTTATCA
The DNA here is from genome assembly GCA_037957365.1 of Torreya grandis. Taxonomy (NCBI): domain Eukaryota; kingdom Viridiplantae; phylum Streptophyta; class Pinopsida; order Cupressales; family Taxaceae; genus Torreya; species Torreya grandis. Next base: position 751,117 of record JARHVA010004120.1, read on the forward strand.
TATTTTTTATGATATTAAATATCTTAACCTATTCATAAAAACACTATATCCTTTGTTTAAATATCTCAATTCTCTAACTAGTCAAAATAGACTTATTAGGCCTTGACTTTATACTTGATTCTTTCTCATACCTATACTAGTCAGATAAAGACCTTACCTAATTTTATTATTATTTAAATATATCATTACACACATTTCATGAGTGAAACAAATAATACATAAGTCAATCATAGTCCATAAGGACCAAATCCTCCATTAGGCCTGATGGAGACCTAATGTAATTAGGTTTGTCCTATCCACACATTACCATTCTGATCCTTAGGAACACTTTATATCTTAAAAATATATATGAAAAACTTCATACATGACTTCAATATACACTTGATAAGTTCACCTTGGGTCCTTAACTACATTTGGCCCATTTCACTACTTAGACCTACTAATTAGGTCTCCTCGCCAATAGACCTTCTCACTACTTGTAAGTCGGTCTTGAAAATTTGAACCAAGTAAAAAAAATTATAACATAAAAAATGAATTAAATATTATTATTAGTATCATAATTAATTTAAAAACTTCCCAAAAATATTTTATCTCCACCACACAGGCCAAAAGGCCTCAAGAACACTCCTGTAGGTGACTTACTCAGAAATAATAAACACTATCAATACATAGTCAAAATCATTTGACTCTCTAAGCTTTATTAGGAGCTTCAAATGAGAAAAAATGCATTTAAATTATAATATTAGTATTTTTTAACACCTTTAGTAACTTTGGATCATTCATCTTAGTGAGAATTGACTCAGGAACGTCTTTTTCCTGGACATAAAAAAGTTCTTAATAGGACCAAAAACACAGTCAAGATAAACAAATTATAGAACACCTATGGGGAAAATTTTGTAATATTTAAATGTATTTTTTGAACCATTATAATAATTATAATATATATTTCATGTTCATGTATCAATATTGGTTTTACAGACCAATCTCACTATGTCACTCCACATAAACTCCACTATGTTAGTTAGACCAATTTGGTGAATTTTTTTTGAATAGGTGTAGGCATTATCAACACTTATAGACCAAAGGGATAGGAGGGATAGGTATTGAATAAAAAACCCATTCCTTAAGATCTATCCATAGTCCTCTTCAACCAATCTCTAATCTCATTCTCATTCTCACCTACTTTCTTCATTGTTTTGTTCATTAGGTCAATTTAATAATAGGCTAATTTTAATGATCAATTTTGACAATTTTTGGTTATAAACCTACTCAAAAAAATTCATGAGCCTAAAATTTAAGTATTTAACATCATTTTATATCCACTTCCATGCTTTGACCTAGCCAACCTTGCTTGTAGCATCAACAACCCTAAAAATAAGGGTTTTCCTTTAGCTTCTACTCACTGTCATGGAAAAAAAAAGCACCTAAGGAAACATTGACAAGTAATTTTCATGTTATAAACACCAAAATAGGTCAACTGGACCATTCTGATCCATAACCAATTAGATCTTTCTTACTGGGTCTTTGTAAGGGTTTTCAAAGGGTTTTAACTACCTTACCTTCTTACCAATCATTCATAAAGTATTTCCCATTAATACTAAATATAATTCAAATTAATTAAAGCTAGGAACCTTACCCACATACCATGAATTTATAAATATCTCATGCAAAGGTTGCACATGCCAATGATCATGAGAAATTTCTTCTCGGGTCTGCAACACCCTTTTTTGTGCACATAGTCAACCTTAAATTTCTTGTTTTCTTATTTAGGTATTGACTTAAAACTTAGTCAACATGATTAAAAAACTCCCTTAAACAATTTTAAATACTCTCAAGATCTCTTCCATACTTGGAAATTATATTGACCCCTCATTAGGCCACTATAGGTCACTTTGCACATTTAGGCCTTATACTACTAGTCCTACTTAGACTATGAACACAACATAAAACATCTTATACTATTATCAAACCTTCATCCACATGTAATATAACCTCATAACATGATATAATACTACCAACCTTGCTCACTAAGGTATCCAATGGATCAACTCACCATACTATCAGGTTGATCTCACTAAGGCACCAAGCCTACAACTTCTCACTAAGTCTCTTCATACAAGAGCTAATATTCAATATTTTACTTTGAAATCATATGAATAATTATTTGCCTCTTTCCCATGTTATCATATATTAGAATAATTACTTATGAATCTACTAAATTAAAGTACATAGTTTCATCATGCATCATGGATACATTTTCTCATAGAGTTAGACCAGGCTTCTGAAGATGCCTAGTACTTAGCATTTTGACAAAATAGGTTAGTTCAATGATGTCATTATTTTAATCATGATTTACTAAAGACAAACCCATTCTCAATATACTTTATAAGCTTTGTCATATTTACAACTTTGTAGCAAGATATGCTTACCTTGTATGCTTCTCATTACTTAGAGATCAAGCAAGATGCTTCTCTTGTATTTTGAGCATGACCTTGACATGACATCGAACCTCAAAAAGGATACTAGGTTACCTTCAAATTTTATCTCAATAGAGAAAAAAAAAATTATTAGTCACACACCTCTTTACTAATCATGACATCAATTTTGACTTTAAGGACATTCAATCTTGACTTTGACATCAATGATAACATTAATGCCTTAATACCAATACTAGGACCATACGTCAACAACCACTCCTTTCTTAGTAGTACCTAGTGCATGCATGTTTGATATATTATTAGGTATGCCATGGTTACAATAACTATGATCCATTCCATCCATAATACACATATGTATAAAACACATAAATGAAAATTAGGTGGTCAAAGTTATTGGTCTCCCATATGAGTATCCTCTACCTATCCCAAAGGTAGTTATAACATAGTCACCAGTTACAACTATAACACTATTACCAAATATAACACAATTATCAATCATAAATTAGAGCATAGTTGCTATGGATACATCAAAATTTTTAGTAAAGCCAATATTGTAGGTAAGGTCCACTCCTATGGTATTAACATGTACACATACTCTCCCATAGAGATCATTATTAGAGAGATCCCTACATCAGAGATATGTCATAGATTCTAGAAGACCTTTCTTCACTTAGTATATGTCAAGATAAGTATTATTGGGTTCTCAAGGTTCTCAACATAGGTCACCTATATCACCTATATATTATTCTACTAGATGGCTTCCTAATACCCCTACAATCCAAAATGCACCGTAGTCAGTGCCAAAGATTCCTATCACCAATACATATACATTTACAAATATCAATCAGTCTATACAATAAATAATGGGATCATAGTTACCCTTTAACATAACATGCATGATCATAATTCCCTTGTTTAACAAGGTCATAGTGATAGTGAGTCTCCCATGAGATTCATTAGTTAGTATGGTTTCTCCCTTCTTGACATACTTTTCTTATCTCTTACTCCTTGTACATAGTTCATTTTTATATTTCTTGTACATAAATTATTTACATAAAAAATTAAAATAATTTAACATGTTAAAACATAAAAACATTAAAATATTACTTTGAAAACACAAAATTTACAATTTTTATGCATTGTTATGTTTACATTTCTTATATTATCCAGAAACTACATATGTTAGCTATCTTAAAATAGTAAATTTTATCATACTACATGTTTCACTTGTTTTTATCGATTTCTTACAAATTAATTATATGACTCGGTTCCACCACATTGATCCAAATTTTTTATCATCTACCCACTAATTCATGAATATTAATTTGACACATTCACCCACTTGAGGGAATCTTATACAATCTTTTATTACCAAGTTTGATCGTTACATTCTTTACATTCTATTTTTAGCATTGTTATATGTAGATATTGATCATTACTATCCATACTCATATATTTTTTGAGATATTACTACTTTAAACTCAACATATGTACATCCTAGATCTTACATAAATTTGTATTATATATCCATACATGCTTTCATTTCTAGCTTACCTAGTTGGACTTGATTGTATTTCTATGCTTCTTCTATTTGAGGGCATTTGAATATGTCATTTTTGTTTGGATATATGCCACTTATATTCATAGTATGTATTCTTTGGACATTTTCCCATGTCTTTATGTGTGTTTTCTTGATTATGTATGATTTATACATTTACCCATATCCTTATGTGTGCTTTCCTATTTGTGTGTGTGGACATTTAAATATGTACTTCTATTTGGGTCTAAGCCAGCTTTCTTATTTTTTGGATATGTGGACATTTTAACATGTTTTTATATGTCTTGTTTTCTTATATTTAGTGATTTATGCCCATGTCCCTTGTATTATGCCCCCTTGGCCTATTTTGCATGCCTCGTGTGTTTTTATGTATGATTTCTTGTATACATCATGGTCATGAAACTTGTATCTTCTTATTAAATGAAATAGTTTTTTATGCCATGAGGGACCTCATGGATCTACCCTTATTACTTAGGTGTCACGATGGACATCATGCCCTTACCCCCTAGGTAGCTACCTAATTCTACTCAAATTTGTTTTATATACATTGATTATTTCAATCTTGACACCCTTATGTAATGCTAAACATGACATACATATTAAATTACATACTTTTGATTAGATTATCATAAATTCTAATTTTATGTTTACACATTATATTGGATTATCACACAGTTATCATATTACTCAAGCTAACAAAAATTTTCTAGAGATTTTTATTTTGAGGATAGTTCTTGAACATGTTCAATAAATGCCATAAAAAGAGGAGAAATTTATATGGGTTTTTCATAGAGAACAATCTCCTATATTTCACTCACAAAACATTTTCAGCACATAGGCTCATTTTTAGAAAATTAGACACATGTAAACACAGGGAGAAATAGTGACTCAGAATGTAGTAAAGTGACATAAATTTCAAACTAGAAAGATATTAACACCAAAATAGGACACTAGTACCACATGGTAATAATGTATAATATTTGGAGCTATTGTCTAGTAGCCTCAATTTTAGGATAGATAAGATTGACCATAATAGTACACTAGGTATAGTATAGTTTTGTATAGATCCAGTTACAAGTTTGATAGTTATACTCAAATTTTGCTTAGATTCACATTAGCTCAGATCATATTCATATCAGTTTCTCAAATTGGGGGAATCATGCATGGAATGATAATTACCTTATATAGTTCTGATAATTAAATATAGTTATTAAAATTAGTCTAGAATCAATATACTCAGATACCAGATTGGGGCCATGTGCATGACACATTATTTCTATATGCTAAGTTACACATTAGTTGATTAGATGGAATGGAAAATTACAAGTCATTCTCTATGTTTTATACAATCGACATCATATTATAGGTTGTCACCAATTTCATGCCTTACTCCATCTACAATGGTTATCATTTTTGAGTGGCCTAGAACTACCTAATATACCCAAGTGGTCACAGAGATGAAATACATAGTTAGATATGCTCAGTTAGACATTTATAGTACTTTATGTAGTTTAATTTTAGATACGTTTACTAAAAATGGGTGGTAAATGATGGTGTCATATCCTACCTGAGTTCTTGATCCATCCACATGAGAGGGTTTGACACACTTTCAATCCAATCGAAGATATTCATAGGTCATGATCCACCAAGAAAGGGTGGGAAATGATGGAGTTAAAAATGGATTGAGTTCTTGATCCACCCACATGAGGATTGAGAAATATATCAACTCAATCTAATATATTTAATGATTTGATCAATATATGCATGTACACACATAGGTTGTCACCAGGTTCATGCATTACTTCATGTACCCAATGAAGTGTATTTATTCCTTTCCTCTCCCATTTTTTTACTCAATTTTACTCAATGACTTATTTACTCAACATAGTCTTTTAATTTTGATTTCTCTTAAGTAGAGACTAATTTATTCACATTTCATTTATAGGTAATTCATTAGATCATGATTCACATATGCATACCCAACTTCACATACTCAAACTTAGCTTCACGGACTTCACTTCCTAGGTAAGTCCAGGTATGCTTTTTTTCCCTTTATACTAGTCATTTTTATTTGTTTCATTTCTAAAAGTAGGGTAAATATAATCACCTAAATATGGTATTTGAGTGATAAGAATGCTACTTGAGACTACTTATTCCTAGTATACCCCTAGACCTATCCTAAATCCTATTATCATACTTTTCCAGCCTTTGTGTGAGCAATAGGCATCCCTATTTACCTTAAACACAATATCAGACCCTCATTTACTGATCTTGGCCCTTCATGCCCAACATTCTTCTAGCTAAACATTAGCACTAGATCAAGGACACTAGATCCATGTGGTACTAGTGTCCCCAAAATGGTGACTTTGTCTTTTACCCTATCCTCCATGAATGCATATATTTTCAAAGGTAAAACCATCCTAAAGTTATCCTAAGCATATTTTATTATCTATAAAAGCAATAAAACACTATAAATACATGAATTTTATCCCTCTATCTACTAGATAGAAATTAGATGCAAAAGACCTATTCAAACATGAAATAAGTTGATCAAAATCAAGGTTATTAATCCCTATTTCCCCCTCCTACATACTACCACTTATAATTTCCCTAAACTTAGATTATCCATATTTCTAATATTGAGCACAATCAAGGCACTCAAGGCCATTATCCTTCTAGAATCACTTGTATTTTCACAAGCACTTATGTGGGGAGAACTACAATGAGTTTGATCCCTCCTTTGAGGATCGGTATGTAGGAAACTCTCTTCATAGTGGGGTGTAGAGGATATCCAACCTATCCTACTAAGAATTTTTTATTTAATCTCATACCTTAATTATAAGAAGGAATAGGTTTTGTATAATAAATCATCTATTATAAGCATAATACAAAGTTATAGACTTCATACATGTAGGAATAGAACCCATAAACATAGACATAGGTACACCTAGAAGTTTGAGACAATACTATATAGAGGACACTAGTGCCATTATCAGGACACTAGATCCACATGGTACCTCTATCCAAATGTGGCACTATTGTATAGGATGGCTTCTAATATAGATATCTAGTTGATGACACTTAAACCCATTCATATCTCGGTTTCCAACACTCAGATCATCCATATCACATGTTTTCTATATATGTCTTTATTTACACATATTTATTACTATTTTTACAAAGTTAAAGATAATAATTTTTTTTAATAAATCAATGGTTATTTTATGAATTTATTTCATTGATTTATAATACTTATCCCTTCAATAAAACATAGGATTTACATTAGTAAAACCCTAAAAGGTTAAAACATAATCACATCACATCAAAATACTTGCCCATATTTGCAAGTAAACATATCCTACATAAGCCTTGCCATTCATGGAAGAAATAAAATCATATCAAAAGCCTTACCCATCCATGAAAGAAATACATATCAAATAATTAATTCAATATTCCAACAAGCATACTTTGCAATCCATTTATTGAACTCATATGCTTTTCCCTAGCTTCCACCTAGTCTTTTTTGGATGACCCTTCTTGAGACACTAGATCTTATCTTGCATGGCCTATTATGTAGAGTTAGAGCACCTAGTCCCAAAATTATCACATAGTTAAACATTAGTAATGAGTTGAGATGTGAGGTATTTTGATCCACTCCAATTCTCCACCTCATCATAAAGTCCTTATCCACTTTACAAATATAAGAGTGCATCCCTAATCCACCTATCATTGTTCTCCCTCATAATAGTGGATGTCAATACAACATTATCCAAGATTAGCCACCCATACATCTAATTATTTTTCTCCTTGGGTCTAGCCTCATCTTATATCATTCATACTTAGTTCATGACATTAGCCAGGAAAAGTCAACCCAATAGAGTAGATATTCTCCCTCAAGTCATTCAACCCAATCTCCCTCATTTACCTAATCCTATAATTGACCAAGAACTCTACCTTCTTATGATATTAAAGATTGAAGTGCCTTGGAGCTCTATCTCCACATAGATCTATGCTCTTAATGTATATTATGATGTTATCAAGGTCTTTTGGTTCCATCACAAGAATCCATTACAATCACCTATCCCAAATACCATCCCACTCAACAACCATCCAAACCACTAGTCCTTCCATTACGTCAGTTTCCTCAATTAGAACTCAGGGAGTTCAGTGCACAAATTAGCACATGTTAATTTATATAATGCCTTTCATATATATTAACTTTAAATAACACACAGACACACAAAGATATATATATATATATATATATATATATATATATATATAGGTGACACTTCTCAATTCTATGACATGTTAAGGAATCCCTTAAAATAACCATCTAACTAAGCAAGTAAACTACCACAAACTTGGAATTAGTTCAACCATCATTTAGGAATAAATTGAAATGATTTGTAACCATTGGTATTTGTGACTGAATTCTTTCATCCTATTTATAAATATGTAATACATGTCTTTGATTGTAGACAAATGACATACACAATCATAGTGATACATAACATGCCCTAAGCATTCAATATTTCTCATATGCATATGTATACACACCTTCAACTTAGGAAAATCATAGGAAGTTCATCCCTATTATTTTCACATGTACTCATGTTCCTATCTATTTTTTGTATTTTCCATCTCTGTAATATTTTCATATTCATTAATAATAAATATAATTTGTGTTTCTTTTAGGCACTGCTATACTTGATTGAGTATTTGATTATTTTATGCAATTTAAAATAGCAAACCATATTCACAACCTCATATATTATCTCTATGTGCATAGTTTTCACTTAGGCATAAGGTCTTGGGCCACACTAGATCAAAAAACATTGAGATTATTTAAACTTGAAAAATAAGTTTCTTTAGATAAATTTTTTAATTCTGACTTACATGTGCTCTAACAAAGGATAAATGTATATGGAAAACCTCAAATATTAGTGTAATAATGATAATGTTTAGGAAAATATCTAAGATCATTTGGTTAATACTTTTCATGATAATGACCATTAGCTTAAGCTTGGCACACTTAATTTTGATCCCACTATAGTTGATCATAGTAGATGATGTTATATTTTGCTAAAACAATTTGTGCACCTTAGTCTACTCCTACTTGTAAAAAATATCTATCATATTTTTTATTTTGAACCTCTAAAAAATAATTTTCTTTTATCTAAACACTAATTTTTCTAAAATCACCTTGTAAGATAATAAAAAATGAGTGTGATTATAATGGGCCTACCTCAGCCAAATCCATTTTATGTGACAAGGTGATAATCATAATTCATGTTGTCTAACAAGAAACCTAGTTTAATATAAATATATTGGCCATTATTTATATATAATAAATGTAAGAAACTATTATAATTTATAATTTTTTCACTAATTCAATTCAAATTTTCGTACATTGGGTACATAAACTTCAATAGATGTCATTAGTAATAAATAGAAGAGTGTAATATATTATGTATATTCCCTCTGTCTTTTGAATTCCCATAAATGCATTAACATAATTTTTTACTTTTGGATTACTTAAATTAAAATTAATACCTTATTAGTTCACAAGATGACAATAAAAAGGGAATGAAAGCAAAAACACATGGCACAAAAAAACTAAAAAAATTGGGAACAATAGTCAAGAGACCCATAAAGAGAAATGATCAAGATAACTGACTCATTATTATAAGGTTGACAATGAAACCCTAATATAGTTATTTTCACATTTTGAGAGAATATAGGGTCTTATCATAGATAAACAATAATTGATCTATTGGTTTTCAAGTGTTTTGGATTGAATGGTGGTTTTATAATTGACCAAAATTAAATGAAAATTAATGTTTTAAGGAAAATATAAATCAATTAAAGGTAAGACATGGCCCAACATAAGGTTAAATTTGAATATAATAACATAATATGAACCAATGATACATATACAAATAAAAATACTAACATCATAGCATATAAATAGTTTTATAACAAAATTAATTATTTATATTATGCCTCACTTTAATGTGTGTGTGTGTGTGTGTGTGTGTGTGTGTGTGTGTACACGTGCATACATATCAAAGTAAAAATATGTTTAATTTGTGTAGGCACTTAATTTTATCACAAGACAATTTTTATAATATTATTATTCTCAATTTATCATATTTAGAAAAATTGTACACATTGGTATGTTTCTTGGTCCATTCTGGAAAACTTAGTCCTAATTTATCCCCCAAGGATAGAAATAATAGTCTATCAATTATTATAAATTTTCAATTATCATCCTTGGACTACATATTACATATTTTTATAATATACCTATAAAAATATCATGTGACATTTCTAATTTAGACCAATGTTCTGTGCAAGTCCATTTAGGTTAGACACACACATATGCATGTTTATCCCTTTTGGCCCTATGGTCCTTTATACATATTGTCATTAAATATAAATCATCCCACTTTATTTTAATATTAGTGTGGGGTTTATATACACCCTAAAATTTATTTATGAGGTTACCTCTAATGTTTTAATATTGGTGAATAAAACCACTCTAGGGCATGAGTTGAAGGGTCTTTAGTTTTATAACAACGTACTAGTGGAATAGTGGTTGAGAAACATAGATTATTTACCATAGGTGAGATATCTATGAGTGAAATTAAATATACTTGGAGTGGCTGGAATGATTATTATTTCTAAATAAAGTGGGTAAGACTAGAAATAAACCATAAAAATAGGGAAAAGTAAGGTAGAAAAGGAAGGTCTATGGAAAATCTAAGGATAAACACTTTTAAGACTAATATTTGATCTCAAGTAAGATAGGTTCTCTAGACCAATAATTTTTACAATTTATTATATAACACACACAAACACAAACACACACACACACACACACACACACACACACACACACACACACACACACACACACACACACACACACACACACACACATTTAAAGAGTTAAAGGGAAGAAAACATAGTATACTTGAATATACATAAATCAAAGGTTTCCTAATTGTTAGACTCCTATCACACATCTACAATAGGATTATGATAAACATGTAAGAGATTCTCAAATCAACTAATGCTAAAAATAAAAGACTATATTCAAAAATAAATACCTCATACATAATTTTAAGCATTAATATACAAGAATGATGGAATGTCCAAGCAATTCCACAAAATTATAGAAGAACAAAGATTGACAGATTAAGACCAAGTCAATCATGACTTCTTTGAATTTCCTATTAATCTTTAGAGCCAAAATTATCCTCCCTTTGTGACCAGGAGGTTACATATATAAATATATATATATATATATATATATATATATATATATATATAATATTTGGATGGGGAAGTCCTTATATCTTCAAGCTTTGCCTAATTTTACAAGTCTAAAAATAGAACCTAATGTTTAAAATTCATGTAAGAATGTATGTTATAGTGATAACAATCAAAAATAGACTTTATAGCTAAATATAAATTATGCATCTACAATAATAAATAGGAAACCAAAGTCCAACATTGATAAGAATCATGAAAATACATAATTTTTCCAAAATTAAAATACCAATGCCATGCTACTTGAATTAGTTGATGACGATACTACAATCACAATTATGGTTTAGATTAAGAGTCATTGTAAGACTGAGAGCACTAACTACTAGTCACATGCATTATGTCTTTATAAGATACCTCTTTTACCTTAAATACTTCACCCAGTGTATACACATTATCAAACATTTTATCAATGGCCTCAAAATTCAAAAGTGAGGGCTTCAAAATCTTAACAGCTTCTATCATTAATCTATCTTGATCTATCCCTAAGATTTTAAACTTATCTGATAAGGTTTTAGCTCTTATGATCCTATATTTATCAAAATTGACCAACTATATTACTTATTCATTTATATTATATACTACACCTTCCACTTCTTATCTAAAATCTTTAGCAACTAAGTGGAGTAGGTTGTTAAAATTGCATTTATTCACCAACTCACCTGTATAGGTTAACATCCTAGTTAACCTCACATCAAAAAAAAATTATAATGCTTCTATTTTTATGACTTAAAAAAACACCATACAACTTCTTCATTGATCTATGCCAGTTTAGGGAAGCATCTATTTTGGTAATAACATAGTTAAGGCACTAAGAAACATCCATGCTAGTCATCCAATTTAGCTGACCAAAGAAACTTATTCTAGAACAATAGACCAATAATTTTAACCTTCTTTCCTTATCATTCATATTGTTCCATAGTGTAACTATCTCTACTCTATGGGCTTGAATAACTACTTGAATATTTTAATGTTAAAAACCATTATCATATAGCTTTACATCTAGACTTTGTACCTTAGCTATAACTTCATAAGGATCATGTATGATGTTCATCTATTTCCATCTCTTAAAAGGCCTCCACAGTGCTTTGATGTATCTCCTTCAATTCCAACCCAATATAATCAACAAGAGTATTAAAGTCCTTAATGTAATTTATAGGCTCATTAGGGTTTTTCTTAGGTCTTTTGGCCAATTGAAATACATTCTCCCTCTGGTCAATCTCTATCTCTACTTTGTCTTTGTATTTATTATTTTGATCTTCCTCAATCATTGTATGCTCCCACCATATTTTTAAAACCTTGTAAAAACTATGGGAAGATCATGCATAACTAGATTATACCTTTGATCCTATATATTTTGCATTTCCTTTACCCATTGAGGAATTGTCAATTATCTTGTACCTTATTCTTGGGTAAGTTTTGAGGATGTAGAGGGATGATAGGATATAGGAAAGGAAGTATTTATTAGGAGAGATATTGTTGGAATTAAATAACTTATTTATACCAAAAATTGTGGAAGATTCTGGCCCACTACTTTCCATAGAGAGGCTTCCTTTATTAGTGTAACCTTAGCCAAAAATTTGGTTAACCAAGTATTATTTCCATAGTCATAGTTCCTTTTGGCAAATCCTATGACTAGGGAATGTGAATCTCAAGTTTTGTTAAATTTATTCTAGAGACTAGAATTTTATTAAAAAGGGATAGAGTAAATAAATTCTCAAAATGGACCATTTTTTGCATCCTTTATTAAAATAATGACAAAATCTATACTAGTAACTTGAGAAGTGGAAGATGTAATAGAGGGCATTGTTTGGGGGGACTTATAATTGGACTTTGTGTAGTACATACAAAATAAACAATAAAAAATTATGTTGGGGATCTTTTGTGTTTGTTATAATGTAATCCCAATAAAATTTTCTCCTTTTGATGTGCCCAAACTCAAATCTTTTACTTTCTCAAGCTCTACTTCTTCATAATCTAGATAAACTTTTCTTGTATTCAAGTCTTATTATTCTAATGTGAAGTCAATCAAATATATTAACAACTATGTTTTATCCTCTCCTTCCAGATCCATTACATCCTTTATCTCCTTTTCTTCTTCCTTAGTAACTTCTTCAATAATAAGGAGGCTAAGATATGGCCTCTCTTCCAAATTTATGCCTTGGAAAGAGTCAAGGGAATACTTGGGATTCATGTCATAGGTGAAGATAGGTGGAGTGAATGGTGGATGAGATGGTGTAGGGTTGTGTTAATAATTATGGTAGGAAGTGGAGAGGTTGTGATGAAATGGAGTATGTGGGAAGTCCAAGGCTTCCTTGAAGAGACCTAGGTGATTTAAGAGGGCCTAGGGGAGTTATAATTAAATACAAATAAGACTATACAAACTCAAGTAAATTTACTTTTCTAAATGTGGTAAGTGGAGGCAAAGGAGTCATCAAAAATTTACTATTACTTTAGCTTGCTAGGGTAGCTCTTGGCTCTTTCAAAGTTGTAGTTTTCCCTAGGAATTGTTTACCTAAGGCTATGGAAAGAATTTGAGGACCAAAAAGTCTTCTCAAAATTTCCTTCATGGATTTGAATACCTCTAAATTACAATTTGACCTCCATATTCTTTTATGACTTGAGATTTTGGAGATGGAGGCTAGTCTAGTTGCTGAGAGTTTCTAGGTGGATATGGAAGCCATTATTAGATCCATGCATTTTGGGCTTATTCTACTATGAACTCATGATTTTATTTTATATATTGGTTTAATATCATTTATATCTTATTATCCCTCATCTTGATCCATACATGAGAGTCATCTGAGGCATTAAATAAAACTTGGTCATGGTCATAGGTTTGATGACCATAAGAAACACAAACCTTCTCCTTCTCAAGGATAGTCTTAAAACAACCCCTTATCCTTTTATTAGGGTCCCATTCCCTAAATAGTTTTATCTTAAAAATTTAGGTTGTCTTAGGATTAATAGTTACTATAAAATATGACCTAGCCATGTATTAGTGTTACCTAATGTTGTAGGCTGTTTTAAAATAATAGGCCAAGTGTTTATGGATGAGTTCTTCATTGATAATGTTAAAAATTTGATAATATATATGTTGCTATGCAATGTGGTCAAGAACATGGAAAATTAGTAATGAAGGTACATTCCTTGTTTCATCTACTCAAATTACAATCACATTCGAGTTGAGCTCATAGCCCCACATCTTGGTGAGTGTTCTTCCGATGTTCTCAAACAACCTGGGCATTGATGTGTCTTGCATATTTTTATAGATATGAGGGTATAATTCATTAATTATTATCTTGATGTTATTTAAATATCTATTAATAAACATGAATGATAAGTTTTATCCAACCCTATTACCCATATACTTTATGGATGGATGCCATTCTTGACCATAGGGATTATACACAATTACCATGACTATATCTAGTAGATAACACATCTTATAAAAGTTCCCATCCTTAGGTATTATGTCAAGGTATGGAATTTGAGATTTCAATATTATGATTATACCATCCCCTATGGTTACTAATTTGTTAATGGTTAACATAATGTCTAGTAGGGGTTCCCATTCAACTTAGATGTATGTAATGCTTGAGACTCAATATAATCTATTCAATAGTTCCATTATAATGGAAATTCTAGGTCCAATATTGATAATATAGTTGGTGTAAGTTACTCCTTTTGGATTTAAACTTTTCCCCTTTTATATCCACTTCTTCAATTTCTTTTCCACTATATTATGCTTAAGACACACATTGGTTGAGATGTAATTATATGCAATTTTAGGAAGAGGGAACCTAACATATCATTCAAATGCATCTATGAGATGTAGGCAGTGATAGGTTGAACCTTGATCACATGAAAAATATCACCCATAGTGGTTTCATTGATGAATAAATCTTTTAAGAGGTCAATTCATGGCATTACCTCTAGATTGGCCATAGCTAGTTAGAGGTCTTGTTCCTTGATAGGGAACAAGTCATCTATGTACCATTTGGCTTTAGGCGAGAGTTTATCCCCCTCAAAAAATGATTGAAGTGATTCAACCTCTGCATAGAGTATCGAGTAGTGTGGGAATTTAAAATTCAAATCAATCCTTTAAAACTTTATATCTTTATATTCTATTGATCCCACAAATGAAAATGTGGATGCGATTAAAATCTTACCTTGTTTTGATGTTAAGGCCATTAATAAAGAGTAATCAATTTAATTCCTTCAAAGTTAGAGACTAGTTCATTTGGTGCTTTATGAATGAATAAATTTAGGTTTCATTGGATGATTAGGAAACTCAAGAAAATAAACACTTAATGATCAAATTAATAACATGGTGAATGCAATGTTCATAGATTTTGTATATATCATTCGTAAGATTGTGTATTGATTGAATTTATGCACTTTGAATTTTGATAACAAAAACTCATTTTTAATGTCCATTTTGATTTAAATATGCAGCCAAATTTGGTAGATGCTCCCTTTTCACCAAATGGCATATTTAATTAATTAATCACGTCTAATCATCACTTTGATGTTGATCATTATTTCTATTATTGAGGCTTGGAATTGATGTTGTCATTAATGTCAAAGGTTATTCATGAGGTATGAGGTCATTAAATAGTGTTTTTATTTGATTGCATACCTAAGAGGTATGGTATTTTTTTAAAAATAATAAGGCATGTAAGTAAGGTATAAAATCATCAAATAATGTTTCAAGATTAGTTGTCATGGTTGTCAAGTGTTTGAACCTAGCAGGAGACTTGAGAAGGCTTGTGCATAGGATGCTTAGTCTTGTGCATAAAGGATCATGGTGGGATATTAAGATGAATTAAAAGAGGAATAATATGTTTCATGGGGTTGTATAAGAATTCTTATGAGGCATTTGAGCACTCATGAGTGTCTTAGAGTAAGCCTAAAGGGGTAAAACCTACAATCCTAACATGCAACTAGACTAATTCAAGACTCTACCTAGCCTAATGAGGGGTCTTGATGTGTTTTCAATACCTATTAATCATGCATATAATTTTTATATCTTGTGATAAGTTTCTTGAGCATGTGAGTGAGGTGGAGAGTGCATGGATAGTGGCTATAAGGTCAGTTTCAAGGCCTAATATGATTTACAAGTCAGGATTAGTTTCCAAGGTAATAATAAACATGTGAGATTTTTTAGTGGTGTTATAGGTTATCTCAAGTGTTTTTACCAAGTCTAAGGTCAAATTTTACAATAAAATGCAAGAAAATGTGTTTCAAGGTCTATTGAGTGTATAAAATGAAGGGTTCACAACCTAAAAAGGAATTTCATGTGTTCATTAGCATGTGTAACCTATGAATGAGAACCTAAGACTTTCATGGTATATGGGGAAGGGTCATACATAAAATTTCCAAGTTTTGGTTTTTGGAATAAGGGGCTAAGTTTTATGAATGATCATTAAGATTATAAGGTGGTTTAAACCTCTCTAAAACCCTAAATTTAACCTGATATGGAATATCTTGATGTAAATGGATTATAATGGATTGTATGACATATTTCGATGATTATAACATGTATTAGCTTCTCCTAGTTACCTATAGGTGTCATTTTTTTTGTCATGTGAGTGAGTGGACCCTACAAGAAAGGCCTTATTTCTTAAACATTTATTGTAGCAGGTAAAGTTGACTGAGTCAAAGTTGCTAAATGGATGGAGATTTAAGATTAAGACTCTATAAAATTATACATGGTGTTTTAGGAGCAGGTTAAAAACCTCATATGTGCTAAAATATTAATGCAAATTAACCCATCACTAAAAGGCCTGATTGTACAAACAGTGACAAAAATTAGATAGAAGTGAGAATGAGATTAGGGATGTGTTATCATGGATTAGGGATGGATCAAAATACATGGGTATGCTATTAAATACCTTTAATAAATTTACATATTTAATATATTTTGTGGATATTATTATATATAGCATAAAGTTGCTCTCAAATTGACTTGTCTAATTTAGTGGGGTTTATGAATAGTGAAGTCATGAGATTGATCTATAAGACCAAGATTTATATTAGAACTTATGATATATTTGTTTTAAGTTGTTATTAGGTTTTAATAATATAATATTCATGCATTTTAATTTCTTAAGTATTCCCTTTCATGTATCATAAATTAATGTTTCCATGAATGTGTTTTGAAGCTAATTGACAGTTCTGAGTGGGCTACTTGTAGAGAAGGGTTTAAGTCTTTTTAACTTGAATTGTGAAGAATAATGAAACTTGTGATGTTGGTAAGGTAATTTATCCTCTATATGTGTTATTTTTTTCAATGGATTTTTGTAAAAATTGTGCTTTTGGTTTAGTTGTTCAAGATAGACTTTTTGGGTATGCACAAGCCGAATGATGAACAATGCCAATGGCATGCTTCAAGTGGTGGTTGGAGATAAAATGTTTCATGGATAAAATATGATATTGGTTTGGTTTTATTAAGGTTAAATATGATATTTTAATACCATTATAAAGTTTTGAGAGTTTTCCAAATTGTTTAAAGGGTAACATGTGCCAATGAAGGCCTAATTGAATTAGGTCTCCTTAAGGCCTAAATGGGGTTTTGGTCTTATATGTTATGATTGAACTATTATAATGTTTTTTCATTATTTTTTAATGTCCTAAGGATAATTTTATTCAAAAAACAAGTGGAAAAGTGTATATGGTTAACTGAGAGGTGTATAAGTAAGAGCTTAGTATAAGAATAAGGCCTAATAGGCATAATTATCAAGAGTGAGAGTGTGTGTTGAAGTGAATGAGATATAAATTTGAAGAGATAAATGAGGTATATTATACCATCAAGAAGGTATAGATAAAATATAATTAAGATATAATAAGTGTACTATAGATGTTTAACGAGGTCATATGACCTAACCAAGTCAAGAAGAAGGATAATTGAGTGAAGAAGGGTAGATAACAATTTGAGAAGATTAGGTGTTGTGAAGAGATAAAGATGGAGATCATCATATATTTTATTAGTAACAAAGGGTTCTAAATTTGATCAAAGGTTTGATGTGGTTGAGTCATCTAGGGGATTTTTACCTCCGTACAAGTGGGTGCTTGCTAAAAAGCCTAGTTGAGTTGGTACTTATCTAGTTGGGGTTTGTGCTCTAAGTGAAGTTGATGCTTCATTATACATTGATGTTTGAATTATAGGAAATTATTAAATTTTCATAATTATTTTATTTTATTCCCCTTGAGGGTTTCCCACTCAAATAATTTTTTTATGTGTTATATTCTTCTCTCATGCTCATGGCTCTTAATGTGTTTCTAGCTTAATATATTGTTTTGATAGTTCATGAATGATAAGGTAAAGATTGTAAAATTTTTAAATATGGATTCACCCCCCTCTTAATCATTATTATTACAATAATTGGTATCATAGTATATTCCTTTGAGGAAAGTCTAATAGCTTGTGTATGCAATAAAAAATACATCATGTCCATAAATCAATTCTCGATTAGATGGGATAGAGAACACCTATAATCCAATTGGGGAACATATAATTATTAAGATAGAGCATGACCAATGCGAGGATATAATAGACCTCAATAGGGGATCACTTGTCATAATAAATTGTATGAGATAGGGTTACAAAGTATATATTCTAAGATAATTGTATAACAACCCTAAAAGAGTCCTATGATTTAATATTTCACTAATATAATAATAAGAAAATTAAATCTAATCTAGTGAACACAAAAAAATTTGGCACAAAGTGGGGGTTAGTAAATTAAAGAAATCAAAACATGTATAAGTAAATTTTAATTAAAGTGTGAGTAAAACCCTAATACAGAGAATATGAAGAGTAATATTATTCGAGCCAACACTTATGCTACTTCTATCTACTAAAAGAGAGGATAACAAAGTTAGAATATACTTACCTGAATGTGAACCCATCAAAAATAAATCTCTCCCTTAACTGAAGGGGCTTTACAAGAGGTTTTTATGGTTTTTAAGGATCACTTTCTTAGGCCAAATCATCCAAGACCTATCCATAAGATTAGATTCTCTAAAATAAGAAACCTGAGCTAAGTCTCCTCATGTAGAATGGTGGAAGAGAAGATTTTGAAGAAGCATGAGTCAATAATAAATCTTGATTGAATATTATAATAATTACCAAAATGACCTTGTATATATAGGAAAAACTTACCCTAAAATTATTCAATAATGTTGGCTATGCTAGGTTGACCTGGTCGACCTAGCACATTTTTGAGTTAACTCACTCAGTCTGTGCTAGGTCTTTCTTTGATTCTAACAAACAAAAAGAGAGAAAATGTCTACAAAATGTACTAGGTCAACTAGGTTGACATAGTATGCTAAATAGGTCAAAAGGGTTCCAAATAAGGAAATGAAGGATAGAAAGAGGAAAAAGACTAGAAGATTATGCAAAGGAGGAGAAACAGTTTAAGAAAATGTTTTAGGAACTAGTTGGATTGGTAATAATATGTAAAAAAGGGACAAAAATGCTAAAAAGCACCAAAGGTCTACCTACCCCTTTCCTAATGTACCCCTTAGGGTGTGCACTCAAAGAGATTGAGTCTTGATGGGTTTTTATAAGATGCAAAACATCAATAATCAATAAAAGTGTGAAAATATTATGTGTATACATATACCCCACTCAAATCTCATCACATTTCACTAAGGTATGACATGGGATGGTGATTCAAGAAAGAACATAAGGACACGCATAAAAATGATGATAAAAAAAGTTTTAGTATTTTAAAAGCATAAAATAACTAAAATAAAATGACTAAAAGGTAAAGTAATCTAAAAAGTAAATAGCTAATAATTAAATGTAATAACCTTGACTTACCTTTATTGTTGATAGTTTTCTATTTGTGATGTTAGTTTTGATTGTGTAGGGTGTAGAGACTACTTTTGACAAAACCAATAATATAAAACTAAAGAGCAAAAATAAACAAATGTAGGAAAAGCCCATATAGTTGGTGCTATGAGGATGGGACGTACTTGGGAAATTTGGCAAGTTGGGGTGACAGGTGTTATGTTAACATACCAAATGACCAAGTCAAACAACAAGAGTAAATTGGGTATCCAAAAATCCAAGGCTATTAAATATGAAAAAAATCAAACAAGATATCCTAAATTAAGAAAGGCAAACGCAAACTCACCAAATCAAACCAAGGATACATGTTAAACAAGATGTTAAAATAAAATGAAAACAAATCAATGGTAAAAAGACTAAAAGAAATGGTAAAAAAACATTTATGAGTGAGTAGTAACAATCTGCATCACACTCATCAATGGAAAAAGGATGCATAAAAGGTAAAACAACATTGTTGAATGAATAGTAACAAACCACATCTCACTCAACAATGGAAAAAGGGTATGAACTCAAGTGTCCATAATAACAAGATATAAAAATCACGATAAATGGTAAAAGGAAGGTAAATTAAGTTTAGTAAATATAAAGTGATGTAAGGAAAATTATCCATAGTTGCTCAAACCTGTTGTTTCTCTACGGATAGATAACACTAAAACAAAATAGTGCTAGAATGTTTTTAAGAGGTGAAGAAGAAGGAATTATAAGAAGAGGGAAAACATATTTGGAATCATAATTTATGTATCAAGTGTGGAAAATGAAATGGGTAGAGTGAATAATGAAGGAAAAACCAAGGTAGAGAGAACTCTTTATCAAAGTCAAGACAATCAAACTAGGTTTGTCAAAACAAGAGGACTTTCAACCTTAAGGACTATGAAGAACTTATCTTAACAACAAAAGTCTTAGGTAAATAAATGGAGTATATATATCATCTCATGAAGGATATATACATGAAATTTAAATTAGACCTACCTCCCCATGACATGTTACCCTCTCTTCAAGACCCATTACAGAGTCATTGGTCTACTACAAAGATTGGGTACTTGCATGACAAAGTAGTTAGCACCATAGATTTTTTTAAAATCCGTTATTCCAATCTACTAGCCTACCACACCCCAAAGGGCTTTGGCTCTATGTGAAGTTGACTATGGAGTTTGATCTTTGATTAGAGATAGGAGATGTGCTTATTATCATGACTTTTGGTGTCAATTTGACTTTTGAAATTTGTATGTTACCTTTTAGATATCATTGCCTTTTATTTAAATTATTTGGATTTTAAATTTCTTTTGATGGATTTTTCTAGATTCCTCCTCCTTATGGATTTGGAAGAATAAACATGGGTGATAAAGATGAATTTCATTTGAAAACTTGGGACAAGGTGGCTAAGAGAGAGAACTTCAAATATCATGGGGTCTAAGAGTTTCATAAATCTAGGTGAAATAAAAGTGATATCTTGATTTCGACCTTGTTTTATCTAATGAGGAGATGAGAGAAAAGGGGAAATGAAGAGGAATGAAACATGAAACAATTTGTATTGCGTTAAATTGAAAAAGATGTGCCAAAAGGAAAAGAGGGATATAATGATATAAAAGTGTGATTCATTATCATAATAAAGAGGGAAATGGAGGAAAACATATGAAAATAGATTGTTGGGTAGATTCCATCTAGAAAAAGAAGAAAAAGATAAAGTTTAAGAACAAGGATCAAGAATCATGAAAATAATGGTAATTTTATGAGGAGGGTTGGATCCTATCCATGGTCTTATAAATCAAATCATAAAAGAGAGACCCATGAAGGTACTGATAAGCAAGAGAGAAAAAAAGAGAGGGAGCCTTTTTACAAAGCACCTCATAAAGAAAAACCCAAAGGATGTCAAAAAAACATTGGCAACAACAAAAAGAGAAGGAAATGATTAAAATATGGTAGTTTTATGAGGGATTTTGGGTCCTATCCATGGTCTTATAAATAAACTCATAAAATAAAGACCTAAGGGGTGTGAAAAAAAAGAGAAAATGTAGGAGGATAAAGAAGACTATGATACGTCAAGAAACCAAAAGACCAAAAGGGAGGACTAAAGTTTTTTGAAGGGGAGGAAACTACTATAGTTGTCATCATATGTTGGAAAAATCTTACATGATTGAGAATTAGGGGGAGTTTTAGAAGGTGAAATCCTCATGTTGCTAAATTTACGAGGGGACATGGTGAGAGGATCTTGGAATAATTTAGCTACTCCAAAGTCATAATAAGTGAAGGAATATTTAGGTAAATATAGATCTTAAGAATTACATGTAGGGGGAAAATTAGTAATCTCATCCATGATAGGAATAGTATGATCTTAGGGTAAGAAAAATGGAGGAATCTAATCCACAATATATGGGCGTGGCTTCTTAGTATTGAAAATGACCTAAAACTCATTGGGCTCATCATCATTGGAATCCACAAGAGTAACTTGAAGATCAAGATTCATGTTGATTAACTCAATTGATATTGAGGCTTAGGATTGGGAAGCTAGATGATCCATGGGTTGGGATCAACTTCATGCTTGTACCATTTTCCATTATGTAAGAATTTAATACACTAACTACCAAAAGAGGTGATGGCCCTCATTTGATGAGTCCATAGATAACCAATAAGAATGTTATAGGATAAACAAAGATCAAATAACATAAGCTTGGTTCTAACATTATCAGGTCTAATGGTCAATGGAAATCAAATAAATCTAAGTGGCTTTTGATTAGTCTTGTCAAAGCCATGACAAGTAATATGTATTTATTTAAGATGATCCTTGTTATAACCAATTTGTTGAATGAACCATAAGGATGTGACATTAGTACTAGAGCCTTAATCAACTAGAATTTTTTTGATAAGGGTGGTATTAATGGATAATTTTATAAAGAGAGGTGGATCATTAGTGCAAAAATGAATTTCATCATTGATCATGTCTTCTTCAAGAAATTAAATAGAAGGTTTGGAAGAAGGACACATAGTCTCAATGATATTGACATTAGTTGTTTGAGAATTGATAGAAGGTGGTTTTTCATATATGGAAGATGGATATTCAATTTATTTAAGTTGTTTCATAAGAAACTTATGATGATAAGGTGAAGTGTGGACCAACTCCATAAGAGGAATATTACAAGGCATAGAGTTGAGTTCTTCAAGAAAATTCCAATGTGATTTAGAAAAATAAGCATGAAGTTTAGAATTAAAATTATATTTAGGAGGTATAGATGTGGTGGGAGGATTGTAAGGAGGATGTTGTTCCTCAAGTGCTTCCAAATCATCATGAGTGGTAGTGGTACCTTTAAGTAGTTATTATTCTTAATATGGTTTTTTAGGATTGGTAAAAAGATCTTTGTGAGCCAATTTATGATGATAATTAACCTTAACAACATTGACATATTCAAAGTTGTTATAATATAGGTCATAATTAGCATTGATGGCACAAACATCCGTGAAATTTGATTGGTTATTGTTTGAAGAATATTATGGACTATTAGATGTAAAGGATTTCAAGTTTTTTCATTTTTGAGATGTGGTAGGATATTCTTAATGACTAATTTTGATCATAGGTTCATGGTTGAATGATTCACCAAACATATAAGAAACAACACACTTAGTGAGCCCTCTACAAGATTCATGAGAATACCCAATGTCAGCATGGAACCAATAGAATAGATCGGGATCATACCACTTAGGAAGAGAATTGGGATAAATGAAAGGTTTTGAGGGTGGTAAAAATTATTGCATTTTTTAAACCAAAAGAGGTGTATGAGATGGTAAAATAACATCATATTTTTCAAATCTAGGTTTGGGGTGGGGAGTATTACTAGTGATAGCATTAGATGTTTGAAAATATCCTTTAAGAATTGTATGATTGGGTTTGAATTGTTTCATAAAAAAGTATTGACACTTAGCTGAGTCAAGAACTTCATTAAGAGTTTAAGGAGCAAAGGTTCAAACTTTGTATTTAAGAGTGAAAATCAAAGTGGTAATAAAGAGTTTGAATAAATTATCATCAATCATATTATGATCAGCTTTATGAGCTAAATATTTCCATCTTTTAATAAAGTCATGAACTGATTCATTAGGAGATTGTTTAACATTTATGAAGTGACAAAGACAATTTTCACTATGTTAAAACTCTTTAACCAACAGATCGACCAAATCTTGAAGTTGCCAAATAAAATGTTGAGGAAGTTCATTATACCATTCTAATACAACACTAGTGTAACTTTTGACTAATAGTTTAGTTTTGGAAAATGTATTTATTTGGATCCACTCTTTGTAAAGGTTACCAAAGGATTTGAGGAATGAATCAGGGTCTTTAGTCCCATCATATTGGATAGCTGGAGTTATGTTACCAATATGAATGGATACAATGAAGGGTGTTAAAGGCTCATTTTTAATGGTTTGAAGCATCTTGTTATTCATTATGGGGTTGAAGAATAAAATTACATGAGGCATCCCTAAGAGGTGGAAGAATATAATTAGGATTAGTTTGACGATGAATAGATAGAGGTTGATTAGTTACATTGATTAAATGTTGTTGAAGTTGCATTATTTGGTTGGTATTAGACTTTTGCATGATATTAATTTATTGAATGACTTGAGCTAAGATTTGGGTTGTATCATGAGGTAAGTTAGTGTTGGTTAGAACAATCCCCAAATTAGTGTTAGGGGGAGGATTGGAGGATTTTTAGAAGGAGGGTTATTAGTGGGATTATTAAAGAGATTTGTATCAATCACTCCCATATTAGTTTGGATATTTTGAGAAGTGTCTTGATAAGTATGGAAAGGATTGGATCCATAAAATTAATCTTAATGTGTTATTTACACCATGTTATAGTTCATAAATGAAGGAGAAAAATTGTCCCAATAGTGATGGTTCTCTTGGGAGGAAAAGAGAGGAAAGAATGAACATCCCATATAGTATCTAAATGGATCGAGGTTATCCAAAAAGATTTTGATAGGAGACCTCATTCTAACTAAATAGAGATGAACAAGATGCAAAATTGGAAAAATGGGAAATTATATTGAAAAACAAGAAAAGCACGAAATAGAATTGGGTCAATTAGATTAACCTAGTGTAGGGAATAGGCCTTACAGGCTGTACGAGGTTGACTAGGTTGATCTAGTGTAGTGCACATAAGCCAAAAAAAAGTATAGGGTCAACCAAGTTGACCTATTACAATGAATAGGGAATAAGAAAAGATTGATAAAAAGATTGGAAATAAAAAAAGACAATTTATAGCTAATCTAAGAAAGTAAGTGTAGAAAGGAAACACACAATCAATTAAATTGATGTTGGCCAATTCAATTGATGTAAACAAAACAAAATCTTGCATGAACATTGGCTAATATAAGATTTTTCACACAAAATTAATCAAAGAACAATCAATCAACTTTGAAAGTAAATCTAGGTACTTGGTCAACCTATAATGTTTGATTAAATTATTAAGAATGATTTTAAATGTAAAGGGAGATTGGCTATAAGTAAGGTACTAGATATTAATCTATGGATAGATTTAGTTAAGTTTAGGAAGAAAAGGACCGTAGTGGTAATGATATAGGCTTGGTATTAGGGCTTACCCCTCACTTCACACACCACAAAAATAAGGGTAATGGGTGCTTAGCCAAAATATACCATTAACCATGCTTTATACTTGACTAGATCATCAATTCAACTTCCCCTTTGGTGATGAAACCCAACTAGGTTGGCCTAGGTGGTCAAATGTTGAAATGTTTGTTGATGTTTATGTGATTTGGCCATGTGTGAAAAATAATATAAATAGTGAAACTAAATGATTAATTGAAAATACCCTAATTAGACTATGTGAATTATTGTAATAATACAAATAATTGAAAATAAAGATGTGATTAACATATATGGTTTAATCTAATTTTGAAATAAGGTATTCAAGAAACTATATGGACAATCATGTATAATAGGGTCAATAGGGTCAAACTTGTTTTGTGGAAGCAAAGTCTAAAAATGAATTAGGTCAGTCAGGTTGACCTAGTTATTTTAGAAAACACAAAACATAAAATTAGGTCCACAGGGTTGACATAGTTGACTATGCAAGGGCAATTTTAAAGACTAAAAACTTTGAAAGGAAAGTATAGAAAAATAAAGATACAAAGAAATAGAAACTGACCTAAATGGTTTAGAGATGAAAAGGAGAAGATTATTGATCAAAAAACTTGGAGAAAACTATCAAAAAATTATAAACTACGTTGAGCTGGTCGACCAAGCAATACAGGAACTTGTTGAAAAAGTGTTTAAAATGCACTAGGTCAACCTATTTGACCTAGTAGATGAATAATAAGATTTAAAATATAAAAAACTTGCACTGGTTTGTGCTGGTTAATCCAATTATTTGAATAAAATTTTAAAATTCTTGAAACATGTATTGGGTCAAGTTGGTTTAGCTAGTTACCTATTCTTATAAACCTATGCACATAGATAAATAACTATATCAATAGGATCGATCCAACATAATAAAGATATAATAAAAATAATGATGAATAGATATGAAATAAGTGAAAAAAATCTTGTAAGGGTTTGATTCACATCAAGCTCACTAGAATGCATGCAATCATAAATACTTCATGTCCATTTATCAATCTTGGATTAGATGGGATAAATCACACCTATAATTCTAATTGGGGAGCATACAATTTTTAAGTGGGAGCATGACCAATGTGAGTATCTACTAGACCAAATTAGGGGACCACTTGTCAAAACACACCCTGTGAGATACGGTTCTAATGCCTATAGTCTAACACAATTACATAACAACCCTAAAAGAGTCCTATTATTTAATATTTCACTAATGTAATAAAAAGAAAATTAAATCTAATCTATTTCACACCAAAGCTTATGGCATAAAGTGGGGGTTAGTAAAGCAAAGCAATCAAAACATGTATATAGAACTCCAAATAATGTACGTATGAGTAACACCCTAATACATAGAATATGAATAGTAATATTATTCGATCCAACACTTATGCTACTTCTATCTACTAAAATAAATAATAACAAAGTTTTAAAATACTTATCTGAATGTGAACCCATTGAGACTCAATCTCTCCCTTGGCCAAAGGGGCTTCACAAGTGTTTGTTGTGGTTTGTAAGGATCACTTTTTTAGGCCAAAGCATCTAATACCTATCTAAAAGACTATATTATCCAAAATAAGAAACCTAAGCTAGTTATCCTCAAGTAGAATGGTGGAAGAGTAGATTGTGAAGAAGCACGAGTGAATAATAACAAAAATGTCCTTATATATATAGGAGAAACTTGCCCTAAAATCATTTGGGAATGTCAATTGTTCTAGGTCAACCCAGTCAACCTGCCACATTTTTGGGCTAACTCATTAGATCTATGTTAGGTCAGTTAGGAAGATAACAAACAAAAAGAGAAAAAATGTCTACAAATTGTACTAGGTCGACCTAGTATGTTGACAGGTTAAAAGGGTTCCAAGCAAGGAAATGAAGGATAAAAAGAGGAAAAGGACTAGAAGACTGTGCAAAGGAAGATAAAAATTTTAGGGAAAGGTTTTAGGAACTAGATTGATTTGTAATAATATGGAAAAAATGGACAACAATCTTGCAAAGAACTGAAAGTTTGCCCACCCCTTTCTCGGTGCACCCCTTAAGGCATGCACTTAGAGAGATTGAGCCTCAATCAATAAAATTGGGAAAATATTATGTGTATATAGCTTGAAGGTGGTTCTAAGAATCTCAAGAATGTCTTGTGATCAATATGAAGAAGATAACATGTATGATGAAGTTTACTATGATAGTGAAGAAGGAAAACCCGAATTAGACCTTGAAGTTGAGCTCATAAGTACACTTGATGATTTAAAACATTAAAAGAAGAATATCAAATATCTCTAGAGCTATTTAGAAGAGGTCAACACAAGGTGTAAGTCAAATGAAGTTGAGTATGACTAGTTGAAGACAAATCTATATTCCTTGAAGGTTGAGAATGAACAACTCAGACAAATTAAGCAAGTCTAAAAGAGAGCATGAAAAGTTAGAAAAAATCAAGAGTAATAATCTGAAAAGATCAATCAAGCAACCCAATAATATAAAGGATAAGTCATCATGGAACCATGGTTAGTAGAGAAATGTTGTTTGCTACATTTTTTACAATATAGGACACATTGCAATATTCTGATCTAATAGAGTTATAAGGTTCACAAGATTTAAAAAGACATAAAAAGCTCTTAAAATTCAAAATAAAGATCAAACATTGGTATGGAAGACAAAGTGTAGTCTGTAGACACTAAAATTACATCACACACATGTGTAACTCCCTATGTTAAAACCCCAGGCCCATTTTAATAAAAATTAATCTCCCTAACCCATACTTTTACCCCTCACACATTTAATTAGTTTAAAATACTTAATTAAGTTAATTAAAACCCCCTATTTCCACCTTACCTGGCCACCTCACCCTATGACTAATTCTCCTCTGATGAGTCACCTCAAGACCTGGTCCCCTCATCCTAACTACCTAAGACTTTATCCCACTTCCAAACTAAATTCCTAAACAACTACTTCCTTCTTAACCTCTTATTTTTGCCATTTTATAATGGGTATCACACTTTCCATGCATAAAAATATAAAATAGGACAAAAATTGAAAGGTTTACCTATTCTAGGGCCGTTGACATCAAAAATATAATCCAAACTCTAGCCATCATTTCAGGTCAACAAAAACTAAGAAAATTGATTCTTACTCTTGTTCAGGCTCTTAGCATTCTATTTTTGACATCCAAGCTTACAATCACCCTACATAAGTCAATCACCATTAGCAAATGAACTCTTAAGGACAAATAACATCCATTTGTTCTCTTTATTCAAGCATTCTAGTTTGGACTCTCAGATAGAAACCATCAACCTGGAACTTATCATTCAGTGACCACCATAGCTAAGTATATCACTGATATTGTAGGTCGTTTAAATATTTATTCTTTTATTTCTTTATATCTACCTTGCACTACTTTACACACTTTTGAATGTACCCTTATGATGGATTTACAAAACTTCCTTGCTTATTTCCCCTGACATGCATACCAAACCTCTGACCAAACTTAACCAAGCCATAAACTCCTTGTCCTAACTCTGTCAACCTCTCTGACCTGATCCAAACCATTTCCTAGACCTGAAAAAGCTCTCTGTAGCTTTTAAGATAATTATTTCCCCTACCATTATGGGCATCCTAACCAACATTAGTCACCTTAATACTGATCTTGATATCATAACCAACATTGGTCATACACCTATCGATGTTAGTGACTATCAATTTCCTAACCTCTTCAAAAACCTACCTAGACAACTTCTAAAACACCAACAAAACACCTCACCTGCATCCTATCACTCTCTACTATGAACAAGTTGTTTATAGTGGTAATTTTATCTCTCTTTTAATCTCTATTTACCTCTAGTTTAGTTATTTATTATTAATTTTCCTCTTAAAAGTGGACTATCATCTCTAGGGAAGTTTCACACTTCCCAGAACAAGCACGTAGTTTGGCATCCCACTAATTTATCAGCTAACAAACATCTTGTGGTAGTGTTTTATTATCTATAGGTAGTCCTCCCCAGCCAAAGAGGAGTGCTCACATTGTCTAGATATGGCACACAAACTAAATCTAGGTTCATTCTAATCACTTATCCCCATCCTTCTCTCTATTTTCCTTTAAATTTAAAATAGACAAAATTTAGTGACACATTTATTGGCATGCCCAGTGGGACCCTAGATTTTTCCTTGGGTTCATTTCTTGTTTTAAATATTCATATATGTTTATTATAGTGAAATTTCATTACTTACACTTCCTTCTCTTTTCTCTTAAAAATGGAAAACTTAATATTTTATTCCTCTGTTTAAAAGGCAGTAAAATTGAAAGTGTCTTTCTTTTCTCCTTGCCTCTAAAACCAATTTGTCATTTTATTTTACAAACAAAAGAAAATATCTTTTTTTTTCCTCTGGCATCCACATTAAGATAGTGAAATTCATATTCTATTCCTATTTCCTCTTTGTTTTCATTCCAATCTCAACATTTCAAATTTGGGTTTAAAACTTACTACATTTCATAGTTTGCTTGTTGCATATTAACTCACCTAGGTAATTACAAGCATTTTGAATAAATTGTAGTGCACCTATATTACAAAACCAAATCACTTTCACATAAGAAAGCATAAAAAATCACCTAAGAAAAGGCCCATCAAGATTACATCACCTAGTGGATCACCTTACCTTCCCTAGTTATCCTACTTGGATTTCACTACCAAGGGGAGAACCCACTCCATTCTCTGGTAGAGTATAATCTCTAGATAGAAGGTATATTTTGGCTATGTAGCCTAGCTCACCTCTAGGTTTGTGAAGTATAGAGAGTAAGATCCTATAATAATCCATGTACCTAGTCTAACATAGATTCCCTTTTGATCACCAAAACAAATGTTAAACTAGCTCTAGATTGCTTTCTAGTACCTTTGATAACCAAATTCTCTTCTCACTATCTGATTAAGGCATAAGCCAACATGAGACTAAAATTAATCTCTAGAACTTAATATTTGTTGGCTTCATGTTATTTTTCTCCTTTTCAATTATATTATGTATTTTTGAGTTGGTAAGGACGCTTTTATATTGATCCATAAAATCAATAATATTTCTAAAGCTCATATTGTATAACCTATTATCTCAAGTTTTTTGAGTGTCATTTCTCCTTAAACATGCCTTTTACATCTAATATTTTACCTATTTTTAGGCTTTGATTTATTAAAAACATCATATTTTCCATTTCAAATATTTCATAGTGACCAACATTGGTTAACACTATCAGTATCAGTAGACTTTACTTATCAACATCATTTGTTCCACTGACGTTGATAATCTTTTCCTATCGATATTGGTCATCCCTACCAATGTCGGTGACTATGTAGTTTTATTTGCTCAAAATAGCAAGATAAAATATCCTATTTCACTACATTCAAAAGTGGTTTTTATTTTTATTTTTTCAAATACAAAGTATTAATACTATTTAGACCACCTCTTGCATGGTATTGACACGAGCTCAAGCCAAAATTCTTGCCGATTATGTAAGCCAAAACCATTCCACCTTCCTCTCTTACTTCTAATTCTATCATGGAGCATACTTTAGACACAGAGCATACTCTTAATCCCAACTAAATTCCCATTGTTCCTGAGGGAGATCAATATTTCACTAAATTTTTTATCACAATGTGGTAGCCCTTCAGCATTACCTTACTATGAGTCAAACCCATAATTTTACAGGTGATCCAATATATGGTATGCCAACCTCTTTGATAGAGACAACCTTAGTTTTAATTTCCTCCATTGTGTTCCCCATAATTACCCAACTATAAATAGTGTCCAAAATATGGCATCTCTAACTACCCAATCCCACCTAAACACTGGAGTAACTTCCCTACTTTCACAACCACAACTGGTTTACCCAAGTCACACACCATTTCAAAATTTAGTGGTGCCTATTCCATCTACCCTTATGCCTATAATTACTCAAGTTATAACTCACCCTTCATCCAGCCTAACCATGTCAATAATTCAACCTGTAGTAACAACAACTAACCAAGGCATAATTCCAACCCAATGGGACAAGTTATTTTTCTTCCCACACCTCAGTCTATGACTCATTATCCTTTTGTTTCCTTGACACAACCTCACAAAGCTATCTCATATGCTCCCTATAATTCCTATAAGCTTCCTTAAACTTAGGAGGAATTCCCCAAACTAATCCCCCTCTAGACCTCATTAAGATGTCAATGGACAAGATGTCTAGTTTAGAGACATTCGTTTCTAGTTCAAAGAATGTACTATCTTATGATCAGATATGAAATGAACCAATCCACCCTTTGGTGCCTATTCATACTTATCCAAGCCAATGGGAACCCCTAGATTTACTCATTTTTATAGTAAAGAGGACCCACAACAACACTTTTGAGCATTTATACATACTTATTATTTAATAGGACATGATGATGTGTTACTACTTCGCACTTTCCCTGTGTCTCTTTCAAGTGCTGCCTTAGATTGGTATAGCTCTATTCCTCATCAATCTCTTTTCTCATTTACCCAACTTTCACAAATATTTATATACCATTTATGTATTAACATTTCTAAGAAAGTTTCTATAACAGACCTATATTCTATCAGACAATTTGATGATGAGTCTATTACTAATTTTGTCGCTCGCTAGAGAAACATGATCAATCAACTCTCCTTATCCTTACCTAAACCTAAGATTATTGATATTTTCTCAAGGTCATGTGCTAATTACAACTCATCCACACTTTAGGTACAAACTTTTCACACATTTGATGAAGCTTTTACAATGGCACAAAAACTTGAGGTTCACACTATTGATGAAGGCAAAGTCAAGTTGTGCAATAAGAATCCCAATAATAAGATAAATGACTCCTCCTCTAAAACTTATCCCTCTAACCAAAAGGTTAAAGGCTCTACTAATGTGGTGGTTGTTAATTCAACCTCTTCCACAACCACAAACCAATCGAATACTTCCACTTCTCAAAATTTGACCAAGCATTTCCAAAAACAATATGAACAAAGACAATATACTCCCATTGGGGAATCATATAAATCCATTTTGGAGAAGCTATTACAAAAAGGTATCATAACCCTTCCTCAGATTAAACCTCCTATTCAATTTAACCCTTCCCATCCTATCCCAACCTAGTATAAGGAAGATGAGTTTTGTAGTTACCATCGAGTTAAAGGTCACAACTCTAATAATTGCAAGACACTCAAGAATATTGTTCAAGATATGCTTGATAGAGGTGAGCTCATCTTGGATAATCCTAATGAACCTCCCCATCAAAGTATGGATGTTTTCAAGCACCATTTTCCTAACCATTCACCAAATTAAAATATTATCCAGTCCACAACTAACTCATGTGATCATAATATCCATATTGTTAATATGGTCTTTCCTTTATCTTCAGTTTAACCAGCCCCTCAACATGAGACACCTATTTCATTGACTCCTCGACATTCAATGGCACTTGTTTTACCAATTCTTCCTCCTCAAGTATAAGATCCTATTTCACCCATTCCACTCCCTCGAGAGGAAGATCCTCCTTTGCCACTCATTTTTCCACTTAAGGAGCCTATAATCCTAATTCTATTTACACTAATATTACCTATCCTCTTATCATTTGAAAACCACACTATACCAGTTCCTTAACCACATATTAAAGGAAACATCTTTCCTATATTATACACTCTTGAAGAACCTTCTTCCCCTACCACTCCTCCACCTATAGAGAGTGATACCTCACCCACTTCACCTTTACACCTAGAAGAGTCTATCTCATCTACTCCCATAATAGATGAGAGACCTATTTTTCTGATGGTAATTGCACCACTCTTACCTCTTCTTTCAGCTATGGAGGATCATAATTTACCCACACCTCACCCATATGTTGAGGGAGCCATAATACCTATGTTTTACCCTCTTGAGGAACCTACTTAACCTACCTCCCCTCTACCCATGGTAGATCAAGTCTCTTCTCCTATTTCAATTAAAGAATACCCCATTGTGGTTCTTTCTCATCTTTGGTCTGAAGTAGTATAAACTAATAATTTTTCTCTTTCCTAAACACTACATCTTTCTAAAGATGCAACTGTAAGGCCCATGTTAATATTATCAAAACCCTTCTCATGTTTGGTGAAAAATCTATAATTTATTGACTCCATGAAGCTTGACCATGTGGCATTTTTGGACCTACTTATGACTCCATATCCAACACAATGAATGTTGACCTTTATCACACTCCCCTTACTACACTTTACCCTAAAGTCTTTGACAAAGCTAGAGTTTCTTCACCAAAAGCACTAGAATTTCAACTATATATGTCAGAACCCTCATCCTCATAAGAATATGTTACATTAAATAAGATTAGGCCTTTAGGTGTACACCCCATTTCTAATTTAGTTCATCCACAAGTGAAATTATATTTGACTCCTCAACCATAAATTGGAGTTTCTCATCCTAAAACATAGAAGAATGTTAAGTCTTCTAGACCTCACCAATCTCTTCTTCAACCCTCAACTTTACCACCCACTTTAGGGTTGCATCCTTCTACTTTAGTTGGAATATCATCTAACCAAGCTAAATAAAATGTTAAGATACCCCCAATCCTACCTTTGCCATTTAGTAGACCTCTCACATTTGACACTAAGAAAGTGACAGTAAAACATATAACTCCACCATCTCTAAACAAGACACCACATAAAATTACCTTTACAACATTGAAATAGAATAATGTGTCCACTCTTATTAGTATAACAAGCGTGAACCCACTTACAGGCTCCCAAAGATTTTTCTTACGTCAGTTATTGAAATATTTGGTAATAACTCTTTCTCCCATTAAGACTTATAGTCATTTTGGATCAAAACCATCTTAGTTTAATGATACACAAGTTTGTTTATATCATCATTCACCTAGACACAATACTGAGAATTGTAAAGCCCTCACTGTGGTTATTCAACAACACTTTGATGTTGACACCCTTTTTGATGACACTACCATTAACCTTACTATTATTCCACCTTTGGTATCTCTAGTGCCTCATACCATTCCACCAAAATTCAAACCCAAAGATGTTGTTGTCACCCCTTTCCCTCCTCCCTCACCAAATTTTAAAATCAACATAGTTAGTGTGGCCACATGATCAAAAACCCAAAAGGATAAAGCTAAGGAAAAGGAAACTACACCTTAGACCCATCCCTTCAACAAAGACACTCCCCCTACTAACCCTAATATTTCCATCTTGGGTGTTCCTAAAGCAACATCTTCAGACATTATTCAAAGCTCAATGGTAAAAAAACTTCACCAAACTCTTATGAAAATGTCTTTGTATGAGTTAATCCAAAGATAATCACAACATCATTAAGCTTTGACTAGTGATTTTCAATAAATTGAGGTACAATTTGTTTACCCCAACCTCTTAAATCTTTGGTTGACTCCCTTAATTCTATATCCCTGATTTCTTTCAATAATTCAAAAATTCCACTTCAACATCTCGAAGATCAAGATTCTACCCTTTTCATTACCACATATATTGATCAAGCTCATATCAAGAGAGTTATGATCAATGGTGAAGCCAATATTAATATTATTTCCACCCATGCCTATAAAAAACTAGCCCTTCCTGATAATTACATGTCTCAAACTGATGTGGTACTCCATTCCTTTAACAACACTACAACTACTATAGTGGGCACTATTATCTCACATATTCATGTAGGTCCCTACATAATTCTTGAGCTCTTATATGTTGTGGAATGAGAGTTCCAATATAAGATACTACTTGGATGACCTTGGATACATGCTATGGCATGTGTACCCTTGACTTTGCACTATTGTGTCAAGTTTCAACATGATGGACAAGTACATGTTATATTTGTTGACCCACCTCTATTTAAAACATGTAATATGACCTATAGTCCCAATGAAGTTCTCATCCCATTTAAAAATTCATCCTCCTCTCATGATTCTTTTAAATATTCCTTAAGCTCCACTCCTACAGTTACATAGATACCAACAACACAAATTCTTGATAAAGATTCCATGGAAGAGACCTTTCAATGTTTATCTCTTGGTGAATATCATTTGTTGACACTTGACATGTTCTATATTCCACAAGAATATGTAAACCTCCACATGCACCTAAATTATGACTCCCATATTTGGATGATCATCCCTTATTCCCCCCTAATCTTTGAATCAATTTCACATATGGGGTAGTTGATCAAGCTCCCATTGTCAGCAACCGATCTTCTTCACCACAACCATTCACCTGTGATTTCTCTTTTTTAAGTAACCCTAGATTAATCACACTTACCTATATAGGTGTGCCTAGAAAGGATTTGGTTTGGGTCATTATGAATAAGGTGTCCACATGCCTATTGAATATCCTACTAGCAACACAATTGAAAATGCCAAAAAGAGGCATGGTGTGGGATATGACGAACCAAACAAACTCACCAAAACCTCCCATCAACCAATTATCAAAGAACAAATCTCTTTTTATCCACCTTCTTATCTTCCATCACCCATATAATTGTAGGTATCTATACCTCCTATTTTTTTTCAATAAATGTCATCTATTTGGGGCCTCTTATGTATCATCAGGGTAAGGAAATAAGGTCCCTTCCTCTCATTCATCCTGAAATAATTGATGAAGATTCTCCCACTATTAACACTATCTAATGTCAAGATGATGATGAAATTATCACTTACATGGGTACAAATGATTCTTATATCCAATGATCACTTCCATTCAAAACCCAAGCTATGTTAAATGAATCAACCATTGACATCAACTTGCCCTCTCATGATAACCTTCACATCCTCAAGATTAGCCAATATTTAGATTCCTCTGAGCAAGTTAATTATACCACATTTCTTAATGATCATAACAAAGCTTTCACTTGGTCTTATAATGATATGCCTAGTATTAACCCCTTTATCATCACTCATAACATTGTCATCAATCAAGATGTTAAACCCGTTAAGTAGAAACTTCACAAAATGCATCTTCATATCTCTCTCCTTGTTAAAGAGGAGCTCTAACACCTCCTCTTTGTTAACTTTATCCAATCCATAGACTACCCACAATGGATTTCCAATATTTTTCCTATCATGAAAGTGAATATAAGAATCCATATTTTCACTGACTATCACAATTTAAACCTCACTTGTCTAAAAGATGATTTTCCATTGCCTAGTATTGATCAACTTATTGATCTAACATCTAGCTATGAGATGTTATCACTTATGAATGGATTCTATAGATATAATAAAATCTTGGTTTCTCCTAAGGATCAACACAAAACCACCTTTATTATCTTATGGGGAAATTTTTATTATTAGGTCATGCCTTTTAGCCTCAAAAACACTGGTGCAACTTACCAACAATGCCATGACCTACATTTTCCATGATCTGCTACACAAAATTATGGAAGATTATGTGGATGAATTACTTGGAAAGTCTAAACTTCACCAAGAACACTTGACAATTCTCAATACCATATCCACGCATCTTCTCTAATATAATGTTAGACTAAACCCAAAGAAATGTGTTTTTGGTTTTCTTTCTGGTAAAATCTTAGGTTTTCTCATTTCTCTTCATGGTATCAAATTCGATCTTGCTAAGGTTAGAACAATTCTAGATATGCCTCCACCTACTAATATCAAACAAATCCACAACCTATAAGGCAAACTTCAATCGATTTGATGCTTCATTTTGTAGTTTTTAGATCACTACCAACCCTTTCATCATCTCCTCAAAAAGGATGTCTCCTTCTAATGGAATACAAAATTCACCTTTGATGCACTTAAAAAATACCTCCTTTCCCCACCAATTCTTATTCCAGCTAAGGAAAATTATCCTTTTTACTATTACATCTCTGTAATAGACCATTCTCTAAGTGTTATGATTACACATCAAGATGACCAACATCGAGAGTATAAATTTTATTACATAAGCCACACACTTATTGATTATGAGACTTGATATACCCACACTAAAAATCTTTGCCTTACATTGGTATTTTTTGTCTCTAAGCTTCAACATTATCTCCTAAATCATAAAACCTATGTGGTCACCCATACTAATCCTCTCAAATACATGCATTCTAAACCTTATCACAACCAACATGTAACTCAGTGGCTCATTCTTCTTGTTGAATTTGACTTAAAGTTCATTCAATAAAAATCAATTTAAGGGCAAAAAATCATGGACCAGTTAGCTGCTACCCCTTTACTTAACAATCAACCTTCAAATCTTGAATTCCATAATGAACCTATTGTAACAATATCCATCTATGGTGTTTCATATGAAATGATGATTTTATTTGATGAATATAAATTCTAACATGGTGGGGGTGCCAGTGTCATACTTATCCCTCTAGATGGTGAGCCTATGACTTTGTCATTTAAACTAGATTTTGAATGCACTAACAATATGGATAAATATGAGGCTTTGATTCTAAGACTTCAAACAAATCTCTTCTTAGGTATCAAATCCATAACCATTTTTGGTGATTCTCATCTAGAGGTTAACCAAGTTAATGGTTCTTGCCTATGTAAAAAAAAATTATATAATGGTATAAACATCATGTAGATACACTCTTGGGATCATTTGAATCTCATCTCTTACAAACTATTCCTTTATCTATAAATAAGTTTGTTGACATGATGGCTTCACTTGCTTCACACATGCCCTCTTCATCCTCCTCTTTGAGAATCTATGTCACTATGCATCACTTAACATTACCCTCCTACATCTCAGCTAACATCCTCTTTGTAGGAAATGTAACAACCAACCCATAAGACTTATGTTATAAATAACTCACATATTATCTTTCCTTCTCTATTACCCCTCTTGATCTTTTTAATAATGGGAAAAGGGCCTTCATAAAACATACAACTCATTACATTATACTAGGGGGACTTCTCTACAAATGAGGTTTTGATGGTCTTCTCCTTAGATACCTAACAAGGAATGAGACTCCCTTTTCTATTAAGGAAGTCCATGATGGGATTTTTTGTGGGCATTTCAATGGTCACATAGTTGCTAAACATATTCTTTGACTTGGCTATTATTTGCCCACACTTCATCAGGACTATGTCGACTATGTTTGGTATTGTGTCAAGTGTCAACAAAATGCTAACCTTCTTCACATTCCTAGTCATGAATTACAAGTTTCCAAATACTTTTGGCCCTTCTCCCAATGGGGCTTAGATCTAATCAGAGAGATTAACCCTAATTCATCACTTCATCATCATTCTATCATTACTACCATTGAATACTTCACCAAGTGGGTCAAGGTGGTCCCTCTCATCTCCACTAAAGTTGACAAAATTGCTGACTTCATTAACCACAACATCATCTGTCATTTTAATATACCTCACAAGATTATAATAGATAATGGAAAGTCTTTCAAAAACAAGACTGTTCAAAGTCTTTGTGATGCATTTGGAATCAAATTAAGCTTCTCATCACCATACTATCCCCAAGCTAATGGACAAGTAGAAGTTTCTAACAAAACTTTGACAAAAATTCTCATGAAGGTAGTCAATGATATGGGAAAGGATTGGCACACACACATTCCCTTTGCGTTATGGGCTTACCTCACTGGCATTCAAACCTCAACAAGTGCTACACCTTTTTCATTGGTATATGGGATAGAGGTTATTTTACCTCTTGAGGTCCAAATTCCTTCTCTTCACATTTCTCTACATGATATACTTACTAACGATTCCTTTCACTAAGAATGTTTGGCCCAAATTGAGTTACTTGATAAGCATCATCTCATAGCCCTCAACCACATCCAAATCTATCAAGAGCGTATAAAACATGCTTATAACAAAAACCTCAATGAATAAGATTTTAATATAAGAGATCTTGTCTTGAAATAAAATAAACATGTGACAAACATGGAGAAAAGAAAATGGGGTAAATTTACTCCTAATTGGCTTGGACCTTATATCATAACTCACAAGTATGGTTTAAGAACTTATCATTTGTCTTCTCTTTAAGGAAGGCCAGAACCAGAGCCTTTAAATGCCTTATACCTATGACCATTATTTTGTTAACCTTGCATTATTTTACTTCATGTTTAACTTGAGCTCATCCCTTGGGCATCCCTATTACATTAATTTCCCTTCCTCTCCACCCTTACTCCTATACTATTAGATAACTTACACAGTGGTATGGTTTTATCCTGATAGGGGAAAACTCCTAAGGCTCTATATTTTTGTCCATGACTAAAAGTAAAAAAAATGGGATATTTGAAAAAAGTTCTAAAATCTCAAGTCATGTTTTTCAATGTAGACTTCTCCCTTGAAGTACAACTACATAAATTTCCTCTACTATTATCAATAGACTACTCCCTTGAAGGATAGCTATTTTAAATTAAAATAAATGCTTAGACCACTCCTTTGAAAGATGGCTAAGCCAAGATTTGTTCTCAAAAGGAAAAACAAATGTAAAGGTGCTCTTCACCTATTTGCATGACCTTAACCTATATAAAATCCCATTGTAGGCTTCCGGCATCAATCAGCTTACAAAAAAAAAAAAAAAAAAAACAAACTTTAAGTCATGGACTTGCCTATACTAGCTCTTAGGTCACCCACAAAAGGGACATATCATTTGTACTTGGAGGTTTTGCAATATAAACATTTCCTCTCATTCTCCCCTTTTCCCCCTCATACTCTATCAAGGGATTGTGAAGCTCACTTAACATGAGATACATATGATGCTTCTCTAACAAACACAATGATTCAAAGATATAAGGCATGAAAGAGGCTCATTTTCCTGAGCCTATTTATGTTATAAATTATGGTCTTTGCCAATGAACAATCATTTTACCTTTTTATTTTTTCCATCTACATCACATGTCAATATATGTATTTAAAATGTAGAAACAATGTCATACTAACATTAACTTGACATAAACATCAACCTAAAATAACCCATTTATTTTATGCATACACCATCATAATAAATGGAAAAATGCTGAAATAAATTAACCCACTCAATTTACTCATTTTAAGCATACACCATCACAAATATGGAAAAATTCTAAGATGTAGATAACCAATCAACTATGCATATACCATCACATAAATGGGAAGGCTAGTCTAACATCAAATAACTTGATCAACATCCAAATTAACATAGAAATACATAAACATCATCCATATTAGCATCATAAACATAAGCAATGCATCTCAAATAGACACATGGAAATAAATGAACATCTCATATATAAATATGTGATCAAATACATGTTTATCATCTACATCATAAAAATCTCTCAAAAAGTACATCTCGCATCTTTGGCTCATAAGCTAGTATACATATAACATATATAAATAAAAAACTAACAAAAATGAAACCTA
Source organism: Torreya grandis (assembly GCA_037957365.1). Lineage (NCBI taxonomy): Eukaryota > Viridiplantae > Streptophyta > Pinopsida > Cupressales > Taxaceae > Torreya > Torreya grandis. The sequence goes on from JARHVA010004120.1 coordinate 792,287, forward strand.
GAGTCCTCAAGGCTCTCCCTAAGGTCATGAAGATGTAGTATCATCACCTTTCTCTATCTTCTTGTGTCAATGTGAGCTAGAATCTATCACATGTGGCATCAACCTATCCTACTCTCTAAAACTCTGAATATCATTATATCTATGGGAACTCTCTAATCACCCTCTCATAGTAAGCAATCTCATCTAGGGTAGTTGAATACCTCACCATCGATATAGTTTGTAGAAGACCCATGACACCTAATGATGGCCCAATTTATATTGGTCCCTATGGTGGAGGAGGAGTGACTTGGCCTACTACTACTCTTAGAATATCTCTCTTTATCATCATTGCTATCACTTGACCCTATAAAATAGTCTTATGGCCTTCTAGTGCTATGACCTGACCCTACAAAGCCCCAATCTACCCCTACAACATCACCACCTATCCGTATAAGGCTAAAACCTCTACTTGGGCTATCTCTCAAGCTTACATCATTACATCTCAAGCATGTACTAATATATCTCATGCCTATAGTGTTACATCTCTCTCCTTGACTAGCCCTTATAAGTTTGATGGTGGCATCCTAACCTCCACTATCAGATGCAACCCTACCCACCAAGTTGTGTAGGAAGTTATACACCCTGGGTCCCCAATACTTGGACTTATTGGTAGCTCCTCAAAATCTAGCCCCTCAGTCTCTTCAAGCAATGGAAATGGTGCCTCTATGTCATCCCTCTTATATCAAGGGAAGGCATATAAAATATCTTGTAAGAGCCCAAACTGTCTCCTAACCCATGCCATGGGTACCATCTCCAGCTCACTGATCCATCTGCCCTTGACCCATAATGAGCTCTATAACCCAATCAATTGCTCTTCTTAGCCTTTAAAGACTAGATATGTCAGATATAATCTCCACATGATATCTGTAGGGATTATCCCCTTGATCATATGCCTATAATAGGTAATGTATCATATGATGCTATCCACTCAGTTCTGTGCCATCCCATCTCTCTACCATCTAAATCTAACCATGAAGATGACTAGAATAGTGGTAGGTAGCCTTAGTGGTCATGTCACCATGATGTGATCATATGCCCAATATTGTAAAAGATGGCTGACATACAAACTATATCACTAACACAACCTCAAACCCCACAACTCTCTATATAATTATGCCAAAAATACTAGACCCTAGGCAAAAATGGTTCACTACTCTATCATATATATAAGTACACCAATCAAATAAATCAAAGATTTCCCTCTATTTACATTAGGTAGGGCATAAACCATGATCTTGATCATCATCAGGATGCTAAGATAATGCTACTCCTCATCAACCATGTAGAGTGGCTCATATGCAAAGCTGGTAGAATGGTAAGTCACCTCACTAGCATGCTCCCCATATAAGTTGACCATATTTATATCATGCTCCTCTCTTGAGCATGTAAAAATATCTTCACCCTAGAGTGGTAGTCATAGAATCCTATAAAAATCCTCATGTGTCACTGTCAACTCTCTGATTGATAGATGGAAGGTGTTAGTGGTATATTCCCACCTCTCAATTAGCATGATCATCAATGACACATCCCATTAAATTTGATAGTATTGTTGTACTCCTCCCAAACCAATGGCTACCATATGATCCCACTCGTTAAGAGTAACATCTCTCATCATCCATGTCAATTACCTCGATAGATGGTCTCTTAGTGTAAGCTCCATCCTCACCTACATCTATACATAAATGAATCATGTCACATCCTTTTTAATATACTCCCTCACCACCTTTTTCCTTACTCATTAGGAGAACTACATTGGTTTGAGGCCCTAAACTAGGATATGTAGGTTGTACTCAATCAATATGGGGTCTTCTAATGTTAACTCAACCATAAACCCACCTTCTTAATTACCTAGGCTTCACTGCCTCTCTCTCTCTCGCTACCCTAGGCCTGCCCACCTATTCCAACTCTAGGCCTCACTGCTTATATTCTTGACTCTTAATGTTATAACCTAGATTTTAAAACAAACATAAACCTCTCAACTATCTTTTTACCTTTTTTCTTAAAACCACCCTTTTAGATATTTTTCCTAAGTTTTAGGAGAACTACATTGGCTTGAGACCCTAAACTAGGCTATGTAAGAAGCACTCAAATGACACAGGGTCTTTTGAGGCTAACTCAGCCATTAGGCTAGTTGACTACTCCCATTGGAAATTATAAACTCACCTTTCTCTTATTTTTTACTTTTTAACAGTGACCTACATCAACATTAATGCTAATGTTAGCACTTTATTAGCTTATGTATAGACTGATGTCAATTAGCACACTACCAACCTCAGTGTTGGGTCAGCTGACATCGATTGACCTTAGCACTAGATCAACCAACATTAGTCAACCTCAATGCCATGTTAGCTGATGTTAGTCAATAATCAACTGACATTGACTGATCTCATTGATGTCAATGACTGGTTCAACCCCAAGGTTGAATGATCCAAACCCAACCTACCCATTTTCCCTAGAAAACTACCCCCAAATCCCCTTAACTTCTCCTACACCTACCCTAACCTCTTTTCTACCCTCCCCCCAATCCTATTTTATACACATTCACCTATCATTTAAACTAAAAATTTTAAATATAAAATCAAATTAGTTTAGGCTTTTACCTCATCTCACCATCTCTTCTTTGTTAGCACCTATGGTATTGCACCTCCTGCTAGGTCCCCTCCTTGTGTTTCCATCTCAAATCACTCTTGATGTTCTATTTCTTCTCTCTAATCAACAAGTTGTAAATGAGTTTGGTGGACCACTAAACCCCCTTTTATCAGGTTTGGTTAGCCATCAATGTCGGTAATCTTGACCTAACCTATCGACATTAGTGCTTATAATTATTGATATCAACAACATTGCCCTAATTTTGTTGACATCGGCACTTTACCTTACTATTATCAGCACATGTTATCAACATCACCACCTTTCAAAACATGTATTCCACCACAAAAACACCCAACTTTATACAACCTTACACATACATTGGGGTAATTGGAGATCACATATATCTCCCCCAACCATGACAAAATGACATTAAAGATAACTCAAATCTTCACCCTCGATGATTGTACTTGGAGATCATGAATATTTCCTCACTCATTGACCCTTTTACACCAAGAGTACATTGTTTGTCCTAACTGTAGCTGGATATAATGCAAATGTATGACTTTTAGGTATTGTGGATGGCAATCAAACCCATCCTGTCACCTTCAACCCTTTTATGTTTCCTAAGGGCACTTCCTACCTCAGATACCAGGGACATATTGACCATTGGAGCTACAACTTTGATTGATTTGACTTATCATCTATCACTTATAATTGATGCTTTGGTTACTTATATTCAATTCCTTCTTAACCTTGTATATTCTTAGCATTGTCAACTATAGCTCATTGTACGCAATGATGTTGAATTCCCCACTAGTTTCCTAATTACCTTTCTCTCAAATTGGTACCTGATTCTAGTTTCTCCTTTATCAATTCCCATTTTAAGGGGGGGGATACCTCATCCAATCTTGGAGGATCTAACTCATGTTTTTGTCTTACAACATGTCAGTATAAATTACAAGATAAAAGGGGGAAAATATAGACACAAAGATTATGTCACACACACATGCATAATTCCCTATGTCAAAACCCCCTAGGCCCATTTTAATAATAATAATAATTAATCTCCCTAACCCATAATTTTACCTCTCACACATTTAATTAATTTAAAATACTTAATTAAGTTAATTATAAACCCCTATAACCACCTTACCTAGCCACCTTGCCCTATGACTAATTCTCCTTTGATGAGTCACCTTAAGACCTAGTCCCCTCATCCTAACAACCTAAGACTTATTCCCACTTCCAAACTGAATTCTTAAATAACTACTTCCTTCCTAACCTCCTATTTTAACTATTTTATAATGTGTATCACACCTATCATGCAAAAAAGTAGAAAATAGGCCAAAAATAGAAAGGTTTACCTATTCTATGGTCATCAACATCAATCAACCCATGACTAACATTAGTGGGATACCTGTTAAGTTGTGGAGCTAAAAGCTTCAATGTATGCAGACATGGAGGAGTTGCTGAGTGTCATAGACATCGGCGTCAGTCAGGCCAATTGATGTTGGTCAGGGGTGAACAGAAGGGCAACTGAAATTGGTAGGAGTCAGTCAATGTCGGTCATCTCCAGTTAGACAGGGACCAACGTTAGTCGCATGTACGGTTCTAGAACTGCTCGTTGCATGAACAATTAGTTTGTTGAACCAATTGTTTGCATGTAAAGGCTATTTTGAGTCTTGAGTTGTGTGTCTAATTATATTAAATTAGAATTCTAAGTTATTGTTTAGTATGGGATCTATTTATAGACCCATTGGCATGTATTGTAAGGGGTTTTAGTTAGAGTTGAGCAAGTGTAGCTCCTTCTAGTTCCATAGCAGAGCAATAAAGGAAGACAAGGTAGATCCTTCCAATTGTAAGATCATTTGAATTTTAGGTTGTTGCAAGTTCATGGTAGATCTACATGTGTAAGTAAGATCATTTGAGTTGCAGGTTGTTGCAAGTTCATGGGAGATCTACTTGAAGTACTTTGAGTACTTGTGTACTAGCAAGGTTATTTCTGACTGGTTGGAGGTGAACACTAACTCTGTGTTTGAGTTGTGTGTTGGGACCATTTTTGGTAGGAGAGTAAACTCTTGATTGAGAATTATTGGGAGCCCTTGAGGTGTGGGAAGCCTCACAGAGGTGTAAGAAGAAGTGGCATCTTCTTTATTGTATTTTCTTTCAGGATTAGTATTAATACAAGATTGTGTATTGTCTCTCATATTCTGTGTTATTTTTGAATTCTAGTTACTTGATCATTCTAGTTTAATTCTATGTTTAGTTTCTTATACAAGGTAATCATATTGTGCTCTTATTGGTGAAGAGCAAGATCCTAAAAAGTTGGAATTAGAGCTGTTTGTGTTCTAGATTCCTCCATTAATTGGTATCAGAGATTTTGGTTGGGTTACTAATAGGTTGTATCAGATCTAGTTAGTGTTTGTTGATTACAGGTCACTCACAGGGGTTTTTGTTTGAGTGGGAGTATAGCAATGGCAGAAGAAAGTAAGCTACAAATGGAGAAGTTTAATGGCAAGAGCTATCAATTATGGAGGATGTAGATAGAAGATTATTTGTATCAGAAATATTTGTACATACCGTTGGGTGGGGTTGCATGCAAGCCCATGGATATGAAGGATGAAGAATGGGAGGTTCTTGATCAGAAGGCTCTGGGATCTATAAGGTTAAGTCTTGCATCGTTTGTGATTTCCAGCTTATCACAGGCTAAGACAATGGTAGAGTTGATGAAATCTTTAGCAAATTTATATGAAAAACCCTTAGCTTTGAATAAGGTATTTCTTATGAAGCAATTATTTAATTTGCAAATGTTGGATGGTGGATCTATACATAGTCATATTAGTGATTCCCATGGTTTGGTAAACTAGTTAAATTCAATCAATATTGCTTTTGATGATGAAATTAAGGCTCTCTTAATCTTATGCTCATTACCTAAAAGTTGGGAGAATTAGGTAATGGCAGTTAGTAATATTGTGTTTACTTTGAAAATCTTAAAAGTGGATGATGTTTTGAGTGTAATCTTGAATGAAGAAATTCATAGGAAAAGCACAGGTGAATCATCAAGGAATGCTTTGAGTGTTGAAAGTAGGGGAAGGCAAAGAGAGAAGATCAAGCATGGGAGATCAAGGTCCAAGATAGGTAGGAGATCCAAATCTAGGTATGGCAGAATAACTTGCTGGAAATGTGGAAAGCAAGGGCACATAAAGAGAGATTGTTGGTTGGGTGAAGATCAGCATGAAGGACATGAAGAAGTAGATGTTGCAAATTATGTTACACAAGATGCTCTGGTATATTCATTGGATAAAGTAGAATCTTGGGTTTTAGATTTTGGTGCCTCTTTTCATGCATCCCCAAATAGGGAATTTTTTCATGAATATGTCCAGGGAGACTTTGGAGAAATTTATTTAGGGGATGGTAAGCCTTGTCAAATGGTTGGCAAAGGGAAAGTGAAGCTGAAATTGCAGACGGACAACACATGGGTGTTGAAGGAGGTCATGCATGTCCCTGTCCTGGAGCATTATTTAATTTCTATTAGAAAGTTGGGTGATGAGGGTTGCACAATAAATCTCACAGTAGACTCTTGGAAAGTTTCCAAGGTTGCACTTGTTGTAACAAGAGGTAAGAAAGTAGGTACACTTTATCTATCTACCTATATTACTGATTCTCCTTCTGTTTTATCTACTTCAGCTGTATATTTGAAGATGTGGCTTAATAGGCTTGGTCACATGAATATGAAGGGGATGCATGTTCTTGAGTCAAAGGGTATGCTTTTAGATTTGAAAATCATGGATCAATATTTCTGTAAGTAAAAGAAGAAAGTGACATTTCTTGAGAAATCCAATGTTCATGACAAGAACAAGAAAGTCTTGGTTTTCAAGGAGAAGATGATAGACATAGATTAGCACAAGGGGCTAAAGAATTTTGAGCAGAGCAAGGTTGATATGGACAAGGGTTTGATCCAAAAGGAGCTCATGGGTAGAAGTCATTACTCACAAGTAAAACACAGAGACCAACATCAGCTATGTGCAGCCTGACATTGGTGACTCAGGATAAATAAACACCAGTGTCGGTCAGGGGGAACTGATGTCAGTAATGAGGTAGTCACATGGAACTGACATCAGTCAGGTACAGACTGAGATGTGACTGGCATCGGTCACTGAGATGGATTTTGGGCAGACAACAAGCTATCAAGGAGTCTCAAGTGCCCATATGGAGGACTTAAAGTGTAAGTAAGCCTCAAATTCATCATTTCCCTTCTTTACACTATTTTTTGCTCATTGATGGTCAAGAACTAGGTAGTTATTAAAGAAGTAGAGTAGGTAGAATCCAAGAAATAGTGGGAGCTTGGCATGGATGAGGAATCTAATTCCTTGGAGAAGAACCAAATAGGATTTTTTTGATGGAGTTGCCAGCTGGAAGAAAGCACTGAGAGATGAATGGATTTTCAGGATAAAGAAGAGCGGGAATGGACACGTGAGATAGAAGGCTAGGGTATATGGTCTTGAGTAAGCTACAAAATAATGGAGGTTTAACTATTGTGTTTCTCTTTACCAAGTTGGATAATATTAGCTACATTATCTTGTTATTATATGTTGTGCTTATTGCAGGGTTACATATGCAGGGAGTTGCTGAACTAAAGGTAAAGTTAGTTCAGAGGTGTGTCATGAGGAATATGGGAGCAGTAAGATTCTTTGGCATGAGTGTGTTCTAGAGACATGGAAGGTCATAGGTCGATTTTGTCTCCAGATGATTATGTGAAACCAGTTAGCATGCCGATGGTTGGACAGTTCTATGAACAGTGTCCTGATTCACATAATGAGGTTAAGTGCATGGTATGTACTAGACCTGAGTTTGCCCAAGTAGTAGGAGCTGTTAGCAAGTTTGGAGCCAATATAGGAAAGAAGAACTAGAGGGTAGTTCAGTGGATTCTCAGATATTTGAGAGGGACCAACCATAGGTATACATGCTATGCAAGGTCAAGCACTTCTCTACATGAGTTTGTAGAATCGAATGTGGCAAGGTGATTTGGATGACATAAGTTGTACTATAAGATGTGTGGTGGTTGGTCTTCAAGAGTGATCTTGAAGAGGGATACAAGCCAGGAAAAAAACTAGATGATGTATAGGTACAAGTACAGTTGTAGCTATTTATCTCTAAGTGGGAGATTGTTAAGTTGTGGAGCTAAAAGCTTCAATGTATGCAGACATGGAGGAGTTTATGAGTGTCACAGACACTAGCATCAATTAGGCCAACCAACATCAGTCAGGGGTGAATAGAAGGGAAATTGACATCGGCATGAGTCAGCTAGCATTGGTCATCTCTAGTCAGATAGGGACTGACATCAGTCACCTGTGTAGTTCCAGAACTACTCATTGCATGAACAATTAGTTTGTTGAACTGATTGTTTGCATGTAAAGGCTATTTTGAGTCTTGAGTTGCCTGTCTAATTATTGTAAATTATAAGTCTAAGTTATTGTTTAGTATGGGATCTATTTATAGACCCATTAGCATGTATTGTAAGGGGTGCTAGTTAGAGTTGAGCAAGTGTAGCTCTTTCTAGTTCCACAGTAGAGCAATAGAGGAAGGCAAGGTAGATCTTTCCAATTGTAAGATCATTTGAATTGTAGGTTGTTTCAAGTTCATGGTAGATCTACATGTGTAAGTAAGATCATTTGAGTTGCAGGTTGTTGCAAGTTCATGGGAGATCTACTTGAAGTACTTTAAGTACTTGTGTACTGGCAGGGTTATTACTGACTGGTTGGAGGTGAACACCAACTCTGTGTTTGAGTTATGTGTTGGGACCATTTTTGGTAGGAGAGTAAACTCTTGATTGAGAATTACTGGGAGCCCTTGAGGTGTGGGAAGCCTCACAGAGGTGTAAGAAGAAGTAGCATCTTCTTTATTGTATTTTCTTTTTGGATGAGTATTAATACAAGATTGTGTATTGTCTCTCATATTTTGTGTTATTTGTGAATTCTAGTTACTTGATCATTCTGGTTTAATTCCATGTTTAGTTGCTTATATAAGGTAATCATATTGTGATCTTATTGGTGAAGAGCAAGATCTTGACAAGTGGGAATCAGAGCTGTTTCTGTTCTAGATTCCACCATCAATACCTACCAATATCGATGGGATCATTGATGTTAGCAATATAATCCAATATCCAACCACTCATTTTTGACATCCAAGCTTACAGTCACCCTATGTAAGTCAATCAAAATTAGGAACTAAGCTCTTGAGGACCAACATCATCCTCTTTTTCTCTTTGTTCAGGCATTTAGGTTTAGAATCTCAGATTGAAACCATCAACCTAGAACTTATCATTCAATGACCACCATAGCTAAGTATATCATTGATACTATAGGCCATTTAAATATTTATTCTTTTATTTCTTTATATCTACCTTGGACTACTTTATACACTTTTGATTGTACCCCCGTGAGGTAGTTACAAATCATTCTTTATTATTTCCCCTTACATTCATACCAAACCTTTGCCAAAACTTAAATAAGCCATAAACTCCTTGTCCTAACTATCTTAACCTCTTTCACCTGATCCAAACCATTTCCCAGACTCAAAAAATATCTTTGCAACTTCTTATATAATTATTTCCCCTATCGATGTCAGCATCTTAACTGACATCAATCACCTTACTAATGATCTTGGTAACATAATAGACATTGGTCATACACCTATCGATGTCAGTAATTTTCAATTTCCTAACCTCTTCAAAACCCTACCCAGACAACTTCTAAAACACCAAAAAAACACCTCACCTACAACCTATCACTCTATACTATGAATAAGTTATTTAAATTAGTAATTTAATCTCTCTTTTACTCTCTATTTACCTCTAGTTTAGTTATTTATTATTATTTTGCCTCTCAAAAGTGGACTGTCATCTCTAGGGAAGTTTCACACTTCACGTAGCTTGGTAGCCCACTCATTTATCTCCTAAAAAACATGTTTTGGTAGTGTTTTCTTCTCTATAGGTAGTCCTCCCCATCCAAAGAGGAGTGTTCACAACATCTAGATACGACACATAAACCAAATCTAGGTTCATTCTAATCACTTATCCCCATCCTTCTCTCTATTTTCCTTTAAATTCAAAATAGATAAAACTTAGTGAAACATAGTCATATAAAATGTCCAAATTGGTATTTTGATTGTGGTTTATGACACCCAATCGATAGGACTTTCTTACATGCTCTCATGACCCTTCCATACACCTTTTTGCTTATAACTAGTCATTCATATACTTTTGAGATTTGATTATAGCTCAACCAAGCTATATTTACCATTCTAATTCCATCCCCTAGGTATCAATCCTATTGGATAGGAGTATTGGGGTTGGACTATAGAACTAGACCCTAGGGTGTCCTTTTTTTGTCACTCCTATCCAATCAAATTTTGAGACAAAATGATCATTTCCTTTTGATTCTTATTCTTGATTCTATCAGCCTAGCATGAATACATCTAACCCATGACCAATATATATCTATAAAATCCCATTTAAAGTTAATTTAGAAGAGGTTGGAAAATATTACAAAATCAAGAAAGAATATAAGCAATACCACAGAGGAAAATTTTCCTATTCTTTACATATAGCCATTCAATACAACTACCAACATATTCAAACCCTCACACCAATCCCTAGCCACCTCAAACACTCTCAATTTAGCATTTTTTCATCCACATAACACTATTTAATAAAGCATATCAAGTGGGAGAACTACATATGGCTTGATCCCTCTTCAAAATATTGGTATGTAGGCAGCGTGCCCACACAAGGGGTGTGAATATACGTTTAGTGCATACTACACACACTAACCCACCCTTTTCTCAAGTTTTATTCAAGCATAATGAAGGTCTAGAATTTAATATTAAATCAGATTTATAAGGATCTCTATCAACATTCATGATCCAGAATTTCATAGGTAGGCTCACACAAGGACAATGAACAAAACACAAAAAAATTAGATGTCTATGACTAGTTTAGATAATAGTGATAAGACCTGGACTAAAGCACCAGACCTCAAAGTGTCCTATTTTTATTTCTCATATTCTTTCATCAAAAGTAGGCCAAATCCAACTTCATGACATTGTCCTAGTCCTTCATAGTTATTTCTAGCCTCTGTCTCAGTCGTCTCAGTCTAGTTTTAAACTAAGTTACATTTCTCCTCTTTCATTACTATTTTTAGAAAGATATGAAAGTCAAATAAATTATACAAATTATTACTATAATTATTAAAATATTATTTACTAATTTATTTATTCTATACCCTTAACTAAATTAGGAATAAAACTCCATTATTCCCAAAACTATTAAATCATTTAGTGAACTTGACTTACTTCATTTATGGATAAAAACCCTATAACCCCTAGGGTAAATTACTTGCTAATTTTTCCAATATTTTTTAAATTTTTCCTTCATATTTTAAATCAAAATTTCACATTTAATTTTTAAATTTACCTTATTAATTTTTAAAATCATTTATTCCAAACCCTATTTGAATTTACTAGGTCCTTTTGCACACAAATACCCTAGAAACCCTAGAAAAAATTCCTTTCTAATTTTTTCAATATTTTTCTAGTTTTTTACTTTCATATCTAAATCATAAATTAATTATAATTTTGAAAATTATATAGTAATTTTGAAAATCATTTTATTTCAAACCCTAGTTGCACATACTAGGTTCCATTTCATTTGAGGTATCACCTTACATGTTTGCGAGCTTCGTATCCTTTTTATGCATTTTCATATTTCCTATTTTTAGGAATTTACATTTTATATATTTATTACTTTCCTTACATATCACTTTTCTTGTTACAAATTATTAAAAAAATTCAATCAATTTTCAATTTGTTTTTCTACTTTAACAATGGCCCAGTACATTAGTTTTGATGAAATTGATAAAAGGGAACTTTAATAACTCTTAAATAAACACCCAAACATGCAAGATGATATGCTTAAAATACTATAAAAAGAGAAACAAAAAGAAAACAATGGTCAGTCCTCTCAAACCATAGAGCAACTAGTTGTAAATGACACTACAGGGGAAACTATGTCTCAAAATCCCTCTATACCATCCCAACCTTCCTCTATGCCACTACCAGCTAAAACTAGTACATATTTATCTCTTAATGTGGCTGCCCTTGTACAAGAGATAAAATATCTTCAACCCAAGGTGCTACATCTTTAGTAAGGTGCTTCTAGACCAATGTAGGATTTGGATTCTTTTGATCTACTTCATACACCATTGATATGCCATATTATTTTTACACCCTTGCCACCAAGTTTTGTTCAACCCATATCACTCTATATGATGGAAAGGGTGATCCAGAGACACTTGAGATATTTTCATGTAGCATGCTTGGAATATGTGAAAAATGATTGGTTACTAACCAAGCTATTTTCATGGAGTCTAAAGGATTATGTTTTACAATGGTTCTATATTCTAACAAATCAATTGGTCATTATATTTAATACTTTAGATGACATGTTCCTAACTCATTTTAGCATTAACATTCATGATAAGGTTTCATGTGCCCAAGTTTCACAATAGAAACAAAGATCAAATGAGCATCTCATAGATTATGTTCTTTAATATAAGACTATTTTGGATAAGATGACTAGCCCAATGGTCGATCAAGAGTTACAATATACCTTCAAACAAAGTCTTCTACCAACTTTTCATGAATCAATGATGTTCAAAAGATTCCCTTCCTTCATTGAGTTATGCCATACGCTAAAGGAAAGGGAAGTCAAATTAATTTCAATGGGCAAACTCAAGTACACAAATATATCATAAACAAAAAAAGAGTAAAAGTAAAGTCCCATACAAAATAATGATCAATGGTAGTAAAAGTAAAAACCAACCAATAGTTAATGTGGCTTCAGAGCCCCCTTAGTGAGCGGTTTTATCTATACCTCCTCAGCAAAAAAATTCCAATCTACTACTATCACTAGCCAGTCTTATAGCAGTTATTGGAATGTAATATCATATCTCTCCCTCCTGTTTAGGATGTTGATCCGAAAAATAATCTTCCATGGGGATATGATCATAATAAAATTTGTGATTTTCATAGGGATATAGGCCACACAATAAACACATGCATCAGTTTGAAATACAAGATACAGGGCTTGATAAATGGTGACATTATTGATATTGACAGGCTAGTTGAGTCTCCTATAAAAAAAAACAAAGGACAAAGATTTAAAAATATTTTTAGATATTTTCCCATATCATTCTAAAGAAAATATAGGGGATACATCAGATGTTCACCATGAATATCATGCACATCCTCTACTAACTACATATCGGGCACCTTCAGTTGAGTTACACACTTTGAGCAACATGATTGGTGTGTATAATTTTAGAGTTTCAACTAGACCTTCCATCTCCTTCTCAAAGTAGGAGATAGGTGAGGATGATTCATATTACCATGCACTCTTTATCAGATCTTACATTAATCATCATCACATTCATAGTGTTCTCATAGACAATGGATATAGTGTGAACATGTGCACTATGATATTACTATAGCATTTGGGATATTCAAAATAGGATATTACCCTAATAGACATAGTTATTATCATATTTAGTGGGCACATACAGAGTTCATTGGGTGATATTTTAATTCCTCTATAGGCTAGTCCAACATATGTGGCCACACCATTTACTATTGTTCCTAGTGCAGGAGTTTTTAATATGTTACTTGGTTGACCATGGATTTCAAAACTTTGAGTAGTACCTTCTATATTTCATAGATGTATGAAATTATTTCATGCTAATCAGGTTGTTATAGTTGGTAGAGTTCTATATGAGTTACCACTCCCCAATTCAAAGCCATCTTATACTTTGTAATCACCAATTTCAGCTTCTTCACTAGTTATAGTTCTTCTTCTAGTTCAGATTTAGACACAATCGAGGCCTTCCTCACCAACACAAAGATTTCATATACCTCCATGGAGGCCTCTTTTAGAGCATCCATAGTTTCAAGACTCTAGATAATTACCGGCTATAATGTTCACACCCAGGGTGGTATCATTGAGGTCTCATTCCTCTACACATAGAGCACATGTTCAAAGAGATTCTCCTACTACCAAATGTGTCCCTAAGATCCCTACAACTACATCCACTTCTTAGAGTAATATGGGGACCCCATAGTTGGTTTCCACTATAAAAATTTTAGAGCATTTAAAACATACACATCTTTTAGAGCCACATTCATAGCCATTACATCATGCTTCATGATCATGCATGATCCCTCTCCTTGATATGAGACACCATGATAGGGAGTCTCTTATAATACTCATTAGTTAGTATTGTCTCTTATTAGCCTTGCTTATATATATAGTTTATTTTCAATTACTTGTACATAGTCTCCTTATGATTGATTATACATAGCTTATTTCAAAAATATCAAAAATAATATAACATGTCAAAATACACAAACATTCAAATAATATCAAAATCCAAAAATAATACAAAATTTCAAAATACAAAAACATTCATATAATCAAAGACATAAAAACATTTCAATTATATGCATTATCCATGCTTTACATTTATACTACCATGCTAGACTATATTTATTGTTCTATGCTATTGTTTGTCTAATTATCTACATTACCATGCTTAACTTGATCTTCTTTGACTATATGAAGTTCCATCTATATCTTTGATTGCTTTAATCTACCCATTGAGAGGGCATCCTACTTCTACATTTGAGACATACATCGATACATTTACACACTAGGGGCATCTTCTACATGACTACACTATCTAGGTTATTTAATTCTTACACCACACACTCTAGTTATCATGTTGATGTACATCACTTACTATCTCACATAGATTACTCTATCGACACTCACTAGTATATAACATTTGTGTATTTCTTAGCAAATGCCTAGTCTTGTACTTCATCTTTTACATTCTTTCACTTCTTGCTTTGATTAGTTATGTGTGATTGTATTTCTAGAATATTACATGCTTTCCTTCCTTACTTTCCATAACTAGATGTGATTGTATTTCTTAGTTCCTATTTTTGTATCTTGAGTGTGCCTTATGATATTTGCCAATATTCTTTAATTTTACTCTTCTATGTGATTGTGGCCCTTGTGCCAACCTTTCTTATTTTCAATTGTATATGTATGTGGCATTTGAACATGCCTTGTATGCTTTCTTTACATTTTGAGTGACATGTACCCATGTCCCTTGTTTGATCCCTTAGTCACTCTTGTATGCTTCTTGCTTCTTGCCTTGTGTACTTCTTGTTTATTTTCTTCTCACTATTTGTAATGCCATGATACACATCATGCATTATCTTGCTTTTTTGGATGTCATGATGGACATCATGCTCCATCCTTCCTTGATAAATAATAACTAACCAGACTTTCCAATTTCAATTTAGAATACTACACATGCTATTAAATTATTATATCTATCTAGGCATACCCATATTGATCTAATAATATCTAATACAAACTATGATATATCTTGAGACATCTTTTTAATTATCATTACTATATCATGTATTGCACAACATAACACACTTGTAGGGCTCTTTCTTCTAAGGGCAGTCATTACAGGGCCTTCATTCCTTCTCTCAAAAGAGGGGGTAATAAACATGGGTTTTGTCATAGAGATCAGAGATCCTACTAGTCAAAAAAATTAATTTTTAGAACACTCAAAATAGTAATCAGAGGTCAAACTCGATAGAATAGACCAAAAAAATAGTGATGATTATAACATAGTCATCAGATTCAATAAAGGAAAATAGTGCCAAATATGGAAAACACAACTAGATAATAGGGTGTCCTATTTTTGGTGCTCCTATCGAAATAGAAAAATCTTAAATTTTCTAGAAATAAGCAAAAGGATCAGCTCAGCTATAGTTTTTTCACATATTGATTAGTTTAGACTCAATAGTTTTAATATAGTTTTTATGAAAGAATCTAGATATAGGGGGCATCATGCATGGCATGATGGCTCGTGATTCTAATTTTAGATTGGGTAGTTAGTATAACTTCTAGATCAAAATCCATGTTACAAACACCAGTGATTAGGGGTAATGTGCATGGCACATTGGTCTTCTTTTATTTTTGAGTTTAGTATATTATCTAGGTATTCTCATTAGTTACATGCCTTATTCCATCTGGATGTGGTTGGAATCATTTTAGAGTATCTTTCATACAATCCTAACCTCCACATTTCTAAGTGGCTTCCATATAAGCCTAGTTTCTAGTTTTGGAGTGGCTTTCATACAAGCCTAATCTCCTCCTTTCAGAGTAGGAAAGATTGGCATAGTTTTTAGTACACATTTATCTATCCACACCACATGGTTAGATTTCAGAGCATTCATCAGATTTAAGATTCATATCATATGACACACATTCATATCAGTATTATTTCATAGCTTCACTTAGTGGGCAATGATGGAGCCAAAGGATTAGCTCACCTTTGTATTCTTGATCCACCTACTCAAAGGGATTAGACACACATTCCAAACATTGATTAACATACATATGATTACATAACTTCACTTAGTTGGTAACAATGGAAACAAAGGGATAACCTTTGAATTCTTGAGCCACTCTTAGGGAATTAAGAACTTAGCTTTGTTCATAATATTACCTTTGGTATAACACATATCTAGCATCATCTAGCATCACTCAACATCACAACAAGTTTTGTATTATTTCACATACTCGATGAGGTGTATTTATTCCTTCTCTTCCTCTCTCTCTTACCCAAATTTTGTATGCTCTTATTTTAGATGTAGCAAATCTAGTAATAAATGATCTACTCTATATTTTTCTCTTGTATAATTACACTTCACAATGTGTTCTCTCTATGCACACTTAGTATCAAATAGCTTAATGGGATTCACCCTTGTAGGTAAGTTTAGGTACGCTTTTAAATTTTCCTTTATCTTATTATTTTTCTTTGTTACATCATTAGAATAAAGGGTGGCTAAATTTAGTCATATAAAATGTCCAAATTGGTATCTTAAGTGTGGCTTGTGATACCCAATCTATAAGACCTTCTTACATGCTTTCATGACCTTTATAAACACCTTTTTGCTTGTAACCAATCATCCATAGACTTATAAGATATAATTCTAGATCATCCAAGCTACATTTCTCATGCTAATTCCATCCCCCTAGGTCTTGAGCCTATAGGATAAGAGTGTTGGGGTTGAACTATAGCATCAGACCCAAGGGTGTCTTATTTTTGGTGCTCTTGTATAATCACATTTCAATCCCAAATGACCATTTCCTTTTGATTCCTATTCTTCATTATGTTAGCCTAGCTTGAATACATTTAACCCATGACCAATATATCTCTATAAAATCTAATTCAAAGTTCATTTAGGAGAGGTTGGAAAATATTACAAAAGTAAGCAAGAATACAATTAAAACCATTGAGGCAAGTTTCTCTATTCTCTAAATACAACCATCTAATACAACTACCAACATATTCAAACCATGGAAACTATGGATCTCAAGAGGAAAGTGGAAACTATGGAAGACATCCTGAAAGCTGTATGGAACAAAATAAACAATATGGAGAATCAGATAAGGGAGATCCTAGTCAAGCTCAAAGCCTATGAAAATAACCTCTGAGAACTTATTAAGGACAATAGAATGAAAATGGAGGAAGTTACGTCCAATATTTGTGATGCTACTATCAATATAGGTAAAAGAGCCAATGAGGAGACCAAAGCCCTGGAGGGACCCAGCAAAAGGATGAGACAAAGTTCTAGAAAGAAGGTTACACAAAAAGGAGCTATGCTGGAGGAAACCACTACCCAGGATACTGTTATGAAAGGAAAAGAAACTATGAAAATGATATTGGACCTGGATGAATAATTTGGTTCTTCTTGTTGGTTTGGTAACTAGTCCTATTCTTTGTTTTCTTTTTGTAATCCTTTGCCTTTGGTGAAACCAGATCTCTGTTAAATCTAGGTTTTGACCGGAAGTCTTTCTGGTGGTTTCAGGTCCATTAAAAACCTGTTTTTGCTACCTCCTTATAGTAGTTTTTAGGCTTTGCCTATGGTCATGGATGATATTCCTTTCTTTCATTGTAATAGGGTTTCAGGCCCCTTCAAAACCTGCTTTTACCTCAATCTAAAACATATTCAAACCCTCACATCAGTCCCTAACCACCTTGAACACTCTCAATTTAGCATTTTGGCATTTGCATAACAATATTTCATAAAGCACATCAAGTGGGAGAACTACATATGGCTTGATTCCTCTTCAGATTATTGGTATGTAGGAAATATACCCACACAAGGAGTATGGTTACATGTTTAGTGCATCTTACACACACTAACCCCCCTTTTTTCTCAAGTTTTATTCAATAACAATGAAGGTCTAGAATTTGAGATTAAATAAGCTATATAAGGAGCTCCATCAATATTAAAGATTCAAAACCTTATAGGTAATCTTACATAGGGATGAAAAACAAAACCCAAAAAACTTAGATCTTTACGACTAGTTTAGACAATAGAGATAGGACCTAGACTATAGCACCAGACCCCAAAGTGTCTTGTTTTTGATGATTTTATCATTTTACCAAATGAAAGCTAGATTTAGGTTGATGATACTATCCTACTCTTGCAAAATTATTTCTAATATTTTTGAGTCTAATTTTAAGCTAAGTTACAATTCTCCTCTTTCATTACTATTTTTAGAAAGCTATGAAAGTCAAATAAATTATACAAATCAGTACTATAATTATTTTAATATTATTTACTAATTTATTGTTTTATAAACCCTTAACTAAATTAGGAATGAGACTCTATTATTCCCAAAACTATAAAATCACAAATTAAGGTAGGATAGATTAGATTGAGATCAAGAAGCAAGATGGACTATTTAATAATGAAGAACATAAGATCAAAGAGGGCTCTATGATAGCTCAAACTACCTTTCACATTAAAGATGAAGGCAAGAAATGATATACATACATACATACATATGCACGCACACACACACACACACACAGATATATATATATATATATATATATATATAGGTTTCTTAAGACATATGTCTAGAGATAGAAATAAGTTCATTTATTTGAAGAATAATGTTTTAGGAAAGTGAGGTTTGGAGATAACACAACTACCATTATAGTTGGCAAGGGTGTCTTATGTTTGGACAATATAAATACCAAGATGCAAAATGTTTTGTATGTGGAAGATATAAAAAATTACTTACTTAATGTGATTCAAATGTGAAATCAAGGACACACACTCACCTTTTATGACAAAGAGTGTGAGATAAAAAGAGCCAAATCAAAAAGGCTAATTACCAATGCCAAGAGGACTGAGAAAAATCTATATATATTTAATTTGATCAAGAAGGAGAGATATTTCATTAGCAACATAGATGAAATTTGGATATGGAACATAAGGCTAGGTCACCTAGACTTCGATAACCTAGTTAAGATTAAAAATAAGAAGTTTGTGAAGAACATGCCTAAGATCATGAAACCTAAAAACATACTTTGGAAGGTATGTCAACATGGTAAGTAGACTAGAAGAAGGTTCAAGTCTATAGATTATTTTACTATAAGACCCTTAGATTTAATCCACACTAATACTTTTGGGCTTACACAAATTCAAATCATTTAGGGAGATAACTAATTCATGTTACTCATTGATGATTACACAATAATGACTTGGGTTACATTCTTGAATATAAATTAGAAGCTCTTGACAAGTTCAAGGCATTCAAGGATTTTTTTGAGAATGCGAAAATCAAGTACCTAATATTTGATATTGGAGGAGATTTTTGGTCCCATGAGATTAATTACTTATATGAGGTTCATGGAATAAGGAGACAATACTAAGTAGCTAGGACACCTTAGCAAAATGGGGTAGTGGAAAAGAAGAATATGCTAGTTTAAGAGATGGCTAGAACTATGTTGAATGAGTCTATATTATCTAATGGATATTGAAGAGAAGTAATTAGTATTATCTACATTTTAAATAGGGGATAAATAAGAAGTAATCTCAATAAGACTCTTTATGAACTATGGAATGGCATACCTATAAATTTAGAACACTTTAGAGTGTTTGAGAGAAAATGTTTCATCAAAATAGATGATGAAGACTTGGGTGAGTTTTATTCTAGATCTGATGAAGGCATATTATTAGGATACTCATTAATAAGCTCATCCTATCAATTTTATAACAAGAGGCTACAAAAGGTAGTGAAAAACACCAATGTGAGGATTGATGAGACAAGGAAATCTCACTCATAGTCAAAGAACACTATAGATAATGTGGACTTCAAGAATGAAGAGGAGACTATAGAGGTTGATGAGGAATAATAATAAGTTAAAGAGAGATAGGAATCAAAAGTACCCTTAATATAGATTCAAAGAAACCACCTTGAATCTTAAATCATTGTAAATAATAATGTAAGTATGCAAACAAGGAGAAGACTAATAAGTAATCTAAATAAAAAAATGATATATTATCCAAGATTAAACCTAAGAGTCTTATAGAATCAAGCAAAGACAAATTTTGGATATGTGTTATAAATGAGGAGGTAGAACAAATAGAGAATAATGAGACTTGGGAATTAGTTCTTAGGCCTAAACATAAGAATGTCATTGGCACAAAATGGGTGTTCAGAAACAAGTTCAATGAAGATGGAGAAGTCACTAGGAACAAGTATAGATTGGTATGTAAGGGATATGTACAAGTTTAAGGAGTAGACTTTGAGGAAACCTTTGTACTAGTGTCAATATTAGATGCCATCAAATTATTTATATGTTATGAAAGATTCAAAGGATTCAAGGTACACCAGATGGATGTCAAATATACCTTTTTGAATGGGAATCTGGAAGAAGTGTACATTGAGAAACTTGGAGGGTTATCACTATCATATGATAAAGTCTATGTTTTTAGATTGAATAAATATTTCTATGGTCTAGAATAAGCTCATATAACTTGGTATGCTAGGTTAGACAAGTATATGTTATATTAAGGATTTAAAAGAGGAGTTAGAAGCAATAATATATACATCGAGATAGAAGATGACCATCAACTGATAGTAGTTATCTATGTGGATGAAATCATCTTTGGTGGAATAAATGAGAACATGACAAATGACTTTGTATAGGTGATGAAGAAATATTTTGAGATATCCATGCTAGGATAATAATCATTCTTTCTTAGGTTGCAAATCTCTTAGTCTAAAAAAGGTATAATCATCTCACAAGCCAAGTTCATAAGAGAGATGTTGAAGAAATTTGAGATGGAGAACTACAAGGTAGTTAGTAAACCCATGCTCATAAGATGTAAGTTGATTAAGGAAGATGATTCTTCAAATGTCAATCAGACATCATATAGTTAAATGATTGGAATTTTGTTGTACACCATTGCCTCTAGACCTGGCATCATGCAAGAAATAGGTCTTATGGGAAGGTTTCAAGTAGATCTAAAGGAGAATCATCTTCAAATAGTCAAAAGGATAATCAGGTATCTCAAGGGGACTTTGAATTATGGATTTTGGTATCCAAGAATTAAGGAGTTAAATTTAATAGCCTACATAGATTCTAATTGGGTATTTAATATAGATGATAGGAAAAGTACTAGTAGAGGATCCTTCTTCCTAGGTGGGTGCCTAGTCTCATGGATAAGAAAGAAGAAACCATTAGTATCTATATACACTTTTGATGTTGAGTACATTGTAATAGATTCATGTTTTACTCAGGCTCTATGGATGAGATAAAACCTAAAATACTATAAGGTGGAGTATGATAGTCATATCCCTATCTATTATGATAGTATAATTTTTATAAGAATATCAAAGAACCTTATTATGTAATAAAGGACCAAACACATTCCCACCAGGTATCATTTTCTAAGAGATGAGGTAAGTGAACAAAGTGTCAAACTTTAGGTTGTTTATACACAATATCAGATTACATACATCTTGACCAAACCACTTCCAAAAGTAATTTTTGAACACCTAAGATAAGAACTGGGAGTAATTCATACCCCTAACATTAATTGAATAAGCCAAGTACTTAGGGGGAGATAATTATGATAATTAGAAACAATAATAGGTGAGTTATTCTAATAAGGTATGCATGGAGATAGTGGGAGCATGTTTGTTTTATGTCTCATAAACTCATAGTGTTATGTGTTGAGTATTTTGATTGTAAAGAGTGTGATCCAAGAAACTAAAGACATCACTTTGTCATTTATGTCAAAGGGGGATAAATACTATAATGGGGAGATAAGGATGATCAATTTTTAGTATGGTTTTCCATCAATGACAAAGGGGGATTGGAGTCTTGGCATTGATGTTGTCATTGATGCCAAAGGTTGTTCATGAGATATGAGGTCATTGAATAGTGTTTTTGTTTAATTTCATCCCTAAGAGGTATGACAATATTTTAAAAACTTATAAGGCATGAAATAAAGGTATATAAGCATTAAATAATGTTAAAAATGTTTCAAGATCAATTATCAAGTGTTTGAACCTAATAGGAGACTTGAAAAGGCTTATGCATAGGATGCTTAAGATTATACATAAAGGATCATGATGGACCATTAAGATTTATTCAAAAAGGAATAAAAGGTTATATGATGTTGTTTAATAATTAATATGGGGCATTTGAGCACTCATGAGTGTCTCAGAGTAGGCCTACAAGGGTAAGGCCTACAGACTTAACATGCAACTAGACTAATTATAGACTCTACCTGACCTAATTAGGGTTAATGCAATGTTTTTAAGACCTATGAAAGATGGAAAATAGTGTTATAACATGTGATAAGTTTCTTGAGCATGTGAGTGAGGTGGAGAGTGCATGGATAATGGCTAGAAGGTTAGTTTCAAGGCCTAATGTGACTTACAGGTCAAAAATCTAGAGAGAAAAGAGAGAGATGGTGGCCTAATAGGTTATCATGATAAATTTATAAGGTAAAAATGAAAATTTGATAATTTTAAATGGTGTGATAGGTTTTACTGGCTGTGTTGACCAAGTCTGAGGTTAAAGTTTGCAAGAAAAGGCAAGAAAAAGTGTTTCAAAGTTTCTTGAGTGTACATAATGAAGGGTTCTCAACCTAAGGTCTTTCATGTGTTCATTGGCATGTGTAGCCTTTGAATGGGAACCAAAACCATTAATTGTATATTTCTGGGGTCCTATCTCAAATTTCCATGCATTACTTTCTAGAATAAGGGGCTAAGATTTATGAATGATTGTTAAGACTATAAGATGGTTTAAACATCTCTACAACCCTAAATTTAACATTATATGGAAGATTTTGATGTAAATTGATCATAATGGATTGGATTTAATATTTTTATTCCATTAACATGTAGTTAACTCTCCTAAGTACCTCCAACTGGCATTGGTTTGTCATGTGAGTGAGTAGACCCTATAGAAAAGTCCTTGTTTCTCAAAAATTTATTGTAGCAGGTAGAGTTGACCAAGTCAAAGTTGATAAATTGATGTATTTTTAAGCTTGAGACTTATATTATTTGTACATGGTTGTTTATAATTAGGTTCCAAATCTCATATGTGATAAACTGGTCATGGAAATTGACTTATCGTTAAAAGGCCTAATGGTGTAGACAGTGAGAAAAACTAGGCATAAGTGAGAATGAGAGTAGGGATGTATATAAATGAATGGGTATGTTTTTAAAGACCTTTAAAACATATCCACAATAGATATAATATTTTTATATGATTTTATATAGAATAAAGTTTCTCTTAAATTGACTTGTCTAACTTAGTGGGGTTTGTGAATAGTGAAGTCATGAGATTGGTATGTAAGACCAATATTACTATTAAATATTTTGATATATTTATTTTAATTTATTTTTATGTTGTTATAATATCATATTAATGAATTATAATTTATTAAGTATTCCTTTCATGTATCATAAATTCACATTTTCATGACTGTGTTTTGAAGTTAGTTGATAGTTCTAAGTGGGTTACTTGCAGAGAAGGGTTTGAGTCTCCTTAACATGACTTATGAAGTATAATAAACATTATGATGTTGTTAAGGTCATGTATCATTTGTATGTGTCAATTTTTTTCCATGATTTTTTGGAAAAATTGTGTTTTTAGTTCAGTTGTTCAAGACATATTTTTTGTGTATGCATAGGCCTAATGATGAGTAGTGTTAATGGTGTGCTTCAAGTGATGGTTGGATATAAAAGGTGTCATGGACCTAAGATGATATTTTTTAGGGTATAATAAAGTGAGTATGATATTTTATTTCCATTTTAAAAGTTTGAGAGTGTTCTAAGGTGTTCAAAGGATAACATGTGCTAATGAAGGCCTTATTGAATTAGGTTTCCTTAAGGCCTAAATGGGGTTTTGGTCTTATATGATATGACTGACCTATTGTAATTTTTGTTTCATTATTGTTTCATTTCCTAAGGCTTATTTTATTTAAAAAATAAGTTGGCAATTATAAATGGATGACCAATAGGTGTATGATCAATAACTTAATATAAGAACAAGGCCTAATATGCTTAATTGTCAAGAGTGAAAGTGTGTTGAAGTGAATGAGATAGAACTTTGAAGATATGGAGTCTTGTATACCATTAGGAGGGTACATAGAAAACATAATGAATATATTAAAATGGTATTATAGATGATTATCAAGGTCATATGACCTAACCAAGTCAAGAAGAGGGATAATTGAGTGAAGAAGAGCCCAATTTGAGAAGGATAGGTGTGTTTGAAGAGATAAAGATAGAGATCACAATTTGTTATATGAGAAATAAAGGGTTATGAATGTGATCAAAGGTTTGGGTGTCTAAGTTAGTGCTGAGTCATCTGGGGGGTTGGTGTTTCCTTGCAAGTGGGTACTTGTTAAAGCCTAGCTGAGTTGGTGCTTAGCTAGTTGGGGTTGGTGCTCTAAGTGAATTTTGTGCTTTACTAAATCTTGATGTTTGACTTATAGGATAGTAGTCCATTTTCATCATCAGTGGGTTTTATTACCCTTGAGGGTTTTCCACTCAAATAAGAATTTAGTGTGTTATGTTCTTCTCTCATGTTCATGGCTCTTAATGCATTTCTAGCTTACTATATTATTTTGATAGTTCATGAATGATAAGGTAAATATTGTAAAAGTTTTAAAGATTGATTCACCCCCTTTTTAGTCATTGTGCTCCAAAATTTGATATAGTTTTCATCTATTCATTAATTTTCTTATTTTCTATGTTATTGCACCTTTTTCTTATGTTTTAGCTTTACTTTCCTTAGATAGTGCCACATGTCATCCTCTTATTAATTCATCCCTTTGTATTTATTAGTTGCATTTGGGAGGTCCCATAGTAGTGAGTTAACATGATTGAGCCATGTGTAATTATCTCAAGAAACTTGAATATTGAGGAACTTAGAGAATTAGGTAGTTAATCAATAGATTGTTTAACTTCTTAACAATAAAGATTAACACAAATATGCCATGTGTCATCCAATCAGGGCCCTAAAAGCCCAAAATATTAGGAAATTAGATTGTATACCAAGGAACCATTTATCTTTCCCATGGTAGAGATTTCACATGATCAAGAATCATGGAGTGACCTC
>JARHVA010004120.1:825000-932500 GCA_037957365.1 Torreya grandis
TACACATAATATATATTTAAAGAATAATATTATATATAATACATTACACACACACACACACACACACACACACACACACACACACACACACACACACACACACACACATTCATACATATATAATTTATATATAATATCACACACACACAATTTATAAATAGTATTACACATACATACACACATATATATACATACACATATACATATACATAAAAAAATATGTACACACACACACACACACACACACACACAAAACATTATATATTAGTTTAGCACAAATTGGATCATATTAGAAGCATGAACATAGTTTATGTGCCCACTATTGCAATTTTCTATTTTGGCACTGATTAGATAAGATTATGGGGCATGAAAATTGTTCATGCACCCAAAATTACTTTTTTATATTTTATATCTTAACATTGATGATACCAATAAGTGAAAATATAGAATCTATAAGTAAATATATAATAGTTTATTCAACCTACATGAGGATAATATGGCTTTTTCTTCCATATTGAGGTTAAATATTAGTTAATTGAGTAGATTAATTGAGTTTTATCATCTCTAAATAGCCTAGCACTACTCCCTCTTCATGAGTGTTATGGAATTTATTTTCCCAACCATGGCCCTTGATTTAGTATATAATTATTAGATCATGAACACCCCCAATTTTATAATGCTTCAATAGGAAGCAAAATCTATAATTATTTAGTAATAATCTTAATTATCTAATTTTTTTGAAGGAAACGTCATCTTCAACACATCATAAGGTAATGCAATTCACCCATTTACAAGTGTATTCACTCCTTTCTCTTTATAATTCAATGTTTCAATTATTATTTTAGAATTCATTTCACCTATTAGAAGTGATTTGTATATGTTCATTGTAGGTTTTAATGGATAAAGTTTCATAATTAGATCCTTATCTCAAAGATGAAGTGTGTTTTACACACTAAGGTACATCTATTTATTCTTTTACTCTATAATTGTTTAAATTTAAATAATATAATAATGGGTGCATTTATAGACACTAAAATATATTCTCACACACTTGTAAATGTTAGTCTTGACCTACCTTCACCTTACATGGATTTCATGTACACATATAGATCTTACACACCTTTCTCTTCTATCCACATGCTTTTTTATAGGACTAACCTTCACAATTTACTATTAGTCACCTACATGAATTACATAATATATTCCTAACATGTTCATTATCATATTTAGACCATCTCAAGGTCATAATATCAATATTATTATTTTTTAGATGAGTCCATTAGACTTAGACCCCTATGTAATCTTATAAATGTCCAATTTGACAAACCTATCCCTATTTATAGTAACGTTATTTTTTAAAATTAATTTTTTTTGTATGGGTTAGCCTATACATTTTATATGTCAATATTAGGATAAATTACCCAAAGATCTCCATACAAATAAAAAATAAATCTAAGCCTAGTTCCCTATCTATCACTATCAAGCAAGCACTAAATAATCTATTCTAACACTTACACATTCAAAGGGACTATATTAAACTTTAAAAATGAGAAATAAATCACAAGGATTAGGCCCTATCCATGTCTAAATAACCAACAATAAATTATATATTTCACTAATAAAAAGAACACCATTGCACACATACACCTAGAAGGGATAACTACGTGTGGTTTGACTTCCCTCGTTGGATTTTTATACTTAATTTGGATTGATGGGTGAAGATTAATATAATTCAGATATAAATTTCAAATATAATTCAAATTAATAGATATGACATTCAAGTATACATATTGATATTAAATATTGATACAATATTTTTTAGTTGACTATTTAATTTTTATTATGTTTTGAAAATAGAAATTGGGGATGATCACACCTCTAGTTTATTTGGCTTAGGAATTGATTTGTTACCTATATTGGATTGATTGTGTAGGATTAGGTTAGTATCATCAGTTTATATTGACATTTTTTTGGATATTAACTTGTGTTGAATCATTTTAGAGTGACTATATGGTCACTTATGACTATATTTATTACTCTATGTTTGTCATCCTAAACCCTAATGACACATATATATTAAAAATTAGTCTCTTTTTATTTTAAATCCTATATGTGCTTGTGAGGGTTAGAATCCTACAAAAATAGGGAAAGTGTAATGGGTTGAGTTGAACCCAATAACACACACCTAATTATTTATTGTTACCTATGTATCTAATACAATAAGGAGTGAAATTGGGCCATAGATATTTTTTCCACCTAGTGTGATTATGTAATTATGATCCTTCACTATGTTTATGCCACTAATTATTAGCTTTCAGACTTCAAAAAGTTTACTTTGAATTTTATTTTAAGTTCTTAAAATTTGTATTATGACTAATCCTACTGATAGGTATGAAAAATGGGAAGAATTAGGTAGATTATCTCAATCTATAATATTCTCTCTCCCTCTCTCTCTCTCTCTACACACACACACACACACACACACACACACACACACACACACACACACACACACACACACACACACACACACACACACACACACACACACACACACACACACATCTGTGTGTGTGTGTGTGTGTGTGTGTGTGTGTGTGTGGGTGTGTGTGTGTGTGAGTATTTTTTGAATGAGACACTAATTTTTTATACATGGATCCATTTGAATAACTATTTACACTAGTGACAAATAGTATTATGGGATGACCCTAAGGAATGGCCTTGATTGTATAAAATAGACTTTGTTTGGAGTGGGTCAGTTATAACTAATGTCAGTCATTATCAACTAGAATTAATGATCATAATTTTTATAATTGACCCATGTATAGGTGGATTATTTTGAGAGTCTACATATGTCTATGTAGGACACTTATTTTTAATTAGATAGTGAGGTTCATGTATATGTGTAGCATTAATAGAGATATTTATTCATAATATAACATGAAAGTGTGAGAGGAAGGTGAATTATTAATTTATTAAGGTTCTCAATTCATGTATGGTAAATATGTATCAAAATTATCATAATTAGGTATTAAAGACTAGAATTCATTATCCACAAATCCCTCATTTGATTCTAGTCATGAATTTACTAGAGTAAAAAGATAAAATGTACTTGAGTGTGTACACCACACTTTGACTATTGTGATATTACTCCAAATATATATCTTTGCTTCATTAAAACCTAAAATGAGCATAAAGAAGTCAATTTCCATATGTGAAATATCAAATTGAAAAATTAAAATTAAAATAACAATGCTTAGATTACACCTATGTGTTTTTGAAAACTTTGTTTCCCTTAAAAAAATTTGGAGATGATTTTTTCTTGTTCAATCATTGGTAAATTGGGTTGGTCATACCCTAAACCTATGTAATTTTCAAGATCCTCAGTTGGGAACACATAATGGCCTAAACCTCATAAATGTGAGGAAATTTACATAATCACTAACCCAAATAACTATGCATGAGACATAGAGAGAGAAACACATATGGATAGGTTCAACTAAAAATAAATAACTATGCAAGTAAATGAGAAAACCAATCAAGCAATGTTTTCTTAAAAATGAGATCATTGAAAATGGATTATAGTTTCAAATGTAATGTTTCACTCTAGTTCAATCAAGTTAGATTCATGTGAAAACCAAAAAGTGTGATCATAAGGGAAGGAACAATATTCATGCCCCCATCATGTACATAAGTTTGATAAGAATGAAGTGGAATTACAACCATTTTTCAATCAAATGCAATTTTTCCATTGTTTATATGAACATGAACAAATATAATGCCCCCAAAATCTGTGTGTTAAATTTGAGAACCTAAATCCCAAATGTATGTAAATGTGAAAATCTAAAATTATGTTCATGTAAACTATTATACATATGCCTATGCATATGAATCCAAGTGTGTATGAATTTTTACTCAAGTGTATATAAATTGATTGAATATCCATGACATATGCCTTTTTACTTTGTATTAATATGTTAATTTTTATCATGTATTTACAACAATCTGATCTCTAAACCATCTGAATCTCTGAATATGTGAAATATGTGATATACTCTTCTTTTTTCTCATAGAGGCTTATTTCTATAAGATGATCCCACTATTATTCCGCCATTTTAAGATGAGGGATGTATCCTATAAGTCACTCATCTCAAAATAAGAATGAATTGTATAATGCCATGTATAAATATAACATCATGTAGTATCATTTGATTATGTAGAAAGTATGAAATCATAGGAATGTATGCATCTATCAAGGCATGTATGTAACATATGGAATTTAGGACATGTAAGTGTCATGTCTATCTAGGTATATGAATGAATCATGAAGTATAAGTATTTATAAATAATACTATGTATTAATAGGGTGATACAAATCATGACACCCATAAATGTTGAAAATATTAATAAACACAAGTGCTAATTATGGTAGGTAAAAATACACATACAAGGAATATAATATATCACAACAAACAAGGCTAAAGGCCACACATGGGAGGACATTAAAAAATAAATAAAGGGATATCAATTATTTTACATCAAGCAATCCCAAGGGCCACACACATTAGTCAAAATAAATTAATATATCATGTAAAAGAGTAACAACATCAATGGAACATATGACACTTGACTAGTCTACACCATTCATATCAATCAATGTCATATTACAGTAAAATGGCATGTAATGCATCATTATGTAAGACACTAGCAAGGTGTGTGTAATAAAGATAGGTTTCTCAACATGGTATAAAGGTCATAGAAATATTTAACATGTAATAGGAAAACATATGGAATAATATGCCTCTAGTATCAACATGACCATTGGGTAAAGGAAAAACCAACATCTATGTGCCCATGTGTAACCTATATGTCCTTCATAATACTCAGGTATCATGAAATACATGTGTGCATGTAAATAATAGTCCATCTACTAATCATGTGATAAGAAAAACATATGTAAAAATGTAAACTAGCCATCGTGTCATGCTTAGGTCCTAATTTTAATTTTTTGGGATATTTTAATGTTTTTAAATTTCTAATTATTTGATATTTTTTTTATTTTTTTGAATATATGAAACTTGGAAAAACTAACCAATGATGAAATTGAGGAGAGAACCATGGAGAGTTCCTATATTAGTCGGTGAAGGTATAATCAAGCATGGATGAGATGCATCAACTAGGGATGGACCATAATATGATATAGAGTCATATGGTCTATCATGTATGTCATGCTCTATTCTCATAAAACCTAGGGTATTATGTATGGATATATAATTCAAAGGAATCTATGGTATATTTTGTGTTTTATGGAACATTTTGAGTTGTTTAAAATATTAATTGAGTATTTTTTATAATATGGTGCCTTTTATGGTCTCTATGTAACTCTTTGATGTTCTCTATGTGAAATAACTAGATGTATAAATAGATCATATATATGTGTAATAATCAACTATGTATGTTGATTCTGAATAAGTGTGTCAAACATCTGAAAAGATGATATTGAATATATGTGTACCATCCATCTATAATTAAATATCTTGATTATGTGTACCATTTATCTATGAATAATAATCTTGAATATGTCTATAAAATAATCATGGTTATTGTTGGAGGAAATGAAATCACTAATTGGAATGGATACTTATATTGTACTCCTATAACTATAATCACTTTGATTTTATATTTATTTTACGTATTGGTGTAATATGGATGGAACTACATGAAGTATTTGCATCCATGGGTGTCCTAACATTGTTTTGAATACCCCATTAATCTTTAATACTAGGAATGGTGTGGATAATATAGTTGATCCCACTAGAATATGAAATTATATGCATCCCAATGCACTATGTATCTATCCATAGAGTCCTTTAACTAATTTTGTTGTATCTTATAAACCTTTTCATGTGAATCCAATATAATGGACAAGTGCCATCATGTCAACATTCTCACTTGAGCCACTATTAGTCATAACACTATATATAGGTTGTACCTAAAACTATGAAAATATGAATATTATGTGAAACTATGAATCATTTTCCATTATATAATTTTTTTTGAATTTAAACATGGGCTAATAAAGTGGAATATCATTAATTATACCAATGATAATATCTAGTGGATGACTATATGTCACTAGTTATGATTCATATTATACGATAATGTACAGCTAGGGTGTCATTGGTCTATGTTTACTAATGTTTAGGCAAGGGATCACTAAAAAAATTAATTTTTTATTTTTATTTTATTTCAACTGATATTACTTTTTTATGACTTCCAAAATTGATAACATTGTCAACTATGAGGTATTTTATCTTATGTCCTATATTGAAACATTTACTCGTTGAATGCCCTATACTTTGATGATAATCACAATATGCATTGTTTTTATATTTTTATAGTATATTATTCTTGGATCACATTATTTTGGAGGCATAAGTGTGATAATGTTACACTCGAGTAACTTCTTAATAAAATAAATGAGGGGGTGATGGTAATTATGAAAACTTCCTCTTTCGTAGAGAAGTCAATTATAATTGGTTCATAGTTTACAACACTACATAGAATATAGTATTTTCCTCATTATTAATATCACTTTTCTTGATCTTATAATTTGGTTTGATTTGATTCATTGTTAAATTAGTATTAGGATTTTATATATACTTTAGTTTGATCAAAGTAATTACCTTGAGTTCTTTATTTCTCAGTTTATGGCATAACTCACCAAATTATTTTAATATCTTGAATATGATTGATTAATGATGTGGTGGTATAAAAATTTGTTTGAATATATTTTAAATTCATTATCATCCATAACATTGTTAATCTTGGCTAGCATGGTCTTGTATCAAATAACATTGTCACTAATTAGTTAGATAGATCTTTGTTTTAGCTTATAAATTTATCCATAGGATAATGTTTGATCAACATTGATGGAAAAGTGAGCTATAAATTGGTTTGAAAATTGATTTAATTCTCTTATATATTGAAGAGGGAGATCATAAATCCATCGCAATGCATATTTTTTAAAAGCCTTGTAAATAACATGGTCAATATCTTATCACTATATGAATTATATATATATATATATATATATATATATATATATATGTATGTATATATATACATACATATATATACATACATACATATATATATATATATATATATATATATATATGTATGTATGTATATATATGTATGTATATATATATATATATATATGTATCTATATATATATATATATATGTATGTATGTATATATATATATACATGTATATATATATATATATATATATATATATATATATATATATATATATATATATGGAATGATCTAAGTTTTTTCTCAACATCATAATTACCTTTATGTAATGGAATCTTGGGAAATAATAATCCTATAGGTAAATGGTATCTAAACATCTTAAGAGATAATGGGTTATGGATTAATAGGTGTGAATCTATGGCTTATTTATATCTCGATGCACCTTGATCTAATTATAACACATTGGTATACAAATATGTAACAACATGCTCAAGAGAATGTGTATTAGGTGAGGTTAGAAATGGAATGTGTTTAGACATCCTAGATGGGGTGAAGGTTTACCTACATATGAATATGAATCATAATGTATTGAAATCCTTTTGTTACATAGATATATTAGACAAATGCCACATAGATCATTGAAAGTGTAGGCATGAGAATGGTACTTTTAGTATTGGTCTACATACATGATGTGGATGAAAATAGTTCATAAGGATTGGATAATAAAATTAAATTTATCTATTTGAATGACTTGGGATTTGGAAAACTTAACTTGTTCTATAGACCTAGATTCTAGGATCAATTAGACAACTCTATTCATGTCTTTAGGACATTGACGAAGTCCTTCACAAAATTTAGAAAAGATTTTAACTTGGTTATTATTTACCCCATTAATTTCCTTAGGATCAATTATATCTAGGCCTTCAAAAATATCTTAATCATTATGCTCATTTTGATTATCTTTATTATCATATTCCAATGGAGGCATATCAACACAACCATTTATTTCCCATATTCATGAATAATTACATCATCAAAAGAAGAGACATTTATTGTGTCAATTTTAATTGTATTAATAATAAATTAAATATTCTCTATATTGGTCCCACTTAATTTATAAATTATTCTTAGAGGTACAATGGAACTAGCCTTCTTGGATGGAATAAGATGGTTCCATGTAAGGATGTGAAAGGCTATGGCCAAAGGTTATAATATTAATTGTATTTTGTATGGGGGATAATTAGAAATCAAATCTTAAACCTTAAGACAAAATTTTAAAACCCTAGAAAGATGAAACCCCAACTATTTGATATGTGTATAGTTTCACCAATATGTTTTACCCTAATTAAAATTAATGGGTGAAGATTAATATAATTATTATAAAACTTTGAAATATAATTTAGATCAATTTATATAACATTCAAGCATAAATTTTAATGTAAATTATTGACAATTAACTCTTATGATTTGATAAAAACATATGTTATATATGTAAAGTAATAAATATATAATAATACTTAGCTTTTATGGTCAAATTTTGAACAATTACTATGTTCTTAAAATGTAAATTAGAGATAAGCATGCTTTTGGTTGTTAGTTTAACAACTAATTTGTTGTATTCGTTGAATTAAATCCCTAGGATTGGGTCAGTATCATTGATTTATAATATGTTAGTTGTTACTTGTGTAAAATTGAGGTAAAATGACTATATGGTCACCTAAAACTATCTTTTCTTTCTTTTTTTCATGATCCTGAACCCTCATGGCATGTGAAGATCCAACTATATGCCTCATTTTCCTTGAAACCTTAGATGTGCTTAATATGGATAGAAACATAAAAAATTGGGGAAATGTAATGGGTTGATCTGATCCCTATCACCCACACATGATGATTATCTATTGCATAAATATCCAATACTCAAATGATGGAAATCAATCCACATGTAGTTTTCCTACCTAGTGTGATTATCAATTTTTTGTCCTTCACTATTTGTATATGGATAATTATTGGATTTTGTACTCTATAATGCTTATTTTGACTTAGATTTTGAGTCTTTTAGACTTAAATTATTGTTTTTCGTTGTGAAAATTTATAAAAATAGGGAATATTTGTTAGAATTCATTAATGTATAGATGTACAACATGTGTCAATAAATCATGGATATTCTACATTTTCATAAAGTTTCAAAAAAAGAAAAGTGACAAAAAAATATGGAAAACACACCTCTATGACCTTGTGAGATCAAAAAATAAAAAAATAACTTTCATGATTACAAATATTCAAACAAAGTATGATACAAACCTTCATTATATCTTGTATTTGTTGGGATATAGCTCAGGTGTAGCCTTAGAAGATATTTTTGAATGTCAATTATAGTTAGACACCTCCATTAAAGCTATGGATAATGTAGATTTTATCAAAGAATAGAATCTTGATTCATGAGGTGATTTTATAAATGGTTAAAACTTAATTATGGATATTAAACATGATAATAGTGATTCATAGAGGTGTATTATTACAAAATCCGAATCAAGGATGACCCTTCATCTTGAAATCAAGATGAATGGTTGCCAAAATGTCATAAAGAGTGCACATGGATCAATAATTCAATCCATTCATATCAATAAAGATTAAGGGTGGATGATGACCTTTTTAAATATAAATGATAGATGAATATAAGCCCTTCATCTTGTTTCTAAGATTAAGGGTGGAGGATTCCCATTTGTAGCTAACAAAGATGAATGAATGTGGGCCCTTCATGTTGTTTCATAGATGAAGGGTGGAGAACCCTCTCCAAGAAATCACACATATCTAAAAGGTGGCCCTTAATCTTTTTTCCAAGATGAAGGTTGGATAATGACCCCCATTTATTGTTAAATATTTGCATGATTAGTTTGATCTCAACGGTATATTTTTAGGATCTCAAGATTCTTCTTTGCATGAAGATGTCCTTTGGAGGGGGACAAGAGGAAAATTAATAATTTAAAGAGAATTAATTAAATATCTCAAAATATCTATTTAAGTAATACAATGTGATAATTTGATTATTAGATTGAAATTAAGATAGATAATGTGATTGAATAGAGAAGGGAAAATTATTGAATTGATTAGAGAAGAAGGAATTGAACAAAGAAAAAATGATAATTGAATAGATAAATTAATAATTGATCAAAGAAATTAAATAGAAACTATTAATTGATAAGATAAATTTAATAGAGAATGATAATTGATTAGATAAATAGAACATAGAATGATAACTGACTATAAAAATTGAATAGAGAGTGATAATTACTTAGAGAAATTGAACAGAGAGTGATAATTGATCATAGAAATTGAAAAGAGAATGATAATTGATTAGATAAATTAAATAGAGAATGATAATTAATGAGATAATATGTGAAATTATAATAAGTTATTCTATTATGTAATTTGACATAGAAGTGATAAAAATAGAGTGTTTACACAACTTATAAGTTTTAATCCTTTTTGAATGAGACATTTATTTTTGTATATATAGATCCACTTTACTAATTTATCATACCACTGACACTTTAGGGTTATGTTTTGAACCCAATAATGGTTTTATTTTATAAAATATCCTTTTTTATGAATGTGTTAGTTCTCATTAGTGTGGGTTGCTTTCAACTGATAATAATGGTCATAATTATGAGAATTGAACCAGGTATAGGTGGAATAATATGAGAGTTTAGGGATGTCTATGTAGGATTTTTAGTAATTTTGAATTATGATTTTAGGTTCATGTATTTGTATAACAACATAATGGAAGAATTGATTCATAAAATAACATATAAGTGTGAGAGGATGGTGAGTTAGGATCTTATTTGGGTGCTCAACTTTTGTGTGGCAAATGTATATCAAGCTTGTCATTATCAAGTACTAAAAACTACATTTCTGTATTTATAGGAGTATTAGATATGTAGGTATAACTCAACCATTAATTAGGGATTAGTTTAGGCAATCTCTAATCACATTTATTCCCCTTTTATAGGCCTAACCTAGTGTTGAAATTGGAACTAAGGTTTTAAAGAGAAGGATAAATATTTTTAGATTTATGCACATAAAAAGGACTTGATATCACATAGAAATAAGGTTTTTAATTAGGAATAGTTAATTTTTCCAATAATATGAGGAAAATATTCAAATAATAAGATAAAAATAATATATTCTTGAAAATGATGATGGCATCTATATCCTAATGTACTTGTCTAGGAAAATCTAGACACTTTTATTCCTTGTACGATCATCTCTTGATCCATTTTCAGACTTGTATACCACTTTAACATATATTTTGTCACTTCCATGTATCGCAAGTCATAATTTTCTAGTCATATTTTTCTTTATTATTTAGATTGGTGTTTCACTATCATGTATTATGCAATATGAATATTTCAAAAGTTTTATCTTACTATATCAAATTAATACAAAATAAGGTTTATAAACTCTTAAACTTGAGGTTTTCCCTTCCATTTATAATTTATCGACATTTTTATTTAGTTATATATGTTATTATTAGTGGTGGGCATATTATTTTTTACCATATTTTTTATTAATGATGTAAATAAGTATAAAATTTTGAATGTTAAAATTTTATAAAGTATATCTAAATTAATATGCATATTTGAATGTAAAATTAAAATTTTAATTGTAATTTAATATTTATATAAACAACCTAAAAATGAGGGTACTTGGTTTTTTCCTATTTTGATTGAGTTTGAGACTATGTATAGGTCAATAACAATTAAAATTAGATATAGAGTCATTCGAATATATAAAATTGATTATATTAATGTATCAAGATGGATATTATAGAACCTATATGGTTTTGGTAATATATGGCACTTGATCTCTATTGAATATATATCTATTACACGTGCTAGACAATTCCATCACATATCATTGCATCTACCTTTAAATTATTTTTATGTGTAATATCAAAGGCTCGTTACTATGTGTAGGTATATAATTACATATCCTTTACCTTGAAACCCTAGATATAATTTTGACCATATTTTTTCTTATAAAAATGGGTAAGAGTGCTAGGTTCAACTGACCCTAACCACTCCCTAATGAGTATTTGAGTGTTGCTTACATTTCTAATACTTTGAAGAGGGATCAAATTACATGTATTTCTACCAATTAGGTGTATGTGTGTAATAGTAATCAAATATTATGGATGGAAATTGTAAATTAGATTTAAATACTTTATAATATGTATTATAAACTATCTTTGGGTGCTTCAAGTTTTTTAGGTTCTGATCCTTTGAGGGGTTTCAGATTTGTAATCTCTATGGTTATTCCTCTCAAAGTGTTGGTGATAAATGTGCTCTTGATAGGTGTTATACAAGTTATTTATAGATAGGTATATTTAAATAGATAAATCTTTGGGTAACATTTTCCACCACCAACATGCTAAACATTTTATCCAACCCATAAGAAAGATTTAACTTTTGGGAAATGATGATTATAAGATGCATTGATATGTCTGATACAAGTTGATGAATCTGGTAGTATGATTCATCTTAATATAACTAGATTCATATAAGGTATAGTAAATAATTACATAAATATAAATATATAAATTGGATATGATAATAATCACATTAAGCATATACTAGGTAATTATTGTAAGTGATTAACATGAAATCAGGAAGGCATGTCCCACAGATAGATGAATGGATAGGAAAGAGTGAGGAAAATATTCATATATGTATGCACAAGTAATATATGTTATATATATGTAGATAATAAAATTTACAAGTGTTTAATACCATAT
The DNA here is from genome assembly GCA_037957365.1 of Torreya grandis. Lineage (NCBI taxonomy): Eukaryota > Viridiplantae > Streptophyta > Pinopsida > Cupressales > Taxaceae > Torreya > Torreya grandis. The sequence goes on from JARHVA010004120.1 coordinate 837,840, forward strand.
TAATAATCCTACAAACTCCCCCTTTAATTCTAATAGTTACAATGCTAGAGTAAAAATATAAAGAGATTGTGTACTTTGGTGGAACTACACTACTTTGTATTTGACATGTAGAAATCAATTTCAATATATGATATGAAATATAAATTAAGTTAGATCAATAGAACATTTAAATTCTAAAATTCAATTAATGAATACACCTATAAGTATGTGAACTGAGATACCCTTTAAAGTATTGGGCATCAGGATGATTATACCCAAAGACAAGTACCACTATGTAAAATCATGTGTTGGGAAGATAAATTCCCAGCCCTCATGAATATGTAAAATTGATTATAAATTTTAGATATTGATAAACCTCAACCACACTACTCAATTGTTGATCAAGAACATAAAATAGGTTTAAGATGAAAAAGGTGTAACCACATACTAGGTTCATATGTAAATATGAATAAACTAAATCAATAGGTACAACAAATTTTGGATTCAAAATGTATCCTATGTTATCTTAATTATCATTATGAAAATATAAAATTAAATATATGAACACCATTTATGCCCTATAATTTGATCCAACTATACAAATATAATATACAATGTCATAAATCTATTTCATTGTGCCCCCAATCTGATAAATTTGATAGCTTATTCCATCTGATCCCTATAAAAAAATAATTATGATAATATAATATATATAACTTATCACTCATGTAATTATAATATATATACATATGCATTGTATATGCCCCAAAATATGTCTCACTCTATGCATATCTATCTCATAATCTAAATAAATTTGACAATATAACCTAATATAAACCTTCTGAATCATGTAATATGTCCCAAAATCTAAATTATTTTTGTATTGACACTTAAATATATATGACAGGCCCATTAATATGTCCCTTTTTTATATGATGGATGCAAATTTTGAATTACTCAACTCAAAATAAAAGAGTTATACACATCTATTGTATATATATATATATATATATATATATATATATATATATATATATATATATATATATATATTTAAATCATGTGATAACATGTCATCATATCATGATTATATTATTCAATTATGTATTAAACATGTATCCTAAGGCATACAACTTTCATGTCAAGATATATATGAAAAATTAGGCATGTAATAGTAGTCATCATAAATATGAGAACTAAATAATAAGCCACATATGAATATGATGGATATAAATCATGGTACCACACAAGTATAAAGATGTGTGATATGGATCACAACACCAAAAGATTAATATACAATCCTTGATGTATCCACACATATGCACACATTGTCACAACTATGAAGCATGAAAAATAAAAACACACAAAATCACTCAATCTCATGTATAAGAAAAGTCATATGTAATACACTCAATTAACATATAACATCACATAGATCAAGAGCCACACATAATTAAAAATCAATGTTACACAAGGCAAGAGTAACATACAATGTAATACACACTAAAGGATTACACCATGCAGAAGAGAAGAATATTAACACATAAATGCATGAAATGTAACATACAATGGTCACACAACATACACATATTGTAACAAGAATTTGTAAAAACATGCATATAACAAGTAACTATAGTATACACTATCAATGTGTGTAATCATCAAACATGGTAAATTATTATACCCATATAACACTCTAAGTCACATAATGGAAAGATATGAATAACAAAATTATATAAATATGATTAATGGAATGGTCATATAGATATGTAGCCTTAATATATGTTCTAAATTCATGCCCCTAGTGTAGGCATGGCAGGAAGGTTATCCTTAGGTGTAAAAATGTCCTACATATGAATTTCCATGTCATATGAAACATATATATCTTAAAAATCATGCATACAATTATATCATGAAATGAATGTGTGTATGATAATGGATATGTAATCTACCATATTGTGATAAAAAAAATAAATGAAATATATAAACAAGATATATATGTCATGCATAAGTCTTATTATTTTTATTTCTATAAATATTTTTATTTTATTATATTTTCATATTTTATTACTATGTTCCTACTAATCGATGATTCCATCAATAGGATACTCATATGTAAGTCCAATATCAATCATGGAAAAGGTCACCTACTGTAAGTGAGTAGTATCATATGTATTTGTATTTTAATCTAAGAGGTGATATCATGTATTATATTAATCATTATCATCATTATTCATATGATCCTATGTATGATGTGTATTCTTAGCACATATATTATCTTTCTGAGCCCATTGTATCATATAAAAAAGTTCTTGTGTTCATTTTGGAACATGTGAAGTTGTCTATAATACTAGATTAGGATGTGATGGAGTGGATGATGCATTTAATTAAATAATCATATATTGAATTTAATTACCTTCCTTTGAACTACCTACATGTAATGAACCTAAATAAGTTGTATAATTAGTTTTGGATTAGATTTATGTCAAGGGAAAGTCTCTAGTTGAACAAGATACCTATAAATATAACCACTCTAATGTAATATATATACGTCACACATTTTTGTAATGATGATGATACTACATGGATATTATGTATCCAAGGACATCCTAACAATATGATAAATTCCTTTATACTCAGTATAACTTAAAATATAGTAAATCTTACATCTATTATCTTAAAGGGGTAGCACACTACTCCCAAGAGGGTTATATCTCTTTCCATCAAATCATTTAACTATATTTGTTTTATCCATAAAACTCTCCTATTTACATGAAGATAGTAAGAAGTTTCATAGTGAAAATGTATTCACTTTAACGATTATCTATAATGACATTGTGTTTAGGTTTGGAATTAATGTAAGCACTATAAACAATGACACATAAATACAATCATCATCCATAATCTCATTATCATTAAATGTAATTTTAGGTCATTGTATAGATGTTCTTGTAATTTTACCAATAATATTATCTATAGGATGTTCTTCCTTGATTATATAAGGGTAAGAACTTGAAGGAAGATAAACTCTTTAAGTAATTTTCACCTCATGATTAGTCTTAGTTTTTATTGCTCCATGATTTGGAAAGGGATCACAAAATATATTTAATTTTCCATTCAAATTAGGTTGTGCTACTAAATATGTTGTCACCAGTGAGATACTAAATCTTATATCTTAGACCAAAACATCTATTTATAATGTATCCCATGCATTTATGATAATCACATTATGTATTAATTTTGTATCCCTCAAGTGGAGGCCTACTCATATAAATATTTATTTTTGGAGGGAGAGATATATGGAGTTTCAGTCAAGTAACTTATATAATATCTTATGATGATATTCTAATAATCATGAAAATTACCCTTTGTGTAGTGCTAAGAGGACAATCTGATTAGTAGGATATGACACAAAATTAATTTCTATCTTTGAATAATTACTATTATCATTCATTTTGGCCTCATGATTTTTTTCAATTTGAAACTTTTCACTTGAATTTATTAAAGAAATATCCACATGCTTTAGTTTATTCATGTATATGATCTTGAATTCTTGATCATTAAGTGTATGGCATAAGTCATCAAATTTTAGAATCACTTTAACATAATGGACTCATATAAATGGAAAATTAAAATTTGTCTTAAAATATCTTGTAATTAATTTTCAGCCATAGGATTTTTCATCTTAGAGAGCATGGTCTTGAAATGAAGAAAATGGTCATTAATTGGCTCATTGGGTCCTTGCTTAAGATTTATAATTTAAGCATAAGAAATTTTATCACTGATATTTATTGAAAAATGTGCTAATAATTGATTTTAAAAATGATTTAAATCATCAAATAATTGTATTTTAAGGTCATAGAACCATCACATAAAAAATTCCTTAATATTTTTCTGAAATAACTTATTCAACAACTTATCATTATAGGTATAGTCAAAAAATGTTGAATGAAATGATCTTAAGTGTTCTTATACATAGCCTTTACCATTATATAATGCAATATTATTATCAAAAAAACCTATTGTAAAAGATAATATAAATTCACTCTATAAGAACCTTACTCTAACTGCAACACCTTAGCTTGCAGATCTAAAATACTCTACATGAAGGATTGTGTAAGAGGCATAGATGATGATGTCATATGAGTAGAAATCATGGGAGACACATAAGTTATTTTTATAAGGATAAGCACTAAAATATGATTAAATCCTTTTGTTTACCCCACACCATGGGAAAATATCACATATGTAACCATAGGTGGACATAGGAATAGTAGCAGTGGTATTAGTGGTTTGAACACATATTGTATAGTCAGTAACTCTAAAAGTTTAATTAGTATCATTGAAGGGCTCATATTGTTCCTGAAATTTGACAACCTAATAATTTTTTTAATTTCATCTTTGTATACATATAATAGTGAATCAAGTAAGTGTGGATTCATTTTAAGATATTAGATAATTGTTTTCAATCTATATCAACAAATCTACGATACACATTAATTATGTATTCCATTATGATGATGTGTAAATTTTGTGAATAAGGGAAAATAAAAAATCATATTTTTAACCATATAAATCCAAAAACCCTTATAAATAAGGATGAAACCCTAATGGAAAAGAGACATAGGGTTTTACACACTCCAGATAAGGATAAATTTCACCAATATGTTTTATGTTATTTTGGCTTAATGATCTAAATGAGAATAAAAATATGAATAATAAATTTATATAAATTATATCTAATTAAATAGATCTAAAAGTAAGATTAAATGTTAAATGATACTTTAATATTTATATAAATGACAAAAAAGATTAGGTTACTTAGCTTCTTATTATTTTATTTGATTCTGATACTATGTACAGGTCTTAAGCATGACTAAAACTAAATTTGGAGTCATTTGGATCTAGAAATTGATAGTCTAGACTTGCTTGGATACATTTGATACCACCTATATTCATATGATAACTAAAGGATATACTATAAATCTATCTATGAGATGTATTATATTGTTTCATTATAGATATTTATACCTACCTATAAACTATTATTATATAAATTATCATAGGCTTTTTTTATGCACATGTCCAAAATCATATCTCCTTGAGATTGAAATCATATTTATAGTGTTGAATTAGGATAACACTAATAACTCCCCATTGATAAGCTTATAATATCCTATGATTTAAACACTCTTAAGGGGGCTCAAATTATGTGTAGTTTGCCCACTAAGGTGTATGTGTGTAATAGTGATCTACTATTATGGATGTGACCTATAACTTGGATTTATATACTTGAAAATATGGAAACATGACTTGGATTTACATTATTTAGACTTGGATAGGGACTACTCCTTTGAGGTGTTTTGTATTTTTAATATTTATGTTTGTTCCTATCAATTTTATAATGGTATATGTCTAATTGATATGTATTAGATAAGTGTTTTATAGATAGGTATAGGCTTAGGCATAGTGTGTTTAAATAGGTAACTCTTTGGGTAACTTGTTATTATAGTGATATGCAAAATTTAAGGGTTGACCCATATCAAATATTTGAATTTAGGTAAAATACCATTACAAGGTGCTTAGATAGATCTGATATATGTGGAGAAATTAGGTAGTTGGATTCATTTGATTATAAATAAAGGCATTCTAATTGCAATAAATAGTGATGTAATGATCATGAGTAAGTTTTATTAGGATAATAGTTATATTAGGGATATAAAATTGGATTCCTATAAGTGACAGGTGTAAAATTGGGAAGGTGTGACACATAGATAGGTGAATGGATAGGAAGGAGTGTGGACAAGATTCATATATTTGCAAATAAGTAATGTGTGGTAAATATATGTGAATAATGAAAATTTAAAGTGTTTAATACTATATTTATGTGTATATAATGATGAGTTATCCAAACACTAAAAATTTTGATTATGGAAATTTTATAGAAAAGAGGACATTCAACCAACTATTTCCCTTTTTGCTTAACACATTATTTATCAAACTATTAAAAAACTTATAAATAGTAGATTATAAGTGTTAATTACATTCATGCATTTGATCTTGTTATAATTAGAAATAAGGGATTTCTTAATGGTAAAATATAAAAGTCCTTTGATTTTTTAATTTATAATTTTTAACTTAGCTTGTGAGAATTAACCATGTTATCTTTGGACTAGATAAATGTTGATTTATTACCTCAAACTAACATCATTTAAAGACAAAAAATTGTCTTGGATGAAAAAATACATTTCAGAAATGGCAAATTTTAAGACATCTTACTAAGATCTAAACCCTAAAGGTAGAGAAATAAAAATGTTGAATGTTTTTCATGTAATTTGCATTTAGTAGCAATTAAGAGTGCATGTTGAGTCACTCTTAGAATATATAGACTTTTAAATATGTAATATTTTTATAATTTTTAATAACTAATAAATATGAGGTAAAAATTAGTAATAACATATGCCTATGTGTATTCTTTGTGTATTAAACATAAGGATACATATGAGTGTAGATGTGCATGTAGTTAGAATAGTTTTATCTAACACTTTAAAATATAAAATTAATGATACTCCTTCCCACCCAATATTTATTTTCAATTCATGCTATGTTGGTCAATTATTTACATGAAAATGTTGTTTAAATTTCTACAAATTACCTTAGTGAGGTAAATTCCTTATAATATTTTTCTAGTTAGAATTTTCTTTATTGGTTTTTATGGGACAACATGGTCTATATTGGCTATTAGATTTACTATTTATTGTCTAAGTTTGATATTATAACTCATGAACTAAGTTCATTTTTCAATGCAGTTTTTAAAGTCAAAAAATGTTTTGTATTAACCCTAAAATGCTACATATAATCATGATGGTAAATCTAATAGGAACCTCACACTTATTAAATTTCTCAGCATTCTCATATCCTACTATCTCATCTTATGATTTGTTAAAATAAGATAAGTGATATATTTTAGGTATGATTATGTGTGAAATAACTATCTTGGTGGATTGTAGGAACTATAATTACATTTATATACTTGTGATTTTGTTACCCCCATAATGTGTGGGTATGTAAATTGATTTGGCTAAATTAATTATATTGTTATTTTCATTGTCCATCTATTGTACCTCCTATTTCACATACTTATCATATTGAGTTAGTTAATAGTAGAGTTACCTTGTTCTCCATAGATGATTGTATTTGATAGTGATTGTATTATTATTGCACATAGTTCTCAAATGTTTCTATTTGAAATATAATTTTATTTATCTACATCTCTCATTGAAAGTAAAGGCCACTCTAAGTTTGGGAGGTGTGAAAGGGACCCATCAGTCTATGTTTGGAGGTGTAGATACTAAAATCTAGTATTATGTACTTATAAATGTATAGTTTTTATTTTCCTTCACCCTACATAAATTGTGTATATTTTTAACCCTATTTTTAATAAAACACTAATTGAGTTAATAAGGATTATTATGTATATAGGTTTAAAAATAGAAATATCAGAATGTCAAAGATATACCATATTTAACAACTTTGATTTTGACAGAATGATAAATATAAAAATTTTATATTACAAAAAAATACCAATAATAAATATACTTAGCCCACATATTGATCTCTATTAACTATTATAACTACTTGATTTTGAAAATTAGAAGAGTTGACAATGCAAGCTCAATATTAGAATTAGGAAAATAAATAGAGGATGGATAGGTCTACTATAAGTGGATGAAGGTGAAATGTGCTATATTTTATTGACCATGGACCTATCCTATTTGACTATGATAGATAGTAGTTAGAGATAGATTTATAAAATTGAGATCTAGATATTATAGATTAGAAGTGAAAAAATAAAATATCACTAGACAAGTATATTATGGGTTGATGAAGGTGTAGTGTATTTATGTCTATTGACCATGAACTTGTCATATTTAACTGATAAAGAAATGGTTATTTCACCACTTATGGATGCATTAATTAGGGTTTTAGATTCATATTTAAATCTAAAATAGTGTAAAAAGTACCTATAATGATGAAATCCTAGTTTCATGTACACAAACCAATTTGGAATCAAATGGGGGGATCAGACAAAAAGGCTTAAGTTGGACTAACCTTGGTCAATCCATATTGAAATACCAAGTGTTACACTACATTTATAATACTCCAAAGAGGGATCAAATACAAATTTATTTCTCCCACTTGTGTGTGTGTGGAATGATAAATGCAAACATATATGTGTTTCTTCCTATTATACCTTTGGCACAAGCATGTAGATGGATATATAGGTTTCAATATTTATTTAATAGACTTATAGATAGAACATGAAAATATTTGAATAGCTTTTATAGAGTGAGGACAATTGTAATTAATGCCTTAGATAAGCCTTATATTTAAATATGTTTTAATTTTCAATATAGGACTTATTGGTGCACAAATGTTAACCCATTATAAGACCCACTAGATAAAAATAAGAATAAAATGAAACATTCCCCAAAATAAATTAATAAATTTATTCCTAAACAATTCTACCATGATAAAGTGGTAAGATAAAATACCAATAAATAAATTCACAAATTATAATAGATAAAGACTCAAATACATTTCACAAATAAACACCTCTTTTGCTATGAATATTCTATGTAAAACTTTGTAATAAATGTCATAAATTATGGTGTTGGACCTTTGGGTGTCTACACATACATATATGGCTCTTATTCATGATTATATCCATATACAAGCTTTCCATGGGTCTGATCATTTCAAAGTGTTATCATTCACGTATAATAATTATTTAGTATGTGTCAAACTAGTTAATTATAATACTCAGTGACACTCATGATTTGAATTAGACACTTTAAAATGTGTAATTTTACCAAGCCTTAACCTACTTGACTTATTCTTACATACATGACTCATTTTCAATTCCTCATGGAAATGATATTATATAAAATATTGACCATTACAAGTTATTGGTATTATTATAGAGGATCTTCCTAGTATCTATGCAAATAGCTTAACATCATTCTCAGACTATCTCCTAGCCTTAGGTCATTATTTTTTTTCAATATATTTTAATGCCTCTAAGATATCTCCACTACTATTGAATTTTCCACTTAGGTTGGAATTGTCCCCAACTTTAATGGAAAGTTTCCAAAATATAAATATCTCATATAAATTAGCCCACACATTTTATATGTCAATTCAAAAGAAAACACCCAAAGATTTAGATGTATAATCAAATCAAGCCTAAGAATTTATTTATATAGTTATTATCTAGAAATCTAGCCTCTGTCTTTCATTTCTCTATCACATATAAACATTTCATTAAAAAATACCCCTCAGATGATAAAATCCCTAACCTAAGTTTGAATACCAATTTCAAGGTCAAATAAAATGTTTTCAAGTGATGAAATCCATACACTAAATTTCATAACATACTAGTATTAAACATTATTTCACATACTAAACTAGGTGAGATAACTACATTAAATTTGATTTTGCTCTTTGAATTATTAGATATTTAGGTAGTATTTAGTCATATTTGGGTGGCTAAGGTTAGCCCAACCCTTCCCTTTCACCATGCATCCTAATTTTATATTTGTCTTACTATAAATAAAAATAGGGTTTGAAGTAAGAAGAATGAAATCAAATATACTCACACCAATTTGTAGACATCGAAACACATACCAATCCTCATCAGACATAGGAATAGTGGGCAATGTTATCACATATAGACAAAAATATTAAGGATAAAAATACACTCTAGTAGACAATGTCATGACAATGGAACCATCTAAGAAGAAAGAACTCATTCGAGAAAATAAAAACTATTTGTTTCTATATCTAAGAACTCACAAGACCATTTCTATTTTTTGTTGATGATTGTATCCTACCACAGACCCGAACAAACCCAAAACAAGTTAAGTTATTCATTTTACTAGTGTTTTTCATAAATAAAAAGTTAATATATTTATCTAATTACACTATTATTTGTTTAGTAATTGTACATGTTAATTAATATAATTTATCATTTAGTTTTATGCTTTTAGGGTCATAATAATCCTAAAATTAATAAAACATATTAGTGAACCTGCTCAGGGTTTCTTACTATTTTTATTAGGGTTTCATAGTTTTAACTTAGGGTTATATTTTTAGGTATGATTTATTATTTTCCATTATCATATGTGTCCATATCCAAAATTTTATTCTTTATCCGTAGGTTTTCATGTTTATATTCATATTAGGGCTTATTCTATAAAGGTGTTGACTTATGTTGCTCATATATAATTTTATACAATTATATTTTCAAAACATTCTAAATTTTTTGGTCATAATGAAAGTATCAAAGACTTTTTTTTTCTAAAATTCTTATATGTATTTTTTGAAATTATAATTTTACTATTTTTAGTAAATTTCATCTAAAGAGAGAAGGGCGTATCTATTTTCATAATAATTTCTAAGTTTTTTTATCTACTATTTTTTATAAAAATATATTTTTTCAAAAATTCCTCACATGTTTCTCGAAGTGATTTATTTTATGTTAAACCCATATAAAATCATCTTATTATATATATGAACCTTTAGGTTTTATATTTATTTTAAGCATTTCATATTTTTGCACCTACATCTAGTTTTAAATATTCCCTTCTTTTATGTTCTCTTATCTTATGGGTGGTCTATATGCTTATATTTCTTGATATCATAGGGTTTATAAATTTCAAAATGAGTGAATATTTTATCAAATTTGGTAAATATATCAATTGATTACCTAAATAGAGAAACTTATATGTAAAATTAGGATTGCATAAATGAAACAAATGACATAAATTGATTGTGAACTTTCTATATTTGAAAAGATAATAAAAGGGTAAAATGTTATAAATAAGTAACTTAGCTACAAAATATGATTTTAGGATTGTAAAGGTAACTATGAAATCAATTGTGTGGATATATAATGATGTTGTCAATTAGGAATAATATTTGGTTGTATTTGAGACAAGACCATGAGAATTGGATAGTGTCAGTATGTTCTATTATCCTTAGGGTGTGCTATCATTAGGTGAGATTGTTATCTCTATGATAAATTTAAAAGGTTTGCTTTGCATGTATGTTCTATTTGACTGTGTGAGAGCTCTTGATTTATTTCAAAAATCAATTTGTACCTTCTTTTTCACTTGTAACATTATCTCAATTGGTCATGAAATACAAATAGAATAAAATGTAAAATTGGGTTAGTGGTTGAATCTATGTTAGACATCCACACCCCCTATGTTTAATATTACCTACATATCAATACTCTAAAGAGGGATCAAACTCCATGTATTTCTCCCATGCTATAGTGGTGTATGTGAAAGATCAGTGAAAATGCTAAATATTGGTGTAATCCTAGCATGATTAATGTGTTTCAACAATTACTTGTGACCTTGGAGATATATTTAGACTTATATTAAGGCTACTTGGGTTTTGTGGACTCTAAATTTAGAAAAATGGGTGTTTTCTCTCAATGTGTAGTTAGATATTCTAGGGTTTTTCCTTGGCATGAGCCTCTTGGTGCAAAATGGCTAGAAAATGTGGATTTATAATGACCAATCAAGAATTAATTTAGATGGGGATTTATAAACATGTAATATAACCCATTAAATTAGTTTTAATTTAATCAAATAATCATTATTTGGTGAAGATGTGGACAATAGAACTGGACAAGAACATAGAATGAGATAGTCTAAATGGATTGGCCTTGTCTAAGGAGAAAAGAAAGTTGAGTTTAAAGTTTGGATCAATTAAATGATAACCTTTATTTGTTTTGAATAAGTAATAGGTAAATTTTTAGATCACTAGTTACTTAAGGGGGATGGGTGATCCACGTATAAAGTTAAGGAAGGATGGTCAAGGATTATGGAATGAGGCAAGACTAAGTACATATAAAGAGTTGTCACATATATGTTGTTTCAACTTAAATGTTAGTTTATGTGTCTAAATTTCCCCCATTTTAATATAGTAATGCATCAAATTAAAATTACTAAAATAAAAGGGAAAGTACATTATTAAACCTATCTATGAAGAACTATCTTGAATTTAGGCCATAATGTTAAATTGATTTTCATGAAAACCTATAATGAAAAATGTATAAAATTAGTCCTTACATAAGACAAAAAAATCAAGGAATAAAGACAAGAAAAATTATATATATAATTACAAAGAATGAATATTACTAATTGGGTAAATGAATAATTACATTTTATAGTGAAAAAAATGGTGATTGTAGAAGGTAGGACCCTTGGATATTTATTATTTGTTGAAACACTTGGATTGGACTATGCATGCCCCAATCCTCAACGAAAAGAGAGTGTGCTTAATAACTCAATGTGTGCTTTAATTCATCATTGCATACCCAAGGTAGGTATAGTATATTATAACCTCTATATGAATTCCAATAATTTGTTCTTGCATAAATACAAAGTAAAAAATGCAAACCAACCCTTGCAAATGAAATAAGATTTAATTATAATGCAAAACTAGTGTAACAGATAGTATGCTTTTATTTTGGTGTAATGATCCACACCACGAGGCCTAGGACCAAGAGTGAAAGGGATAACTAAGTTTTGGTTTTGCATAGTGAATGAAAAAAGCTAATTTATAAATAAATTCAATAGAGTGAAATCCTCACTTGTAGGAAATGTAACTCTATTAATTAATAGAGAATATGGAAAATTGGTATAGTGTGTTATAGTGAATGTTTTATAGAGTAGTTATGAAAATCATGTTATCTATGTTATGACTCTAAGGAACATTAACTTTTTGGTTTGATGTGTATATTACATATTTATATAAGTAGAATACAAGAGTGGTTATAATTATTGCTAGTTACCAAGAAGATGGTTACATTAGTTCATCTTCCAGGCTAGATGATGGTTGGTGAACCCATTGGAGCATGTGGATGAAATGATTCAACATGTGGATGTGTTATGGAATATAAGAAGTCAATGAGGTGCACAAAATTATGAGTTGTAGCATGGGATTATGAGGTACACAAGTTTGTGTGTTATGACACATGTTTATAAGACATGCAGATCTACAAGCTATAATGAAAAACTATGAGGTCAACTAAACTACAATCATGAAGATTATAAAATTAAATGAGTAATAACATGAATTATCTTGTGTGAAAGACTATGAGCTATAAAATGCACAGTGGTCAGTACACAAAAGTATACAATCTAGCATGGGAATTGTGTGTATGACTTTGAGAAAATCTTAGGTAAGGAGTTTTTATGATTGGGTGAGAGTTGTTTACCTAATGTAATAGAGTTAATGAGGAGTAAGCTCAATAGTGTAGGAATTACACATATATCATTCACCATTTATTAAAGACTAATTATCTCCATTATGTCAGTGCATAATTGTGGAAACTACACCTAAAGTTATTGTAAAGTCAACCACTTGACCTAATCAACATATTTCCCAACCTTGATCACTAAGAAAATTTGATGCATGATATGGCAATTATGTGTGTCTGTCACTTTAATGATCTAATCATTTTTTATCGATGAAAGTGTTTAGGATCCAAATTAGAAGGATGTTGTGTCACTATTGGCTCAATAAGTATTAGAGTGTAAGGCTTGACAATCTCCTTATTAAAGACTAGGTGCATGCCCAAGTACTGAGGCAAATTAATAATGAATGCATTCTCACTAGATGAATGTAAAATGGTGTAAATGCCATAGTGAAAAGGCTTGATATTTTGATGTGGGCCTTTTAATCATTCCTTCTAAAGTTATAACTAGACTTTATCACCTATTTAAAATGCATGAGGTGTGTGATGTGCATAATGACAGTCCTTTTGCTTATCTTGAGTACAATAAATAATCTATTGACCTTATTGGTGAATAGATTATATATGGCAAAAAAAATTCTTAGCTTTGTCCACTTTCCACTCTTGTACATGTGACTCATGGCTTGATGGATTAGGTAGGATATGTCTATAGGTGTTGAAGGCTGAAACCCAAGACATGTTTATAATGGAATGTGTCCAATAGAGCTATGAAGATCCTTATTGTAGGTGTGATGAATGTATAATATATTGTCATCCAAAGTGTAAAAATGTGCATTATTTTACATTTTTAAGATATGAATAAGTGTGAGATTGACCACTTTGGTTTTCCCATCTTTTTGAGGATGAAAATTTATCGATTGATCCAACTTTATGCCCATAAAATCCCATAATGTTTTACAAAAGTGGATCATAAAACATGGATCACATTTGGATATGATGGATGTTGGTATCCCAAAATGAATGCAAACATGGTTGAAGTATTTTTTTGTAATTCCATCTGTGTTAATGTCTTTTTTACATGTGACCATGTTATCCATCTTAGAATATTGATCCACTAGAATGGACATAGTTTCATGTTATCTTCTAATCACAAGTAGCCTAGTCATGAAATCCATACTAATAAATTCCCATGGTCTTGATATAAATGGCATAAGTGTGTAAATTCTAATATTCCTATTCATGGGCTTAGTGATACAATAATGAATGCATGACTTGATGTGGTAATCCATGTCTATGTGCATGTAAAATCAGTAGAAGTATAACTATAGTGTGGCTAGAGTCTTTGTCACACCAAAGTGTCCTAAGGTCTTAACATAGTGTGCCTCTTAGATGAGTCATTAGCAAGGTGAACTAGATGAAAAACATATATGTCTGAGTTTTTATAGAAGTTGGTCAATCAAGTATAACTCCTAAACTTGTGTCCCTTATATGAGGCTAGTTTAAGTTATTGTGAAGTCTTGGTTAATTTTTTAGAGAGGAACCTGATCTTTGAAGTTATGGTCGCATGTGTTCAACATTGTGATGAGTGTGTGAACTGATACTTAGCTAAGGTAATTTGTGGCCTTTTTTTCCTTCCCTTTCTTATGTTTAATCATGAGATGGAACTTTTGTAGGTAAGTCATCAATTTCATGTGGTGCACATTTTCCATCTTGTTCTATGAATTTAGGAACTGAAGTGGTTTATGGTCTAAATTAACAATTGTCTCTATCCTAAGAATGTATTATTTCCATTACTTAATTGCTTTCATAATAGTATATAATTAATTCTCATAGGTGGAGTGCCTTTACACCATGTCACTAAACATCTTATAATTGTATACAATTAATTTTTACTTGAGTATGTAATCAAAGCATCAATGTTAATTTTTAAGCTTCACATATTGTCAAGCATTATGATAATAGGTTCTATACAAAGGCATTTTTTGAGAGCCTTAAAAGTTAATTATTATTCATGATTCTAGTCAAAATTGGCTTTGACATGTGTAACATAGATGAGAGACCAAGATATGTGTGAGAAACCAAGGATGAACCTATGGTAGAAGTTATAAAGTCTAATAAAACTATAAAATTCTATGAGATTTCATGTAGTAAGCTAGGTCATCTTGGATCATTTTGATCTTCTCTGGATCTACTCTGATGTAGTGCAATCAAAGATGTATCCTATATATTGGATCTATGTTCATGAAAAATGTACACTTTGATAAGTTAGGTTGTAACTTATGTTGGTACAAAGTAGATGATAATGAATGAGTTCAAGAATGGACTAAGTAGATTATCCATTAGGCACATGAATTTGGTTGGATCATTGGTGAAGCCAAAAGTCATGAACAACCATTTATAAAATCCTACCTAGCTCTTGAATGTTATATTCAAGATGTATTTAGGATGGACTAAAACCTGATGGCAACCTAACTTCAAGTCAATCTTTGTAAAGTATTATGCACCTCAAATCTAGTCTATAAGGTCATCAATACACAGAAGTGGATACCAATTCTTTACCATGATTTTTTTGAGTTTGTGATAGTATATGTAGAGTAACCTAGGCCCATCCTTATTAGGTGAAAGGACTATTACACTCACATAAGGAAAATATCTAGGCTTGGACTTGACCTGATCAAGAAGCCCTTGAATCTAGTGTTGGACTTCATTATTATCCCAAACCGATATATGATAGAGGGGGTTATTCAAAAGATGGGATTTAGGAACCAAATCAATGTGGTGTTTTACTATACAATTTGTTGGAAGGCCTTCAAATTCTATAGACTTTGGTACTCTACTCTAGTAAATTATCAATATATTATTGAATTGACAATGTGTGATTGGTGTGCACTATAAAGGTTTGATTATATTTAAAATACATGAGTGTATCAATGAAAAACATTAGTAACATGAACTTCTACATGTGCAATACAAACTTTCAACATTACTTGGCAGATACCAAGGTAATATTGGTCATGTGTATTGACCCAAAGATTTTGTATAAATGATATTATGTTTGAATAGTCCAATGTTGTATCTTGGATTGATATGTAGCTTCATGTTCATAAAAGTATGGTCTCCCTAGTAAGATGGATTAGACCTCCAGAGGTATAATGTCACAAATGTTTTCCTCCATAGGCTTAACTTTGTACTAAAAAGTGCATTATAACCAGACCTGTATATCTTTCCCCTACTAAAGCCACCCTAAAGACCATGTATTTAGATGATAATTAATGGTAAGAACAAGGAACTAAGATGTAGATTACATGATGATGTTGTCATTTTGGTTACCATTATCAATTATGATGTGGAGAGGATAACCATTCACCTAGAACTTTGTATGCAAGAAACATTTTTTCTCTTCAGATATATCAATCATAGTGGTGTTGGTGCTTAGACAAGAGGTATATGGATCAATCTCACCTATTTGTGTGTTTATTTATGAATTAAATGTGAATGGGGATTGTTGCACACAACATTTAAAATCATTATGAGTGGATGAATGATGATGATTTATCACCAGACTTCTTATTGCCTTTGTCTAAAGTATAAGACATAGGATATTTAAAAATTTGAATAGTATTTTGGTGCTACTCTATTTTATGAGAAATGTGTTATTAATTTTACATATAAGGTTTTAATGTGGATTTGTGTGATGTAAGGGCCTTACACACTATGTTGGATAAAGAGGTGACATGTTACTTCATCTTTACCTTGGCTTCAATCTTTGTGGTGTTACGATATGGTTGCCCCAAAGTGTCATAATTAAATAACTCCATATTAACATGGATTTAAGGTGATATTATAGTGATGTTCTTTAACACCTTATGTTGTTTACTCAATTTATTGTGTAGGTACATAGATTAGTCATGGAAAATGTTGGTGTAGTCTTCCATAGATTGATATTTATGTTAGCGAAGTTATTGTAGCTTGATGTATTCATATTCAAAGTGGCATAGAGGATAGTATAAATCTTTCAAAGTTATTCCAATATTTAATTGGAATGTATTCTTGTATGTTTGGCACATTTAATCTCTCCCACTAGTGAACAACTAATATGGATATCTTTAGTATTGCAAAGGATATCTTCTTAGCATCAATAAAAAAATTGACTAAGAAGCATTCCTTGAGTTGTTGAATCTAGGAATCTACTGATTTGGAATCAATATTTCCTTTAAATAGAGGTATTTAAAGATTGAATTGAACCTTGAATGGGGTTTATTGTTGAAACCATCATTTAAATAACTATGGAGGTTTGGTAAAAGGTGTTAGATTCAATTATAGCATCATCTCATAAAAATTATCCAAAATATTCAATGTGTTATGCTTATAATAAGTTGTTAGAGATACTTTATACATCAGGGGATACCTTAGGTTACTTATGGGTGTCAACCATATTTATTTTTCTATGACATTATTTTATATATTCTAAAATAGAACCAATTAATAAACTTTCCTTATTGATTTGCACTCACGTATTTATAGACATAGAAAGGAATAGATATTTTGAACTCTAATACCAATGATCCACACCATGGGGCATAGAACCAAGCATGTTTGGGAAAACCAATTATTTTTTGTGTAGATTGAATTATCAAATATAATTCAAAAATAAATAAGTAAACACATCAATGGAGTAGAATTTTGACTTGTAGGAAATGCAAATTCTATTCATTAACATAGAATTAGTAAAATTGGTATAATGTGTTACAATGCATGTTTTATAGAGTAGATATGTGGATTATGATATATATGTTATGAATATGTATAACATCAACCTTTTTTTATATGTGTATTACATATTTATACAAGTAGAATACAAGAGTAGTTACAACTCTTATTAGTTACCAAGAAGACAATTATATCAGTTCATCTTCCAAGATAGATGATAGTTGGTGAACACCTTAGATAAAATGGTTAAGGTGAATCAAAACATGGATGTGATATTAAATCCAATAATTTATTGAGGTGAAATAAAATACAATATCTAGCATCGGACTACATGACATGTAGGCTTACAAGCTGTCGCACATGACTATGAGGCATGTAGCTCTACAAGCTATAACATGTGACTATAAAGTGTGTGAGTCTATGATGTATGGTAAAAAAAACTATGATTTTAAATAAAATATAGGTGAAAATATTTCATAAGTTAGTGAGTAAAAATATGACTTATGAAACATGCAAGATGACAAGAGTGTGTAGTGTTTAGTGTCCATAAGTAAAATACAAGAGCAGTTACAATTGCTATCAATTATGAAGAATAAAATTATATCAGTTTATATTCAAAGATATATAATATTTTGTGAACATGTTATATCACATGGTTGAGGTGAGTCAACACATGGATGTGTTGTGGAATCCAAGAAGTTATTGAGCTATACAAAACTATAAGTTGTGGCATGAGACTACTAGGCACATAGGTCTACAAGTTGTAGCATGGTAATATGAGGTGTGTAGGTCTATAATATATATCTTTGTATCTTAAATTGTGATATTATATGAGATATTATGAAAAAATATTAGTTTCACTAAAATATAGGCATAAATAGTGCATAAGTCAATGAGTAAGCATAGGACTTGTACAGTATACGAGACTGCGAGTTGTGAAGTACATAATGAAGAGTATGTAGTGTTTAGTGCCCATAAGTCCATGATATAGCATGTGAAATTTTCATATGAATTTTTAAAACCTCAAGTATCAATTATGTAATATTGGGTGAGAGGTGTGTGCCTGATGTAGTAAAGCAAGAAAGGAATAAGCTCGATTATGAGGGAATTACATATAGATCATATATAGTTTAGATAATGACAAGTATTGACACACCATCTATGAAAATAGTGAAAAAATTAGTAATAATATGTACATGTTAAATATTTTATGTTTCTATAATCGATAGAGTAATAATGGGTTTTTTAAGGGAAAACCGTGTCAAAAAAATTGACAGTTTTTTAGAAAAACTCATTGTTAGATTGACATGTGTATTGCACATGCCCCCAATATAATATTTTTGAGTATATAGATTATAAAAATAAGTTTTATAATATTATTTTATAATCAAAACATGTTTCTAAATCCTATAACACATGTTGTAAATGATGTCCCCATTCTAAGTAAAATCTAAGACAAAACTATGTAAGAACCTATAAACTATTTTTGAGAAATATTATAATTGATCTATACACTTAGTGATACTTTGATAATTATAAGGAAAATAATATTTTATACTTAATATAATATCCTTATTTTTTTTTGTAAATTATTGTATTTTACCCTTGTCTAAATGTAGCATTGTTGTCTAAAAGTATATTTTATGTGATTTCTAGCTATAGATCATGATCAACTATATTATATAGCTTGGTCTCTAAGACAAGCCACTATTTATTTTATCTCTTTTAAGATAATTTTTTAAGAATGTGTAATATATTATTCCAAAATAAAAATTTATGTTATAGATGTTATGAAAATATGTAAATATAAATAGTAACGATAACGTGAAGAGCATGGCATCATCATATGTCAACTGAGTAAAATATTTATAATGAAATACATATGGAAACAAGTATACATAGTGGAATTTTCAAAATATATTTTAGGAATGAGTCATGTAGATAAGTTATTAAAAATTAATACTAAAATTTGAATATAAATACTCAAGGAGGGATGTATGATATTGATCATAGCATTGGGAAATAAGAAATATGCATGATTTCCATTTGAAAATTGAGTAATGAAAAAGACACATACATCATGGCCATGATGCAAAAAAATAAAGAGTACATGAAAATGATAGAAAAAATGTAATTTAATGATAAGGGGCCACATAAATGGGACATATTCAAATTTCACTCACATAAACATAGAAACATACAATAGGCTTAGAGATGCACACAAGGACATGTTCAAAATTCCACAATAAAAAATAATGAATACACACAATACATGAAGCATATAATAAAAAACATTAATCATGCAAGATTACATTTAAATTATGAACTTAAAAAATTTATAACATCAATATATTTAGAAAAATAGGTAGCTAGTAATATATCAATGTAAAATTAAGTGAACAATCTCAATATATTTTGCATAGTTTAAGGTATGAAAAATAAAGGATAGATAAATAATGATAGAACTTGTGTATGAGATTCCCTAGTGAAATTTTTGATGTATAAAAAATCTATAAGAGTCTTTTGTCTTATTTGGATCTAAGAATTGATAGCATGTGTTCACTGAGACAAGTCTAGCAAAATCAGACAATAATGTAATGTGTTGTTGTCTAGGTAGAGGACTTTTGACTATGCAACATTTCTAGGTTTTAGATAGTTAATAAACTACAACTATGTGTATAAATTTCATATTGTATGTTAATAATTCACTCATTTAAATGTGTGAAGCATAATTTATATAAACTAGATCTATAGATAAATATTGAGTATATTGAGCATAATCTAAATAATGCAAATAAACTACACAAATTATGCATAGTATCTAATTTTTTTAAAATGAAATATTTGATTTTTTGTATTTTTAAATGTATGAAACAACATGGTAATATAATAATAAAAAAACACATCTAAAGGATGTGGATAATTAAAATATGGATCTTATGAAATATCATTGAGTATCAGATACTAAATCTTGTCAAACTCCCATAGATCGTCATCATTATGGTCATCATACCATTCTTGATCTATAACTATAGTCTTATCTTTGGTGTTGTTCTAAATAATGTACATCTGTATGGAATGTTTCTCTATTGTGTAATAAGCCTCATGCGTAATTTTTAGATAAACCAACTTTGAACCCTATTTCTCATTTTTAAATCTAAGATTATCATCCATACCATTATGAAGAATGTGAATTTTACTATCCTTGAATTTTAATTTAATACATTTTTGTTTCTTATCAATAGTAACTTATGTTTTAGGTAACCATTGTTAACCCAATGTATCTCTAATGTGATTTATTATTTGCATAACAAAAATTAGTATGTCTACAACTTTTTAACCACATGTAATTGGTAGTTTAATATGACCTTGCAAAATATATGTTATCATTTATGATAACATATGTTAAATAAATTTATTTTCACATATATTTTTATATGTCCTTATCCATTTCCACATGTTGTCTATATTCATTCTTAAAAAAATGTAACAGTCAATGGATTCATTATATAATGTTTATAATGTCTATATATATGACTTATTGTTGAGCCATAATAGGTTACGGTGTGGGTTGTATGATATAAATAGTGACTTTAACCTTATAATTTTGAATTTTATATTTTAATTATGCAAACTTATCCATGGCATGCCTTGTAATTCTATGAAAGTGGCAAAATGTTTTCCCTCTTGATTTGACAAAGTAGTGTTGGATCTATGCCATACTATTGGTAAATAGATTAACTTCTTGTCAAGTAACATTTATAACATCACATGTGGCCTATCCTGTGTACTATTATCCTAAATTATAATAATTGGTTCTATAACCATGAGTTATACATTATTTACTCAATCTATAAATGGTGACATGTTCAAACCTAGGATTCATTGATCTATGTATTGTGTCTCTTGTTCTTGATAAATTATACATTTAACAAAGATATTTGTCCATGGTATCCCTATAAAATAGTTTTTTTTAGCATTTTTATTGTAAAAAATATTATTTCCTTTGTCAACATCTGAAATTACTATTTTTCCTTTATTTGTATTCATCAGAATGATCACTTTTAAATTATCTCTATATTCTTCTAGATAAACTATGTGAAATTCAATCCCCATAAGGAATAATCTATGTTCATTGGTATTGTGTTTTTATCATAATTATATGTAGAATTATAATCATCTTAATTATCTTTTATAGATATTAAATTTGTGTTTTTTAAATTTAACAATAAAGGTAAATCTTGTACCTCCTCCTCTTATTTTGCCTTCATAAGTGAGTTTTATATTTCTAAGGTATCTATAGATTATAAATTTGATAATTTTTACTAGACTCACCAACATCATATGTGTAAATTTTATCTATAGGTATGATTTTTGGTGGTGAAACTATAATATATTGGGGGACAATTGTGATTGGTTTTTGATAATAGACTTTATAATCTTGCAATATCTAAATGGTTGATTATCAAGTGGGCATGTGTATAAGTATCCATTATGTATAACATTGACACACCTATGTATATTATAAGGTACATATTCCATTACATGTATCCATGACCTACCCAATATTAAATTATAATTAAAATGATTTGGCATTACTTGGAAATGAATAGATAATGTTTTGGGCTTGACTATAATATCCAAAGTGATGGAGCCCAAATCATGGTGAAGTAAATTAATAAATCATTTGATATTATTATATGTGTTTTTAATATAATCCATTTTTATATGTATTATATATAATAATGTGATATTTCAAATATTCAACATTGAACCCTTATCAATTAAATACCTTTTTACTATTGTACTTTGATTTGAACTTATATAAACAAAAGCATATTTTTATCAATAGTTGATTATGAAGGTAAGTCCTCATTATTAAAAGATATAACATCCTCAATTTATTTCAAATTTTTGACGACATGTGAAAATTAAGAAGGCTCTATGTCACAAGGCATAGGTGTCTGATTCAATGCTTAGTATAAAATATACTTGAAAATGGTTGCCTTCTGAAATAATTCTAGCATTGAAATCTTAGCTAGTGTATCCCTTAATTGATCAGTAATATCATATCCTCTAGGTTGGTTAATTAGTCCCATTGTATAGGGATCAGGATGAAGAGGAATTGTATAAAGTTTGTCCTCTTTTAGTACCTGATGAGGCACCTAACTTCATCTTGTGACAACATCTTGGACTATAGGTTCTACTATAAGTCAAGGGAAAATAGTAGAATTAGAATATAATCAAAGATAGGTGTGAGGTCTAAGGTAATGAGGAATAAAATGAACCATCCGGTCCCTCTAAACTTTAGTAGTAATAGGTGGCAACTCATATTGATCCATACAATAATAATCATCATTTAAATGTTACTTATTAATCTCTAATTGATGTAGGATGTTATAATTTCCCTTAAATTATGCATCTATGGGCTTAAATAAATGAAAAATATTTTACATTTTATAGGTAAATAACATGTAAATATCACCAAAAATATTTTAACCATGAGATAATAGACATGTTTAGTCATTATGATCAAGATGAATATGGAAATCATAAAATCAACAATTTGAAACCCTAATAAGGATGTAAAAATATAAAGAAACCCTAACATGAGCTATTTTTTAAAGATATTTTATAAATAGTTGGGTTCACAAAGTGTTTTTTCAAAATTTCAAAATATATTAATTATTTACTTAATTATAAAAACTTCTATGTAAAATTGGTATAATACAAATATGTAATAAATGACATAAATTAATTCAAAACTTTTTATTTTTAGAAATATACTAAAATGGTAAAATGATAGAAATAATAAATAACTTAGATATAAAATAGGAATGTGGGATTGTAAATTCAATTGTGAAATCAACCATATGGCTCTATAATTTTGTTGTGAATTAGTAACAATGTTTTGCTTAGATTTGAGATAAGGTCATTAGAACTGGACAAGGGTGGTCTAAATTGTTACCCTTAGGGTGTGCCAAAATATATTTCCCTCTATGACTGATGTTAGAGGTTAAATTCAATTTTTACTTGTGTTTTACTATGTGGGAACTCTCAATATATTGTGTAAATCACTATGTAACATGTTTTTCACTTGCAAACTTAGCTCAATTGACCATGAAAGATAAATTGAAAAATGGGTTAGTGGTTGAATTTATGCTAAACCTCAACACCCATTGTTTTGAGTGTTACATACATAATAATAATTTGAAGAGGGATCAAATTCCATATAGTTCTCCCATATTATGGTGTTTTGTGTGAAAGACTAGTGCAAAATGCTAAATGTTGGTACAATCCTGGTGTGATTAAGTTCTTCAACAATTAATTTTGACCTTAGAGATGTATGCATACTTAGATAAGATATAATTGGGTTTTTTGTAATCTAAATTTGTAAAAATAGGTGTTGCATATCAATATGCAGTTAGATATTCTAGTGTTTTTCCTTGATATGATCCTCTTGGTGCAAAATGGTGTAAAAAGTGGATTTATAGTGATCAATTAGGAATTCATTTGGATGGGGATCTTTAAATATGTGGGATGAAACATTACATGAGTTTTAGTTTGAAAAACTATCTATTATTTAGTGGGAAGATGTGGCTAGAGGATCTAGACATGATTAAGGATTGGGATAGTCCAAACAAAATGACCTTGTCTAAGTAGTAAATATAATTGAGATAGAATTATGGATCAATCAAAGCATAAGATTGAACTATTTTAAATGAGGAATAGGAAAATTTTGAGATCATTATTTTATTAATGGTAGTGGGTAATCCACATAAAAAATGAAACAAGAGTAGTTAAGGACAATGGAATGAGACATGAGTTAAGTGCATATAAGGATTGGTCAAAAGTATACTATTTCAACTTAAAATGTAATTTATGTGTCTAAAGTGACCATTATAAAACCCATAATAGCATTCAACCTTTGAATTTAGTATTTTATAATCATTCCATACCATATAGCTATGATAATTAATGGATAAATCAAGTTATATATTGATGCAAAGGTCTATTCGAAAACTTCACCTCTGCCAATGATCACCTAGATCTGACCTCATTTGTCTAGATCTCTTGGTCTCTTTTCTAGTACTTTGTAACTTGATCTCTCCTCACTTAGACATCACTATTATTTTCATTATATCCACTCATTCTCTAACCTTTCTTACTCACTAGTCCATTCAGTCAACTAGACCTCCTTTCTAGTCTATTACTATCTCTCCCAATCACAAACCTCATATTCTTATGAAACTCTCTCATTCCTTTATTTTTTGAACTTGTTTTTTTCTTACCTTAAGCACACTTACTCCTTGGATTCACACTAAACTTAGGTTTCCCTAATTATTTAAGGTTTATATTCATCAATAGCATACTCAAACCATTATTTTTAGTTTCTTTATCCATCTCATAAATCCCCACAATGAATCTATCATCTTATTCACAACTTTTTCCACCTTACTAAGGTCTCTTATAGCCCTTTTTTACCCTTTTACCCTCATGTACAGTTGTATATGCATGAGTTTGGAATAACTATTTAGTTTTACTGATACCCTCTATCTCTTTCTCACCTTTCACAAAGTTCATGCTCCAACTTGTCAACTAGACCAATTTTCTAGGCACTTTTTGCTCATTGTTTAGCCCTTTTAGGTCTCCACTATCCCAACTTACACATAGTTCTATCAAAACCATAATTATCCATATAGGATCAACTCAAAACTTTCAAATACCTTAAATCACATGTGATCCTTTCTTTTAAATTTTTTTTGAAGTTTTTCATTGTTGGAATCTTCTTAAAATCAAGATTCTTCCTTGAAACCCTATTTTGCCTTACTGTGTAGGCTTGAGAGGGTTGATTTTGGTTTTTTATATTTTTCTAGTCACTTTCAAAAAAATTTAAGGCTTTTCTAAAGTTTATTTAATGTTTATACACCTTTTTTCAACCTTTGATCACTTACTTAATGACTCTACTCTATGTTAGACTCAATTTATTGTTTGTCTGTATGTGTAGAGATAGGGTTCTACAGGACTGTGTTTAATTGCCAAGAAACAACTCCTCTTATAAGACTTTAAAATAGTCTACCAACCATTGTAAAAATTTATTATGGTTTTTACAGGGCCCATTATCCTATCTTCCTCCATTTTATGGTTCCTAATACCTCTATTCAACATTTATCATATGGTTTTATTTGACTATGTCTGGACACACTCTTGTCTATAGTTTGGTACATTATCTATGAACTCAACATATATTCAAAATATTTAAGTTATTTTAATCACCTTAATAGGATTTACTATATTTTTATAAATGTGTATTCTTGAGTTTCAAATTAGTTTTTAATCAATCCTTCACACATAGAAAGCATGCTTAATCTTCCTTGTTACTTCATGTAGATAAAATAGGGTGTACAAATTTGTCTTGAAATTATCATATACATATAATAGATCCACTTCATAATATTTAAATAAATTTAATAATACAATATAAACTAAATTACTAATATTTAAAAACATCTCTTTTATCAAAGTACTTTTCACATATTCTATTTACACATTCAACACTATTACATATACAGAAGATGCAGGGTCTACCAACAAAATTTATCTTCAAACAAATAATTGTCTATAAATATATTTTTGGGGTTATTCACCATTCATCCTTAAAATCCAACCCCTCACTCTCTAAATACAAATAAATACATGTACAAGATCTTTTAGTGTAATGTAACAACTCTAACTAACTTGTAACTCCCTCTTGTACATTGGGAGAGTGTTAACTACCTAACCACTAACATGAATAAAAAAATGTATCAAAATATGGTCCATGTACATATGGATAACCTTGATCACTTTTTATATTTATAACCCAAACCAATTACAACATTGAGACCTCTTTGGTCATGACTGCCAACTCCATAGTAAGACAAGAAGTTTGAAATTTCAAATAAGGAAAATGGTGAGAAAAAACTATATAGACTCAAATTTGAATTTTAAGACTACCTAAGGACTCTAATCACTACAAAAAAATTCTATTTGACTTTTAATAACTAAAAAAAATCAAAATGGAGACCTTTTAAGATGCCCCTGCATCACACTACCAAGGGGAAAAGAAAACTTTTCTTGAAAGTTATGACAAATCTTGCTTGATATTATTCAAAATAGTTCTCTTGCTAACATTTGATCTTCTTTTCATGGCCTCTTATATCCCAAGGCCTACTTGAGGAATGTAGACCTCCTTGTCTCTTCTCTATTACTGCAACTAGTCTCTCATATATATGTGCATGCTCTCTTGATGCACATTTATATTATTTTATTCCTATTGCCATATTCATCCATGTTATACCTAAAATCAACAAATCACTATCCAAATCATGTTTATCCTTATACCTTTAAGGAATATTCAAAATATTTTATTTTTTCATGTGTTGTTCTTATTGCCAAACACTTTTTTGTGCCCTATATGGTTTACTCTTCTTATTTACATTAGTCATCAATGCATCTTGTTCCTCTCCTTGTATGGTTTCTCCCTCATTTACCATATGTTCTTAAACCTCAACAATTACAAATTCACCATGTAGATTGGATTCATGTGCTTAACTCCTCATTACCTTCATTATTTCTCTTATTTTGGATAGCATTTCTACATGTCACAAGTTTATATTTTATTTTTTAACCTCCTTTACTATCTCTATATACATTTGAAGAGAATAAAACTTATATTCTATCTTCAATGATTCATACCCACTAATATAGTCCTCATACATTTTATTATGTTTTTGTCCCAATGTTCCTTTCTCTTCATTTTCTTCCTCTTGAGTGAGGATCATTTCATTATTCATGTCACCTTGATTCTTAGATGGCTGGCCTACTTGTTCTTCTTCCATCATCATGATTCTATCTTGAGTCTCTCTTTCCTCTTGGTGCCTCTTGAACACAACTTGATTGTATGCTTCTTCTTCTTATTTCTTGAGCCCATGCATTTGCCCAACTATCTCATATTTTTCCTCAACTCTCATACTTACATACAAACATGTCAAAACATCACTAGTTTGATATCCATAAGGATTGATTACCCATCCTTTATTATCTTAGGCTACTTGCTCAACACTTTTATCTGTCTCTTAACTTTGATAATGTCTTATTTTTTCCCCCTTCTTCATGAGGTCTTTGAGAGGCCATCTCACTCTTTTTCTAATCCCAATTAAAAAATTTGGTCTAAGTGCCTCGAAATCTTTGTCTAACTCTACCAATGTTACCTTCAACTCATCAATCTCTCTCTTATGCACTTCATCTTTCTTTACTTCCTTTTGTAAATTTTCTTGCTTCAAGCCCTTCATATTTTTCATTCATTTTCTACTATTCACATTCTCTCTAGGTCTCTCTTGACCTATCTTATTTTCTTCTTGACAAGCCTACCTACTTGTCCTCTTAACCTTCACTTGGTTTCTCTCTTTACTTTGAACTTTCACTAGCTCTCTTCTTTCTCTCTCTAAGCCTCTTGGCTTAAGGTATTCACCACAAAATTGCCAATTTTTTGCCTTTCTCTCATATACCTAAAAATTATCTTTAGCATCCTTGCAAGCAATCTTCAACATTTATTTAATGAATTGATCAAGTATACAACATGAATATAAAAATAGATATGTACCTTTCCTTTATGCATACATTCTCCACATTATTCCCAATAAAATTCTTGCTCTAATACCAAATGATGTAGAGATTTATTCAAAAACTTCACCTCTACCAATGATCACCTATCTTTGACTTCATTTTTTGGGATCTCTTGGTCTCTTTTCTGGTACATTATTACTGTCTCTCTCTTCATTTAGGCATCACTCTTCTTTTCAATATATCCACTCATGCTCTGACCTTTCTTACTCACTATTCCATTCAATGAACTAGACCTCTTTTATATTCTATTACTATCTCTCCCAATTATAAACCCCATCTTCTTACCAAACTCTCTCATTCCTTTATTTCTTGTTTTCTTACCTTAAGTACACTTGCTCCTTAGCTTAACACTAAACTTAGGTTGCCCTAATTTTTTAAGTTTTATCTTCATGAATATCATACTCAAATAATTATTTTTATTCTCTTTATCCATCTCATAAACTCCCACAATGCATCTCTCATCTTATTCATAACTTCCACCACCTTGACAAGGTCTCTGCTATCCCTTTTCTACCCTTTACCCTCATATACAATCCTGTATGGATAATTTTTGAATAATTATTCACTTTTATTGATACCCTCTATCTCTTTCTCACCTTTCACATAGTTTCATGCTATAAATTATCCACTATACCACTTTTATAAGCACTTTTGCTCACTATATAGCTCGTTTCGGTCTCCTCTATCCTAACTTACACACAGTCCTATCAAAACCATACTTATCTAAATGAGGTCAAATTAAAAATTTAAAATCCTTTAAATCACATGTGCCCCCTTATTTTCATAAATTTTCAAAATTTTCCATCAATGGAATCTTCTTGAAATCAAGATTATTCCTTGAAACCCTATAACAAGGTTTTACGTGACTATGTAGGCTCGAGAGGGTTAATTTTGGGTTTTTAGGTTTTCTAGTGAATTTAAAGAAAATTTAAGGCTTTACTAAAGTCTGTTGAAATTTTATACACATTTTTATAATTTTTAATCACCTACTTAATGACTATATTCTATGTTAGACTCAAATTATTATATGTTTGTATGTGCAAACATAGGATTCTATAGGACTATATTCAATTACAAAAAAGTAACTATGATTATTGAATTTAAAATAGTTTACAACCATTTTAAAAATATTTTAGGGTTTTTATAGGGCCCATTCTCATATCTCACTCTATTTCATGGTTCCTAATACCTCTATTCAACATTTATCATACAATTTTGTTTGAATGTGTCTAGAAATACTATTGTCTACAGTCTGGTACATTTTCTATGAACTCAAAATATCTTCAAAATCTTTGATTTATTTAAAAAACCTTAATATTATTTACTATATCTTTATAAATAGGTATTCTTGATTTTCAACTTAGTTTTTACTCAGTCCTTCCCACACAAAAAACATGCTTAATCCTCCTTGTTACTTCATATAGACAAAATAGGGTATACAAATTTGTCTTGAAATTATCATATACATATAATTAAGACACTTCATAAGCTATAAATAACTTTAATAATATAATATAAACCAATATACCAATACATCAAAACATCACTTTTATCAAATTACTCTACACATACTCCATTTACACATTCAACACTACATATATAGAAGATGCAAGGTCTACCAATATAATGAATCTTCAAAAAAAGAACTATATATACATATTTTTTGGGTGTTATTGAACATTTATACTTCAAATACAATCCATCACTCTCTAACTAAAAACAAATACATGTACAAGATATTTTAATTTCATGTAACTACTCTAACAAACTTGTAACTCCATCTTGTCCATTAGGAGAGTGTTAACTACCTAACCACTAACATGAATAACAAAATGTATCAATATATGATCCATGTATGTATGGATAACCTTGATTATTTTTTATGGTTCTAACCCAAACCAATTACAACATTGAGACCTATTTAAACATGACTTCCAACTCTATAGTAAGACAAGAAGTTTGAAATTTCAAATAAGGAAATTGGTGAGAAAACACTATATAGACTCAAATTTGAATTTTAAGACTACCTAAAGAGTCTAACCACTAAAAAAACATTCTATTTTGTTTATACTAACTAAAACAACTCAGAATAGAGACCTTTGAAGATGTCCCTACATCATACTACCAAGGGACAAAGAAAAGTTTCCATAAAATTTATAACAAATCTTTCTTGATATACTTCATAGTTATTCTCTTACTGATAATTGATCTTTTTTTCATGGCCTCCTAGATCCCAAGGCCTACTTGATAAATGTATACCTCTTTATCTCTTCTTTACTATTGTAACTAGTATCTCATGCATATATGCATGATCTCTTGATCCAAACTTGTATTGCTTTCTTCCTCTTGCCATATGTATCCATTCTATACATAAAATCAAAAAAGAATTATCCAAATAATGGTTCTCCTTATGCCTTTGAGGCCTATTCTCTTTTCTCATGTGTTATCCTTGCTACCAAGCACTTTTTTGTACCCTATATGGTTCACTCTTCTTCTTTACATCAACCATCAATGCATATTGTTCCTCTCCTTATATGGTTTCTCCCTCATTTACCACATGTTATTCAAACTCAATAGCTACAAATTCACCATGTAGAGTGTCTTCATGTGCTTGAATCCTCCTTTCCTTCATTAGTGTTCTTATTTTGGACACCATTAGTTCATGTCATAAGTCTATATTTTCTTTTGTAACCTTCTTTACCATATATCTATACATTCTATGAGGATCAAACCTATATTATCTCTTCAAAGATTCATACACACTAGCATAGAACTCATACCTTTGCTTATGCTACTATCTCAATGTTTCTTTATCTTCATTTGCCTCCTCTTGAGTGATAATCACTTCATTATTCATGTCACCTTGCTTATTACATGGTTCACCTACTTGTTATTCTTCCATCATTATGAATCTATCTTGATTCTCTCTTTCCTCTTGGTGCCTCTTGAACACCACTTGATCATATGCTTCTTCTTCTTATTTATTAAGCTAATGCATTGGCCCAACTATTTCATCTTATTCCCCAACTCTCATTCTTTCATACACACAAGTTAAAGCACTATTTGTTTGAAATCCATGAGGCTTGATTGCACCCTCCTTTATTCTCTTAGGCTACTTGCTCAACACTTTAAGTTGTCTCTTCACTTTTTCAATGTCTTTTTGTCTTTTATTCTTGTTCATTATGTCTTTAAGAGGCCATCTCATTCTTGTTTTAATCTTAATTTAAATATTTTGTTTAAGTGCTTCCAAATCTTTCTCTAAATCTGATAATGCTACCTTAAACTAATCAATCTCTTTCTTATCCACTTCCTCTTTCCTTACTTGTGGAAATATTCTTGATTCAATCCCTTCATATTTTTATTTCACTTTCTACTCTTTATATTCTCTCTCTAGGTCTCTCTTGACCTTTCTTCTTTTCTTCTTGACAAGTTTGCCTACTTGTCCTCTTGACCTTCTCTTGGTCTCTCTCTTTCCTTTGAACTTTCACTAGCTATCTTCTTTCTCTCTCTAAACCTATTGGCTTACAGGATTCACCATAAACTTGTCACTATTATGCCTCTCTCTCATGTACCTACAACTTTATTTAGTAGACTTGTAATGAATATTCAACATTTCTTCAATGAATTGATCATATACATAACATTAAAATAAAAATAGATATGTACCTTTACTTTATGCATACATTATCTACCTCTTCCTAATAAATGCCTCACTCTGATACCAAATGATGCAGAAGTCTATTCAAAAGCTTCACCTTTGCCAATGATCACCTAACTCTAACCTCATTTGTCTAGATCTCTTGGTCTCTTTTCTAGTACATTTTTACTTACTCTCTCTTCACTTAGACATCACTCTTCTATTTAATATATCCACTCATGCTCTAGCCTTTATTACTCACTAGTCCATTTAGTCAACCAAACCTCTTTTTTGGTCTATTAAGGTCTCTCCTGATTTAAAACCTCATATTCTTACCAAACTCTCTCATTCCTTTATTTCTTTAACTAATTCGAACTTGTTCTTTTCTTACATTAAGCACACTTGCTCCTTGGATTAACACTAAACTTAGTTTTACCTAATTGTTTAAGATTTATATTTATCAATAACATACTCAAACCAGTTTTTTTATTATTTTTATCCATCTCATAAATCCCCACAATGCATCTTTCATCTTATTCACAACTTTTGCCACCTTGATAGGGTCTCTTGTAGCCCTTTTTTACCCTTTACCCTCATGTATGGTTATGTACAAGTGAGTTTTGAATAACTATTCACTTTTATTGATACCCTCTATCTCTTTCTCACATTTTACAAATTTTTATGATCTAACTTATCAACTAAACCACTTTTCTAGGCACTTTTGCTCACTGTTTAGCCCTTTTAGGTCTCCTCTATCCCAACTTACACACAGTCCTATCAAACCAATACTTATCTATACAGGATCAACTTAAAAATTTAAAATACCTTAAATAACATGTGCCCCATTATTTTTTAAAAAAATTAAAGGTTTATATTTATAGAATCTTCTTAAAATCAAGATTCTTCCTTAGAACACTAAAACAGGGTTCCACCTAACTCTAGAGGTCCTAGAGGGTTTATTTTTGGGTTTTAGATTTTCTAATGACTTTAAAGAAAATGTAAGGATTTTATAAAGTATACTTCACCTTTACACACCTTGTTTCAATGTTTTATCACTTAATAACTCTACTCTATGCTAGACTCAAATTATTATCTATCTGTATGTGCAGACATATGGTTCTATAGGACTGTATTGAATTACAAAGAAATAACTATGCTTATAAGCCTTTAAAATATTATACCAACCATTATAACACTTTTTTAATTCTTTTACATGTCTTAATCTCCTATATCACTCCATTTTATGGTTCCTAATACCTCTATTCAACATTAGTCATATGGTTTTGTTTGACTATGTTTGGAAACATTATTATCTATAGTCTAGTATATTGTCTGTGAACTCAAAATATATTCAAACTCTTTGAGTTATTTAAATTACCTTAATAATATTTATTATATGTTTATAAATAGGTTTTCTTGAGTTTTAATTTAGTTTTTACTCAGTCCTTCCCACATAGAAAGCATGCTTAATCCTCCTTGTTACTTCATGCAGACAAAATAGGGCATATAAATCTATCTTAAACTTCTCATCTACATATAAAGATCCAATTCATAAGCTATAAATAAATTTAAGAATAAAATATAAACCAACTTAATAATACATAAAAACATCTCTTTTATCAAATTACTCTACATATACTTCATTTGTACATTTACCACTATTGCATATACAAAAGATGTAGGGTATACCAATATAATTTATCTTCAAAAAAAGATCTATCTACACATATTTTTTGGGGTATCTTCAACATTCATCCTTTGAATCCAACCCCTTATTCTCTATTACAAATAAATACATGTACAAGATCTTTTATTGTCATGTAACTACTCTAACTAAATTCTAACTCCCTCTTGTACATTGGGAGAGTGTTAACTACCTAACCACTAACATGACTAAAAAAAGTCCTAACATATGGTCTATGTACATATGGATAACCTTGATCACTTTTTATATTTCTAACCCAAACTAATTATTATTGGCCAATTTTGGCCCACATACATAAAATCACTTAGATGGATCAATTTTTGGAAGTCCTAGTATGGAGTAAGTTTTCTCAAATTATTAAAGGGTTATTTAAAACTTTAATAGATCAAAATATGGTCTGAGTAATTCTACGAGCTTAGACCATCATGGCACAACATGTAAGAATGAACAAATTAGGATTAGTTTTGAATTTCATAAGTGCATTTGAGAAGTCAACTAAACATAGATAATTGCATGAACATGATTTTTTTTGTGCCAAGGTCATCTCTTGCAATTTTGAGGTCTTGATGAGTTTTCTATCTCAAGATCTAAGTTTTAAAATTCAAACCAACAAAATGGGATGGCCATAAAGATGTCAAGTTTAATCCATGACAAGTAACCATTTGGATTTGAAAATTCTTAACAAGCTTCAGGTTTAATATGGATATGACAATTGCAAGATCATGGAAGCTCAAATTGAATTTAATATCACATAGGCAATAATAATATTAATGGGCCCATCAAATCTAATGATGCACATTAAATCATGTTGAAGTAGATCAACGGTGACCGAAGGTTAACAAGTCAGTGAATCTTAAGGATGAACATGATGATAACAAGTGTCTCAATCATAGCATACTAAAAAATAAATCAATTATTCATGTTTTATCTTGTAGACCAAAGATCTAATAGTGTACATTTAATTCTGAGAAAATAGATCCAATAGTGTGCATTCAACCATGATGAAGCTGATAGATGGTGAGTGAGAGGTTAATGAGTTACTGTATCTTAGGAATGAATGTGAGTCTTCCACATGACACAAGTAAAGGAATCATTAAAACTAATATCAGGATCATGAGGATCAATACAGAGATAACAAGTGGCATGATTTAAAGCCCAAATGAAGATCAGTGGCTAATATTAAAAGTCAAATCCAAGAGACTTAAAATGGATATCAAGTGTGACTCGGGTCAAACCATGGCATGTATTTCAAATGTCATATGCCATCATTAGAGTTTAGTCAATCGCCATTAAATCAAATATCCATATAGTCAAGATTGTTAATAATAAAGCTTCATCACCATTAATCTCAAACATGACCTCTAGTTGATAATTTAGAACCTATTAACCTCATTCTCTAAAAGTTTTAGGATCATTCCATTGGTGGGTTTGTTGCTCTTTTTATAAGGAATATCCTCATGTGTGATGGATTCTCGGTCCCCATAGGGTTCAGAGGTGGAATAGGTTTATTCAAACCTAATATAGTTTAAAACAAGATTATATATCTTATAGATTCTCACTGACATGATAGTTATAGGAAAACCAATAAATGAGATTGGTTTTCAATCTATAGTAAATTTATATTCAATATGGAGTAGGTAAATATATAAAAAATATATGGAAGATGGTCTTATCTTCCAAAATGGCCACATCCTTGACAAGTAGGTACTTACACCTGCTAAAACTAGACTTAATCATGGCTCTATCAAATCCATGGATATGAGGAATTTGTACTAATAATGAAATAAAGTGGGAGATGGCATATAATATCAAAGCAAGGGAATTTGGGAATTGGAGAGTATAGTTGTGAATTCAATTATTTTATAGAGCCTTTAAGTTTTTCCTTCCTAATAGATCATGAATCATCATCTACAAAACATATTCTTTTCTTCTATTGAATTTCTCAGTCAATGATAAGAGTTTGAAGACTATTGGGTTAAATTAATGTTAGCTTGTTGATGAAGGGTTAGTCTTGATTAGATAAAAAATAGTTTAGAATTCAAGAAAGGTGGTAACTCCATTAATGATCTTAGATTGCATGCTCCCCCTCTCTCTCCCCTTCATCCTTTATCTCTTATTTTATTCCACATTATAATCTCTCTCTCACTTTTGATAATAAATTCTCTCTCAATTATAGAAGAGCAAAGGCTCTCATTTGATAAGGCTAAACCCTATGAAAATTTGTAATAACTACCTATTAATGCAATAAAGGACTTTATTTACCTATCTCCTACCTTAGATTAGTGTTTAATGAGTTGTGCATGATGGTATTATGAAGTAAATTCTTCCATATCCATTATCCTTATTGCTCGCCTCTTTTAAGGTATTTTCAAGCTAGTTATAGGTCTGAATTAGTGTTTTTCTAGAACCTAGTTTATGAAATACTTATGTAGTTAACTAGATTATGAGATTATGTGAGTTAGTATTGTCTTGTGTAGAACTAGTGTGGGTTAAATAATATGAGAGCCTCATTTAAATTTAGTGTATCACCTTGTTAACTTTATTAGGATCCTTATTTCCCCTTTTCTAACCCTTTTTCAAGTAGAATCATTATTTTAGGTGATCCATTAAAAGGAAGCCAACCTTATCTAGAGGTTCAAGCCTATTATAGGATACCCATAGCTTTGGGTTGTTTTCAAATTATGAATTGGAGTGGAGGAGATTAAATACATCCCCAAAAAGGGTGTAATCTCATGTCATAATAGTTTTTATCATGCTTGAGGACTTCATTAAAAATAATATTAGACAAAGTTTGATGTTGGTTTGATCAATTAACAATAGTTATAGCTTCCAAGGAACAACATCTAATGACTCCAAAAGAAGATTCAACATTATGGTAGCATAGTTGTGACTACATCTCATGCCAAAGGTGACTACAAGGTCAAATTCTAGAGGCATTCCCTTTAAGTTTGTTTAATGCCTCTGAACTCAACAAAAATATTAATATTTGCTAATACATACCCATATAAAGGAAAATTTGTTCCTAAGTCAATTCTAAGGCCTACCCGTGCAAGAAGATCTTTGTTAAACCCTTTCATCACCATGGTAGCCTCTAGAGATTTTTTGTTTATGGATTTAATGGACAAATTCCTTTGAACCTCCATTAATATGATCCTATTCTATTATAATCTCTTAAAAGTGTCCCTTATTTTACTAGAAACCAATCTACAACTCCTTTAAAATACCTCATGGATATAGCCAATTTTTACAGTATTCATAATGTCAATGAGAAAATTTAGTAATTAGGTTATTAGACATCTATTTCAAAGTTAAATACCTAGACTAGTAGCCTTGTTTCTAACTCTATTACATCATGGGATCAATTAGGGGATGTATTGTGTAAGATATTTGAAGACAAAAGTGACCATTTGTCACTTGAATAATAGTTAACCATTATTATAATATCCCCTCATGAAGTCATGTAAGACTTTAATACAAGGTTCCAAAAGACTTGGGATATGATCCCAGTCTCTATTA
Source organism: Torreya grandis (assembly GCA_037957365.1). Lineage (NCBI taxonomy): Eukaryota > Viridiplantae > Streptophyta > Pinopsida > Cupressales > Taxaceae > Torreya > Torreya grandis. The sequence continues at coordinate 875,328 of JARHVA010004120.1, forward strand.
GGCCTACACCTAATTTTGTCTTTATTTTCTATTTAAAGTCTCTTAACAGTGACATTGAATTCATGATCCAGTCTATGGGAGGGAATGCATTTCCAAATGCAAATGAGATAGAAATTAGAGCATAAAATTATCTAGTACAAGTTAGAAAGCTTACACCTAGACTACCAATTCCTTTGTTCCCTAAGATATGGCCACCTCTTATTTCTATTGCTCCCCTTGATATCATTCCCCCTATGCCTACAATTTTTTCCACACCTTCACCTAATAAAGAAAAGGCTTCCACTAGTCAATCTAGTGATTCTCAAGAACATAAAAACTTTCAAGAGATTAAGAGCATGTTCTAATATTTGAGAAATGAACTGGTGGATGTTAAGAGGCAACAAGATTTCGATATGCTTTACTAAGCCTCATGTCAACCTTAGCAATAATACTATCAAGAAAATAGGCCACCCTACAAAGGAAACTTCTAAGGCCAAGGTGAAGGTCAAAGCCAAGGACAAGGGAAGCTTAAATATGTTAGGAAAAACAACTATAATACAAATGTTACAAATACTTCCAACACTTTGGTCCCCATTCAAAATAATATTGCTCAAGACGCTGATAGTACTATGCCTCAAAATCAATCTTTTGGGCAATCCATTATTCCAACTAATGATTTCAATCAAGCTTTTAATGATCAATGGTAATAGGCTACCAATTATGGGTACAATCAATCTCTTATGGATCAAAACATAGAGGTATCCATGATGACAAAACCATAAGAGCCTCAACAAGGTCAAAGCCCTGATCAAGGACCAAACAAATTGGGTATTACAATGGTGAATTATGAGAAATAAGAGTGTTATGCACTCAATCATTAGGTTAGTTCTAACTAAGCATATATTCTAGTGGTAGAAAATACAAGGTTCAAAATAAGGAACATAGATGGTAATAAAAAAGTAGTCAAAGATATTCCTACCTTTACTCCTTTAATATCAAAGCCAAATGATCCTACTACAATTCCAAAGGTTCCAATAGCTTTAAGGAATCAAAAATAGGAGAATGAAATTGTTACCAAAACACATAAATTCAAAGTATAGCTGTGTCTCCCAAAGCATTACCAAAGGTTGGTGGTGTAGCCATCAACTTTATGTAACAAATAAAAAGGCCAATTTGAGTGTGCAAATATGGGCCATGCTCTCCATGCCTTGATAGATAGCTATCCTTCAAGAAGGATTATCAAAGATCAATATTTCTAAGAAGCCACTAAGTAAAGAAAATGTGGTTCTCACTAATGAAACCAAAGGACCTAGTAAAGGGAAATTAATTAAGATGGTCAAACATCCCCCCTTCTATATTTTTGTGATTATTGGTAAATTTTTAGTGCATAATTGATTGGTAGATAGTGGGGATAACACCTCAATAATGCTGAAGTCCATAGTTGATCATCTTGGTATAAAATATGAGCCCTAATATAAAGGAGTGCTACAGATTGATGGTTCTTCCACCAAGCCATCTAATATCATTAGAGACCTCAAATTGACCCTGGATGCTTGTCCTAGTGTCTCAATGGCTCAAGATGTATAGAACTTTGATATGCCTCCTTATTTTTCACTATGTTTATCCAAATAATTCACAATAAATATTAGAGGTTATTTGGTAGTAGATTGATCATACATGGATTTAAAAATAAGATATAGGACCAAGATATCCATCAAAGCTGAGCCTATTACACAATTCCACATCAAACCTTATAGTCCATATAACATAAACCTAAATTGTACCATCCTTGATGAGGATGAATTCAAAATTGGTAGAGAGTTAAGCACTCATCCTAAGGAGATACTAGATATGTTCTTAGATGAACTATGGAATGATAATCAGTTGGTTAATACCTTAGAAGGTGTTGAGGATAGATACATATGTGTATACTAATTACATGAAGAGAATCAGTCCATGTCATCCCTCATAAGGCATCAAGAAGACTTTGTGGCTTATGGAAATTATTCTTTGATGGTTCAAGGATCAAACATGAAGTGGGTGTAGGTGCAATGCTAGTATTCCCCTCCAATGACAAGCATTTCTCTTCTTATAGGTTATAATTCAATTACTCTTGAAATTTAGTAGAATATGACAGTTTTGTCTATAGCCTTCAATGGGATAAGAAAAGAGGGATCAAATAATTTAAATTTTATGGGGGACATTAAATTGATAGTGCATCAAGTTAGAGGCCAAAATATAACCAAGAACCCCTTAATAAAGTCATACAAACATAGTGTATGGGACTTAATTAGGGATTTTAAGGCCTTTAACATCCAAGTAGTGCCAAGGTACTAAAATGAACATGTTAACAAGTTGGGAGTCATGGTAGCTCAATTTGATATGCCCAATGAGTTAAAAAAGACCAAGGTGCAGCCACATGTTATAGTGGTAGTGAGACCATCAATGCCAAAAAATGAAGCTCATTGGTACATCTTTGACAGTGATGAGAAGATTATTTGTTTCTTACAGTAGGAAGTAAAGTTATCCTTAGTAAACCAAGATAGATTTTAACATTAGTATGAGGAGCAAATTTTTCATTTAAAATCCAAAAATCTCCTTAAATGGTTGGTCACTCTTAAAGTTCTCTTCCATGAATGAGATCATATAAGAAAATACAATGTAGTGATGTCAACCAATGAATATAACTATGAAAGAATCCTTATCTTCAAGGATAAGCTCCTCAAGCTTGGGAAGGTAAGAAATGATTCAAAAAGACATGCTTTTATTGAACTTTGTAAATAATATTGAAACATTTTTCTTGGAAATATAGTGACCTGAGAGGTTTTGATCCCAAGTTGGCCCAACATACTATATAATTGGAGGTTAATGCCAAGCCTATCAAGTAGAAGTAAAGCCCTATAAACTCCAAAATTAAAGATCTTATAAAGAAATAACTGACTAAACTAATTGAATCCAAGATCATCTTTCATATTAAGCACTCCTCATGGGGAGGAATAAGAATGGGGAGATCAGATTGTGTGTTGAATTTAGGGATCTAAATAGGGTTTATTTAAAGGATCATTATCCCTTTCCATCCATGGAGAAACTATTTCAGATAGTTACTAGTTTAGAATGATTCTCCCTTTTAGATGGATATTCAAGATATAACCAGGTGCTGGCAAGAGAAAAAGATAAATATAAGACTATCTTCACCATAAAGTGGGGCACATATGCTTACCATAATATTCCTTTTGGATTATCAAATTATGGGTAAACTTTTTAAAAATAAATAGGCATGGCTTTACATGGATTGATAAATCATATGGTACTAGTCTACTTGGATGACATCATAGTTTTCTCCAAAGAAGATAGTGAGCACTTAGATCATCTAAGGTTTATATTATAAGATGTAGAGATTATAGGATCTATTTAAATCCTAAGAAATGTGTGTTTTCTATTCATGAAGTCAAGCTTTTGGGTCAAATTATTTCAAAGGAAGGATTATCCATTGACACTATTATAATAAGTGTCATCCTAGCCTTATCTTTACCCAAACATAAGAAATGAATCCAAAGCTTCTTTAGGAAAATAAACTTTGTGAGAAGGTTTATACTTGGTTTTTCAAACCTGGTCAAACCCATCACCACCATGTTGAAGAAGAGATAAGTGTTTACTTTATTAAATGAAGGTAAAATAGTAGTTGGGGCCATCAAGTAAGCTATTGCCCAAGCACTCTCACTCATGAATCTTAATTTCTCAACTTATTTCATATTTTACACCTTTTATAAAGTTGAAAACATATAATCTATTTTGATGCATAAGAGTGGTGGAGGACTTGAGTAGCCAATTACCTTTTTTAGTAAAGGACTAGAGGGATATGAGGTGAGGTACACTTTTATATAAAAGTAAGTTTTTAAATATTTGAAACGCCTCAAAAAATTTAGGCCAATGCTTTCCAAAAACAAGATTCATCTTATGCTGTCTCATCCTAGGGTAATGGACTTTCTCCTTAACAAGGATTTGAATGAGAAAAGAACAGGCTAGATTACCAAGGTCATGGAGTTTGATGTGTAGATCAAAGTCACCAAGATGATAAGAGGTAAAGGCTTGTGTGATCATATGGTGAATGAAATTCAAAAAGATAAATAATATTTTTTAGTGACACAATACAACTCATAAATAGATGCACCTCTACTTCATAATAGCTGGCTCTAAGATATGACACATTTTTTGATGATAGGAGAATGCCCCCAAGGTTTAGATAGAGTAAAAATAAGGTATTTTAGTATTTAGTAATTACCTTATGCATTTATTAATGGGGGTTTATTTAGAAAGGACCTTAATGGGGTAATTATTAGGTGCATTGATGACAATCAAGTGACAAAACTCTTAGAGTAGTTTCATCATGGACCTGTAGGAGGCCATTTTGCTCTATGAACAACAACAACAACAACAACAACAAAAATAATGAGGGCTGGTTATTACTAGCCAAGACTTTTCAAGGATGCCTTTACATAGGTGAAAAAATGTCAAAAGTGTGCTCTATTTATAAGCAAATAAATATTATCAACTCTTCCACTCAACCTAATCCAAGTGGAGAAACCCTTCATACAATGGGGGTTGGACTTCATAGGAATGATAAATCCACCTTCAAGTGTAGGAAATAAATGGGTGCTCACTATAACAAATTAATTCAATAGGTAGGTGGAAGTAATTACCTTGAAAGAAGCCAATGAAACAACAATATTGGACTTATATAACAATATACTAACTAGGTTTGGTGTCCTAACTACTATAATTTTAGATAATGCCTTAGGATTTGTTGGTATTAAGATAAGTGAATGGAAACTTAAGCTAGGCATCTACCTCAATACATCCTCTAATTACTACCCCCAAGGCAATAGACTAGTAGAGTCCATAAATAACAACTTGATAAGGATTATCAAGAGAACATGGAAGAGAATTAAAGAGTGTGACATATAAAGCTAAGGACAACCTTATGGGCTGATTGAGTGACTCCCAAAGCTACCATTAATAATTCTCCATATGTCCTTTTATATATAAGGGAAGCCAAATTACCAATTTCTCTTGAACTACCTATATTTGATTTATCCCATCAGATTGAGTTGATGGAGAGTGAGCCAATGAACATGAGGATGATAGAGCTCATAGAACTTGAAGAAAATAAGGACATTATAATGAATACATTAGAGTCACACCAAGTTTAGGTCAAAAAAGCCTTTCACAAGAGATCCATAATAAGGTAATTCAAGGGGATCTAGTATTCAAATGGAACTCAAATAAGGCTAATTTAGGCAACCATACCAAGTTTGACAGCTTATGGAGTGGTCCTTATTTGATCCATGGATGCAAACAACATAATGCTTTTTAACTTGCCCAACTAGATGAAGAGGTATCACCCATCCCAGTCAATGGAATTCATTTAAATATTTATTATTATAAGATTTTGTAGCTATTGTATGACATTTTAGCATATTAGAGTAGTTTTATATCCTTTCCTCTAGGTGTCGTGTGGACATTTACTTTCAGTTATGTGTTTCCCTTTCTATAAGTGCCTTAGGCAGGTTATTGTTTTGTTTATTCTTAGCCTTTTTTGTTTCAAGAGGAAGTTTTATAAAAGGGATATCCTTGTATGATTTTCATGATTAGATAAGAGAAAAGAATATGATTTGAGATGCCCAATGGATCATTTTAAGGCCACTAGTCTTTACATGGTAGGCATGCAATCTCAAGATGTCACCTTAAATGTTGGCTAATTTTGGATTACATATAAGAACTTGCCTAGATGAATAATTTTATAGAATTCATGGTATGGAGTAGGTTTTATCAAAGTATTAATGGGTTCTTCAAATCTTTAATAGATCAAAATATGGCATGAGTAAGTCTAAGGGACCAAACTATCATGGCACATCATGCAAGAATGAATAAAGAAAGATTTGTTTTGCCTTTCATAAGTTCATTTGAGAAGTTAACCAAAGATATAAAATTACATGAACATGATGTTTTTCATTTCAAGGTCATCTCCTACAAGTTTTAGGTCTTGATGAAATTTTAATTTCAAGATCTAAGTTTTCAAAGTCAAACCAACAAAATGGGATGGGCATGAAGATGTCCAGTTTCAGTCATGACAAGTAACTATTTGGCTTTAAAAATCCTTAAACAAATTAAAGTTTAACTTGGATAAAAAAAGTGTCAAGATCATGGAAGTTTGTATCAAATCTAATAGCACACAGGTAAGGGCAGTGCCAGTGGGTCCATCAGATCTAATAACACATGTAAAATCATGTTAAAGTAGATAAATGGTGAGTAAAGGTCAACAAGTTAATGAATATTAAGGATAAATGTAGTGAGGACAAGTCTTTTAATCATATTACACTCCAAAGTATATTAATGATCCACATTTGATCCAGTAAACCAAGGATCTAATGGTATATGTTTAATCATGAGAAAGCATATCCAACATTACACATTTAATCATGAGGAAGTTGATTGATGACAAGAGAGAGGTCAAGGAGTTAGTAGATATTGAGAATGAATGTGAGGATTTTGTAGAGTAATTTTTACTCTATGTTGTATTCGATTTATTTTTGACTCAAGCTGCAATTTTGGTTCCTACGTATCCTGGAAGTTGTGGCAAAATTTTGAAGCAGAGGGCAAATTCATTTTGCCTAAGTGTCAAAGTGTAGTGGAAGCTACCAAGTTTCACCCTTCGAGTGTGGGTCCTTTTCCCCTTTTGTTTCCTTTCATTTCATTATTGGCCTAAGTTTTGAATTTGAGTGGAAGCTACCAAGTGTCACTTTCTGAGGATGGAGCCAGCCAGCTGGTGAATTCCTAGGCCCTTTTTGTAACTTTCTAGAGAACCACAAAATGTGCCACGTATCTAGTACCAATTAAGCAGAATGCACCACGTGCCAACATCCACATCTCATAAGGGCACCCATGTTTTCTTTTTGACAAATAATTTCACCAAGCTAAGCATCAGAGAGATCAAAAAGTGCCAAGTGGCAGTTGCGGAGGCCTTGAACCCTTTTTGGAGAAGCAACAGAAGCCACCATGTGTCATCATTAGGGAGACTTTGGTCCAACACTTTTGTTTAATGCATAAATGTGTCTTTTCATTTTTGCTTAATTACTGAGTGTAGTGGAGGCTACCAAGTGTCACCTGTTAAGTCCCTCTCTACTCCATCCCCAAAGAAAGCAAAAGGTGCCACATACCCCCTGAAGGAGAAGCGAAAGATGCCATGTATCTTCCCAAGAGCAGTAGAGGTCACCACATGTCAACCTTCGAGAAACCATCTTGAGCCTAATTACCGAATGAAGATGGTAGTGGGCCCTGAATATTATTTCAAAGGACTAAGGAAGCGCTAAGTGTTGGCATGCAAAGACTGCCATGTGTATCCATCCCTTCCTAAAAAGTTGTTCGAGCAAGGGATGTGGTGGGTTTTGTTTTGATAAAATTACAAAGTATCAAGGAAGTGGATTGCGACACGTGTCGAAGGCAGAGCACCCCTGGGTAAAATATAAAGAAAAAGTAGAAGTGGCCAAGTTTCATCCTCTTGTGCCTTCTAGACCATAAAGGAGAAATTCCATAAATTGACTAAGTGTCCTCTTCCATTTCAACAAAATAGAGTGCTCGTCTACCTATTACAGTGAAAATGGAGGGAAATTTTGTGAGAGTTACTCTAAGTAGATACAACAGTGCATCGAGTAGATTTTTAGGGCTTGCAAGTATTAAAGATGCCATCAATTTGTCCCCTATAAGTAGAGGCAGAGTAGATAGTTGAGTGGCCAAATAGGGTTGGAACAAAGAATTTTAGGTGCAAAGAGAGGTACTAGACAGGGATCACCATGCCACAGTTAGGGCAATTCTTGATAAGACCAAGATGCATCCAAGGCATTGAATGTGCCATCTATTTTGTCCCCTATGAGTGAAGGATGGAGTGGAATTGTGTGGTAAAGAAAGCACACAAAGAGACATCCAAATCTATATAAGGATTGTAAAATCTAGGAAAAAAAGGGAGGGGAATTTCCATAGTTTTAGACTTTTTAGAGTTTTGACCAATAATATCATTTACTTTTGTTTCATTTTCTAGAGTTGAAAGGTTTATATGACTGTGTGTGTTTCTACATCTTCTATATGACTGGAAGATTCAATAAGAAAATTGAACACTATGCCCTTGTTGATGTTATTTGTGTCATTTGCAAAGTAGTCTATGTTGTAGATTTTCTAGTGTTGTGATTGGAAATGTTATTTGCTTTTGTCTCATTTTCTAGAGTCTGAAATTCTACATAAATATACGTGACTTATGTGCCTCTTATGTGATTGAAAGATTCTATTAAGAAGATTTAACACTATGCCTTTGTTGATAATTCCTATATCTCAACAAAAGACTCCCCTATTGTGAGCCTCTATTTCTATTATTCCAATCTTTTACATTGATCATGCACTTGTCTGCTCTTAAATGTAATTGAATCATATAATAGTCTCATTGTGCTCAGGTTAGGATTAAGATTACACTCAGGCGCATCGCTATAGTTAGGTTTTAATTCCTGCATTTGCATTTTTGTTTAAAATCCTATCCCTTTTCCCCCAAACATTTGATAAAATAGAAGAGACCAACTTCTTTAAAATCTAGAGGTTGTTTCAAGCCGCATCATCCCATAGCTTGAAACTTCCCATTGTTGATTGATTAAGATCAAGCACAATTTTTGTCATCAAGAGTTTCTGGCACGCCTGGTAGGAGCCATCTTTCAAGGAGTTGAAGAAATTTTGGTGTGTTCTTCAGAAAATTAGCCTTTGGAGGTTTTCAACAACACCAACAATGACTCTGAGTCATCAGTCGATCAAGCAGTATCATCAAGAAATCCCTTTTGGTATGTATAATTTTATTACTCATAGTTATGAGTCTTAATCTCCTTATATATTTAATCGAGAGCAAGCTTCTCTTGGAACCATGTCAAGTAATGAGGATGCAGATGGTCATGAGCTATACCAGCCTTATGCACAATCCCCCCAATAAGTCACATCCCATGTTCAACCTGATCTTATTTTTAACCTTCAACAAAGCATTGCTGGGATTTTAAAAATATGTGTTAGAGCTTGACAGAAAAAGGGAATGTGGCCAAGAAATTCCTTGTCATGTCATCTATCAAGTGAGGGAAGCAATAGACCTAATTAAAAGTGAGTGGGATCCCATTGAAAGGGAAAATTAGCAAGATCTTACATATGAGATGCTGGATGTGTGTGGGTTGATTGCATTTCTAGAAGAAAAATTGAGCATCCTTGAGAGACAACTTTATCAAGTCTATCAACTTGCACATTCATACACCATCCCTGTTCATGAGCAAGGCCAAACCTGTGAAGGTTACTTCCCCAATAATGTAGAGACTGTTATAGTAGCAAGGGAAAAAGACCCCAAACCCTCACTATCTCCTCAATCCCCTTCCATTCTTCCTCAAGAAGCTTCTTGTTTTCCATTACAACCTTCTTCTTCATCCCCTTTTAAAGGAGAATATATTTTGAAGGAAGTAATTGAGAATGCAAAAGAGTACACTCAATTCATGGCTAGTCAAGAGGATTTCCCAAGTACATACAAGGAGGAAATCACCATAAGAACCTGCTTTGATGAACAAGAGGACAAGTCATCAGATTGCATCTTAACCTTTGATGAGGAAAAGATCATTTCTGACTTTTTCCTCACCCTGTAAGAGGATATAGAGGAGTATGGACACTCCCTTGATTAAGTCATTGAGACAGGTGACACTATCCCTCAAGAAGCCTATGAACTAGTTGACTATGGAGAAGACAACTGTGAGACTTAACTAAGTATACAGAAGGGATGCCAGCTTTTAGATTCATCCTTTCAAGAGGATAAAGTCATCACGGAGCATGATGATGAAATAAAGCTAGAATCTAAAGAAAACAAGCCAAAAGAGAATGGGTATCAAAAGGTACAAAATGGAGAACCAATAGCTGATGATTTCTTGATGACACATAAAAGCATGAAGAATCAGTATTCAATAGGCATTCAAGGACAAGAAGAGTTCATGGGTGTTGAATACACATTTTGATCAGACTCGTTCGAGTGTAGGCAAATCCGTGTGTCTAGCACAAAATACATCCCATCAAAGGTATACCCGTTACAATCACTGGTATGGCAACACAAGTTGGCTTGTGATAAAGAAGACATTGGAAAGTTTGTTTTTGATCTCAGAGGAAAATAAGGATTTGTAATTAATGTAGTTAGGTAGTTTCCCATTCCCGCATTGCTTTGTTTTGTTTTTTTATTTTCCTAATTTTATTTTAAAAATAAGCATTTTAAATGCAGAGTCAGTGTCTTAAAAGCTTTAATTCTTTAAATTTTGCTGTAATAAATGCTTCCCCAAATCTTTGAGATCTCTAAGGTACCTTACACCACATAATATGTCCACCTCACCATTTCCTAAAAATTGAGTAGGATTTTCTAACGGTCACCCAAAATTAATGCTATTTGGGACTTGATAGGCCCATAAATATCCCTTAACAAATGTTAAAGACTACAACTCTCAAAGCATTCCTGTGAAAGTATCCTGCTCATTGTAATTGATAGCACCCAATGAAATTTATTTTAACAAGTGTGTCTTTTATCTTGCACAAGGTTCATACCAGGTTATTATATAAGAGAAACAAAGATGGTAGGAGCATCATCATCCCAACAAGGAATAGGGGCACCTAGATACCTTGACAAACAACTGGCTAGCAAATCATACACTACAGCTCTAGCACAATTGCCAAAGAGCTACTTGAGAACAAAAGCCATGGGAGTCGGTCAGACCAGTGACCCATCAAGGGTAAAAGACTATGCAGATGGAATCATGGACCTAATTCTACAAAGAGCCAGTAGCAATAACCTCAAAGAAGGGGCACACCAAAGGTGTCTGCAAAGAGCCAAGGCAAGGTAGTATGAAATGTTCAATATGAGGATATGGACCTCACAACTGGCTCAATTCATTGTCCCAGTTGTACACCCATGCTTGAATATAATTGAATTATGCATGGACTTGATCCATCCATAATCTTGCTCTATTCAACAAGGCCCCTTCATGCTACAAGTCACCCCATAAGATATCAGGGACATGCTTGCCTTGTAATACAATAGTACTGCCACCTTCCCCACCATTGACAAGATGCAAAGGACATGGGTGAACATCAACACTCAGTCCAGGTTCTTGAGGTCTGAGTTGCAAATGGCCGATGATGACTCAATAATACCCATGCTCCTAGCAACAAGAACTCAGTTCACATCTACCAGCCAAGATGCACTATCAATGATGGCTCTCATCTTTAGCATGAATGATGATATGGTGATATATGTAGAGCAAATGGCCATCCTCTTTAGGCTAAAAATAGTCGACAAGACCTAGGAGTACTGTCTTGACTTCTCAAAACACATCACCTTCTTGATGGTCAAATAGCTAACCCAATTTAGGTTGAAAGGGATATTTAGGTATTCTTCCTTTCTGTTCCATCTAATACTACACTAGAACCCTGACCTCTTCTCCTAATTTATGAGCCTGAACCTATATGACCCAACTTTTGACCCTTAAAGGACCATTCCTGTGTCTATGTGGACACATGTTTTATCAAAAACTAGTGACACGTATGACTTTTGGGAACTATTTTTTACCCCTATTCTTCATTGCCTCAACCCTGAGCTTGTCATAAATAGGTTATTCCCAAGTGTTGCGAACCTCCTAGTTAGTTGTCTTATCCCATGTGATTTCTATTTTAGGGCCCATCACATGACTGTAAGGGTCCATGGATTTTGTGGGAAGCCAGTGTTGCTACCAAAATTTTTGACTCTTTGGTTAGCATTCTTGGAAATCACTAGGCAAGTGTCGGTGGTTGATAATGAATATGGATCTGGGAAGAAGAAGAGGAGAATGTACAATCTCCCATGGATGGCAGGCAACGTAAGCCTACAAGCCAAAGAAGCTAAGACCATGTTGCTAGGGAAACTGACCTTCCTGGGGTTCTTATTGGTTGAGGATAAGTGGGTTTATGACCCAACAAATTAAATATCCTCCGTAGTGAATACAAATAGAATTGGAGCCAGGATTGTGCATGAAAGTCCCCCCTTCTGGGAGACTAGGAAAAATCTTGTGAAAGACACCCCTGGTCTCTATGTTGAGCTAACAGACCTGCCCCTCCCACTGAATAGTCCATGGGAGACCTTCTATGATAAATAGAGGGAGTATGATCCCAAGGTCAGGATGACCTTTGGTTTGAGAAGGACACTGAGGAACAAAGGTTGGGACACAGAGAAAATTGAGGCCTATTGGAAATATAGGCAAGAAATTTCCTAGACCACCCATGCCTTCAAAGGTGTAGACTTAGATGAAAGGTGGGAAGAACTCTAGGATGAGTGGCATCCATCTCCTGTATTTAGCCCAAAAACAAGCCAACCATCGACACTTGGGGCAAAGCAAGTAGCTGGAGTGGGACCGAGCCAACAACCATAGACTTCAAAGCAAGCTGTAGCTGTCATAGAATAACAAAGGATTGTGGTGTCTTCACAACCACAAGCCTCCCCATCATTAGGAGTGATTGAAGTCCCCAGTTCCCCACATGTGCCACCAATAACCTTAGAGGTAAAAGGGAGACAAATGCAGCAAGAGGCAGAGATGCCTATAAAGAGAAGGAAGGTGCATTTCCAATTAGACCCAAAAGAGGAAGAGGAGCCTTCACAGTGCCCAGTGTAGAGCACTACAACTTCCCCATAGGTAAGTATTCCTACCCCTCCTCCCTCTCAATCCATTCCTCACCTTGCTGACATGATGCCTCCACCCAGTTAGATGACACCTCCTACCACTACTACCATTCCCATCTTGCAAGCCACCCCATCATCAGTGCCTCAGGCCCTCACATTACCCCATTTCTCCCCTTCTGTTCCTAGAAATATGCCCTTACAACTCACCCCTAACCAGCCAATGTCTCCCTAATATGACCTACCATAAGGGTTTCCCTTTGTAGGGGGACATATTACATCCTCTTCCACTTTCTAGATGTAGGTTGATGCTGCTAGGAAGGCAAGAGAAGCCTGATTGGAAAAGAAGAGGATTAAAGAGAATAAAGCGATGGCTATTCCACATTTGATGTCACAATTTGACCCCATCGAATAGCAACTGATGGTGACCCATTTGTCACCCAATGTTGCCAAGCTGAGCAAGCAAATGTAGCTAGAAGAATACATGATGAACGCAGTGGCCATCGACATGTCCCTATTCAGGCCCCAAGATAGAGTCGAGCTACTGATCGAATCCACTTCTACTATCATAGAAGATTATTTGAAGAAATCAAGAAGAATGTAGAAGATGGAGGTTGATTTGGCCCAAGAAAAGTCAAACTATAATAGTTTAGCTGAACAAATTAATATGAGAGACAATGAAATAGCTGGTCTATAGAAATAGTTGCAAGATACTATTTCCCTCCAAACTCAATGGGCAATTTAGGCCCAAAGTAATTCATTAAAGGCCGAGCTTACACTCATAAAAGATGAAGCAAAAACCCTAAGGTAGGAGAACACAACATTTTAGGGAAGAGTTGAAGGACTCTAACTATAGGTCACCCAATCACAAAAAAGGCTGCTAGAGGTGTATAACAAAGCTGTGGCTTTTCAAGCCCAGTTCCAAGCGAAGCAGTAGAGGACTGCATAATTGGCAATTGACCTGGCCAATAGGCCAAGAGGTGTTAGAGTAGTACAACTAATAAAAGAGCTCTACAAGTCAATGTGGGAGAGAATCTCTTTAGATATTCTCTAGCTCAAGCCATTTTTCACCTTCCTACTCAATGCATAGAAACTATGCAAAAGAGTGAAGAATCCAGTATAGAGCACTCTGGCCATGATCTCTAGGAGTGTTTTGGATTCCCATTCATTGCTAGAGAATCTCTACAACATGATGGATATGACATTAGCAGTTATGGGGATCCCTTACAGAATGGCTACCAAAAAATAGATCAATGAAGAACTCAGTCGCAATGCCATGACCAACAATTATATAAGTTGTCTTGATGTCGTGAAAGAAGGCATCGGTGAGATGAGATGCCACATTGAAGATCTAGTGTAACTAGGCCTCCCTTCCCCATTTCTAGATGCAAGGATAGTGTTGATGGTGAACCAGATCAAACCATTGCTACTGGCCAGACAAAGGGATCAAATAGTTTTTTAGAGCTTACGGGATGATTCCTCAACCTCAGAGGTTGAAACTATTTTGATTCCTATTTTTTGGCTAGAATTCAGACTAAAAGCCACTACCCAGGTCCTACAAACCTTTTCGCACAAGGATCTCATTAGCTTGGATCTAGCCTTTGATGAATTGTAGAGCAAGCAAGGATTATCCAACCATGAGTGGTCTATTTATCAGATAGCTCTTTTGAAGCTATAATTTCCACAATTTTGAAATTTTGATTGAGTAGGAGTCGAGTTCTTTTTTAGCAAGCTCAAAAGTCTTAGAGGTCACCAATAACTATAGAGTAATTTTTACTCTACATCGTATTTGATTTATTTTTGACTCAAGCTGTAATTTTGGTTCCTATGTATCCTAGAAGTCATGATAGAATTTTGAAGTAGAGGGTTGATTCATTTTGCCTAAGTGTCAAAGTGTAGCGGAAGCTGCCAAGTGTCGCCCTCTGAGTGTGGGTCCTTTTCCCCTTTTGTTTCCTTTCATTTCATTCTTGGTCTAAGTTTTGAATTTGAGTAGAAGCTACCAAGTTTCACTTTTTGAGGATGGAGCCGGCCAGCTGGCTACTTCCTAGGCCCTTTTTGTAACTTTTTAGAGAATCATAGAATGTGCCATGTATCTAGTAGAAGTTAAGTGGAATGCACCATGTGCCAGCATCTGCGTCTCATAAGGACACCCACATTTTATTTTTGACAAAGACTTTCACCAAGCTAAGCAGCAGAGAGAGTGAAAAGTGCCAAGTGGTAGTGACAGAGGCCTTGAACCCTTTTTGGAGAAGTAACGGAAGCCACCACGTGTCGTCATCTCAAAGACTTTGGTCCAATGCTTTCTTTCAATACATAAAGTCATCTTTTCATTTTTGCTTAAGTATTGAGTGTAGTAGAGGTTGCCAAGTGTCACCTTTTAGGTCCCTCTCTACTCCATCCCCAAACAAAGCAGAAGGTGCCACATACCCCAAGAAGGAGAAGCGAAAGATGCCACGTATCTTCCTAGGATCAGTGAAGGTCACCACGTGTCAACCTCTAAGAAACCATCTTGAGCCTAATTTCCAAATGAAAATGGTGGTGGGACTTGAATGTTATTTCAAAGGACTAAGGAAGTGCTGAGTGTCAGCATGTAAAGACTACCACGTGTATCCATCCCTTCCTAAAATGTTTCCCGAGCAAGGGACACGGTGGGTTTTGTTTCGATAAAAATGTAAAGTATCAAGGAAGCAGACTGCGACAGGTGTCAAAGGTGGAGCCTCCTTGGGTAAAATATAAATAAAAAGTGGAAGTGGCCAAGTGTCATCCTTTGGTGCCTTCTAGACCATAAAGGAGAAATTTCATAAATTGACTAAGTGTCCTCTTCCATTTCAATAGAATAGAGTGTCCATCTACCTATTACAGCGAAAATGGAGGGAAATTTGGTGAGAGTTACTTCGGGTAGATAGAACAGTGCATTAGGTAGATTTTTAGGGCTTGCAAGTATTAAAGATGCTGTCTATTTGTCCCCTATAAGCAGAGGCAGAGTAGATAATTGACCGGCAAAATAGGGATGGAACAAAGAATTTTAGTCATAAAGAGAGGTACTAGACAAGGATCGCCATGCCATAGTCAGGGCAGTTATTGATAAGACCAAGATGCATCCAAGGCATTTAATGTGCCATCTATTTTGTCCCCTACGAGTGAAGGATGGAGTGGAATTGCATGGGAAATAAAGCACACCAAGAGACATTCAAATCTATATAAGTAGGATTGTAAAATCTAGGAAAAAAGGGGAGGGAAATTTCCATAGTTTTAGACTTTTCAGAGTTTTGACCAATAATATCATTTTCTTTTGTTTCATTTTCTAGAGTTGAAAGGTTTATGTGACTATGTGTGTTTCTGCATCTTTTGTATGACTATAAGATTCAATAATAAAATTGAACACTATGCCCTTGTTGATGTTATTTGTGTCATTTGAAAAGTAGTCTATGCTGTAGATTTTGTAGTGTTGTGATTGGAAATGTTATTTGCTTTTATCTCATTTTTTGGAGTCTGATGTTCTACATAATTGTACGTGAATTTTGTGCCTCTTATTTGATTGGAAGATTCTATTAAGAAGATTGAACACTATGCCTTTGTTGATAGTTCCTATATCTCAGTAAAAGACTCCCCTATTGTGAGCCTCTATTTCTGTTATTCTAATCTTTTACATTGATCATGCACTAGTCTGCTCTTAAATGTAATTGAATCATATAATAGTCTCACTGTGCTCAGGTTACGATTAGGATTACACTTAGGCACATTGCCATAGTTAGGTTTCAATTCCTGCATTTGCATTTTTGTTTAATCTCCTATCCCTTTTCCCCCAAACACTTGATAAAATAGAAGAGACCAGCTTCTTTAAAATCTAGAGGTTGTTTCAAGCCGCATCATCCCACAGCTTGAAACTTCCCATTATTGATTGATTAAGATCAAGCACAATTTTCATCATCAATAGATTCCATATGGAATAAATGCAAGAATTTTTCAAACTAATATTAGGATCCTAAGGATCGATGTGGAGCTGAGAAGTGACATTATATAAAGCCCATATCAAGATCAACAACCAATATAAAAGGTTGAATATAGGAGACTTCAAATCGAGATTGAGTACAAATCAAGTCAAACCAGGGAAATTATTTTAAAGGGAATATACCACAGTTATATTTCAGCTAAGCACCATTAAGAAAATAGGCATATAGTCAGGATTATTAATAATAAAGCTCCATCACCATTAAGTTTAGATAGGACCTTTGATCAATAATTTAGAACCCATCAACCCCATTCTATAAAAGTTACATGATCATTCCATATATGAGTTTGTTGATTTTTTTGTAAGTAATATCCTCATGTGTGGTGGATTATTATCCCCCATAGGGTTTAGAGGCAAAATAGGTTTATTCAAACCTAATATAGTTTAAAACAAGTCTATACAACCTGTAGGTTCTCATTGACATGATATATATAGGAAAACCAATAAATGAGATTGGTTTTCAATATATAGTAAATTAATATTCAAAATAGAGTAGGTGTATATTATAAAAAGATATGGAAGAGTGTCTTATCTTCTAAAATGGCCACATCCTTGACAAGCAGGTACCTAAAACCACTAAAAGAAGACTTAAGCATGACTCTATCAAATATATGGATATGAGGACTTTATTCTCATAATGAAATAAAGTGGGATATGGTGTAGAAGATCAAAGTAATAAGATTTGGGGATTGGAGATTATAGTTGAGCATTCAATTCTTTTACAAAGCCTTTAAAGTTTTCCTTCTTAATAGATCATGACTCATCATCTAAAATATATATTCCTATCTTCTAGTATGTTTCGCAGCCAATGAGAAGAGCTTGAAGACTATTGGATCAATGACGGTTATCTTTTTGATGAAATTTTAGTCATGATTAGATCTAAAATGGTTCAAAATTCAAGAAAGGTGGTAACTCAATTAATTATTTTGGATGGCATGCTCCCCCTCTCTCTCCCCTTTCTCATATATATTTTATTTTCTTCCACATTGTAATCTCTCTCTAAATTTTGATAATAAATTATCTCTCAATTATGTAAGATTGGAGACTCTCATTTTATAAGGATAAGCCTTATCAAAAATTTGAAGAATTACCTCTTGATGTAATAAAAGACTTTCTTTACCTATCTCCTGCCTTGAATAAGTATTTAGTGAGTTATGCATGATGGTCTCATGAAGGATATTCTTCCTTATACATTATAATTCTTTCTTACCTATGTTAATGTTTTTTCAAGTTAGTTTTATGTTTGAATTAGTGTTCTTATTGAGCCGAGTTTATGAAATACTTACGCAGTTAACTAGATTGTGAGATTGTGTGAGCTAGTATTATCTTGTGCAGATTTGGTGTGGGTTCAAGCATATGAGAGCCTCATTTAAATTTCATGCATCATATTTTTAAATTTATTAGGAACCATATTTCTCATTTTATAACCTTTTTCCAATTATAATAATTAGTTTTGGTGATCCATCAAAAGGAATTTGACCTTCTCTAGAGCTTCAACCCTATTATAGGATACCCATAGCCTAAGGTTGTTCTTATATTGTGACTGGGAGTGGAGGAGCCTAAATAAATCCCCCACAAGGGTGAAATATCACATCATAATAGTTTCAACATTGAGATATCTTTATACATGACTTCCAACTTGATAGTAAGATAAGAAGTTAGAAATTTCAAATAAGGAAATTAGTGAGAAAACACTATATAGACTCAATTTTAAATTTTAATACTACCTAAGTACTCTAACCATTGAAAACACATTCTATTTGATTTATAATAATTAAAACAATTCAAAATGGAGACCTTTTAAGATTCCCCTACATCATATATAATCATAATTATGTGCATGATGATAATGTTTATGTATATGAGGAATATCTATCCACAAATGATGGAAATTAATATGATAGTTATGATGACATTGAAAATTTTAATGCTAGTATTTCATCTTTATATAATTATAGTGAATAAGGATAAGATGATGTTGAAATAATTTATCCTATTCTTTCTATATACTATATTAATCATATAGTAGAATAAGAGGCAATTTAAAAAAATATAGATTTATATGTTATTATTAAGCTATTATGTAAATCATTATGATACACTTGCTAATGACCTACATTAGATCACTCTACATAATCAAATACCTAAATAATATCCTTTTGGCATACATAATTTTACACAATGGTTTGCCAAAGAAATTCATCATATTTGTCACTATAAAATCAGAGGGAATAAGCTTTTAATGAAACATGATGTTATTATTGTAAATAAATGTGATAATAACCCAGAATTATACAATGACATTTAATGATGTTTCCATAGTAATTGATTCCATATTATGCAAAGATGCTTCAATATAAAGTGATTCCAAGTTATACAGTGATTTCAATGACATTTTCATAAAGAATGATTCTAAAAACTGTTATGATACAAATATTTATGTTGATTCTATTACACCTTTGTTTAACATATATGATGAGTTACCACCAATAAATAAATCTTCCAAATTTGCTACCATTTCTACTAGCCATATCATATCCATGATAGATACAATAGGTGATCTCTAAAAGTAAATTTAAACTTTGTACCTAAAGGTTACATCACTTGAATATAAAATTACACATACCAAAAATCTTGAGCATGCTAATGTAAATTACATATTCAATTAGACATGTGAATTCTATGTGTCATAAAATATGTCAGCTCAACTATGGCTCAAGAATCAACAATAATCTACAACTAAGAAATTTAATCAAAGATAAATTACATATGAGGTATGTGATAAAAATAATAACACTCATAAATACAAATTTATATCTTTAAGGACATTGATAATAAATATGGTCCAACATATTTCAATTGTAATGCACCAAATTACATTAGTTTACCTTCTTAAAACAAGAATCAACCCATCAAGTTTGATAGTTTCAAGGATAAACCAAGTTTTATTTTATAAACATTAATTGATTATAAATTAATCAAGCTACATCATAATTACTATCATCCTCCTCATCACCTTGAATGAGTGGGTGAAAGGTAATTTTATAACTATTATCACATAGATAGACATAATGATAACATTTTTTTTACATTTTGATAAAATATTAAACAACTTATGGATAGAGGGATCATTACATTTTCTACAGTTTAAAATAGATCCACAAGTTCCTTTTCTCTATATTTTCTACTACTCATCCTATCAATATTGAGATATCTAAGGATGTTCCCACCAAGGAGACAATTTTCCAACAATCATTTATGGAAGGTATCACTATGAGAATATCTTCTTCTAGTTCACATTTTATAAGATTGATATTTCCCAGGAAAGCCCAATCAAGAAACCAATGGTTTTTTAATCTCTTATTAGAGGTGAATATAGATAAGGCCTTTTTTAAGAGACAAATATTAAAGCAACACGTATAATTATATTCCTTAAGGATTTGAGATATGATGAGAGAGATCTATAACATACACATACTTATGAAAATGACATAGTGAATGTTACTATACCAATTTATCTTTAACTTAAGATAGTAGATATATTATTATACATACATAAGGCCATTTCACAGGGAAATGTCACATGGGGAAAATCACAATTATGGTAAATGGGAGAAATTTTTGATAATATTAATATGGAAATATTTCTCACTTTTTGATATGGTTTTCTTATATATAAATGGTATAGAAAAGGTAAAAAGACTACTAAATTTATATATTATAATACACAACTATGGGTACCAAAGTTAAATCTAGAATTTAAGGATAAAGGAGTGAAACAAGTACAAAATTACACAAAACTAGCAAAAATAGAAAGCAAAAACCATTCCTCCAACTAATACTTAAGAAAAAACATCTAATGTAAACATATCATAGTATCATGATACTCATACCATATAACATATTCAAAATCAATAAATATTGAAAAAATAATTCTACAATATGGAACGTTTAGTTTTACATATCTTACTACTAATATAGGAAGTGATTGGAATGACCTATCTAACCTATATGGAGGATGTGATGATTACATATACAATTAAAAGCATACATATATGTGGGAGGATATCAATTAAGGGATAATTTATTAACATTAATTAAATATAAAAAATACAAAAAAAAATTAAACTATTAAAAAAAATTCAAAAATAAGGCTCATGCATGACATTTATTGCTTATTTATGTTTTGTTTGTTATTTCATGTATATAGTACATTATATATCCATTTTTAATATAAACTATTATTTAAAAGTATACATGAGTGATATGAATTACATACAAGTCATCAATGACATGGACACACATATGCGGGACTTTCCTACACCCAAGAGTTACCTTCTTACATTATGGGCAAAGTCTTACTATGGGTAGCTAGTTGATATGTTTTATCATTTACATTGATTTATACTAACTATACATGACTTGATCTGAATCACATTATTTATAGTACCATTTCACTATATACTTTATTTTTATATATGTGTGTATACACCTAAAATTGATCATTTTATTATTATCAACTAATATTTCTATTAGTCAACACTAATTTCACTTAAACTATTTTATTTTGCTAATATATCCCCCTTCTTATCCATTCATATAATATCTCCCTCATATTATCCTACATTCACTAACCTTATTCATCTCATTCCTTCATTAATTTTATCCTAATCCTTAATATCCTATATCTAATCCTAGTTATTCATTATATGGGAATTTAAAATTCCAATAACCCCACCTAACCATCTACTAACCTACTCCCTAGGAATCCCAATCCTCATTAAAGCCTCTCTAATCCTAATTATCCCTAAGCTAATTGAGAATTATCTATAACTAGAGAATATCCTCTAAGACTCTATAATTCTCTAAACTAGAGACATCTGTATAATTTTAAAATCCTTTAAAATTCCCTCCATTTGCCTATTTAAACAAGCTCTCCCTCCACCCTTAAACCAGAACTTGAATCTTCATATCAAATCCATGTCCATTTAGCAATCAACTTAATAGAATTTTCATAACACTGTTATTCTAAAATCAATCCTCAATCAAGCTTTCATCATCCATCATTCTTGATTAATCATTCATGTCAATAATCCAAGTCTATATGAAATCACTTGATCATTTGAAAATCCTAGAAGGAGGTAATATGAAGCAAGGAATCTTGTAAGTATCATAACATTCTAATTTATTTCAAGAATCATTCCTAATAGGTAGTTTTTTTTTTGAGTTAAATTAGCTTGTTTAATTCCTAGTGTGCTCAAAATTCTACTACAATGTGATCAAGACATAATTTGATTGTGCAGACTAGTCTTGTTTGATTTATGTATGCTCGATGTTGTTACTTGTTTTTTGTTTAAAATTTTTATTATGAGAATTTTTATTTTTCATTATGTGTGACATTATATTTTATATCATGAGTGTGAAATTACATTATCCATTATGTCTAGCCCTAATCCTTAATTGACATTTGCTTATTTGTTGTGTTTATCCCTCAGCCTTGTGTGACATCTGATTGTCGATTAGGTGTGACTATTTGCTTTTGTTTGCTATGTGTGGATAAATATAGAATTTTATACTACTGAGATTTTTGATATTTTGATATTTTTAGTTTAATGATCTATATCAAGCACTCCCTTTATTTTTTTTATTTCCATGGTACATATCATGCAATTTTCTGATAATTATTACTTAGTTTATGGATATTCATTACTGTATTGATTATTCACTATGTTTATCATTGATATTTATCTTTACATAACACTTTTATGCTTATGATACATGTATCATACATACTTAGATGTTTTTTATTTAATTATGATGACATATTCTCCAAATGTTATTATATTTTTTACATTGCTTACATATTTTATATATAACATAATGGCTTTAACTACTATCTTTTGAGATAATTAATTTTAAAGATTCATTCCTCACCACAAAATGGGGGCATAAATAGTGGCTTGTATTATAGACTAAGCCTTCATAGTCATAGAAAATTCAAATCTTTTCACACATATTATTTCAAAATGGTACATATTTACACACATTATTAAAAAATTTACTCAAATTATGATAGTTTTGACTCAACTTAGGGGTATATGCATGGCATATGACATAAATTTTATATGTTATGATATATTTAATATATTTTGAGAGATATTTACATAAAATAAGTGAATCATATTACACAATTTATTATAGTGGGGGAATATATGTGGCATATGTTCAAAATTTCATAGATATCATACATATATTGGCATAATTTGTATGAATCTAATTTCCACATGAAATGGAAAGTCATATCATTCTCTATTTATAATTATTAAAATCTAATTCACAAATGAATTATACTAACACATTACCAAGATTTAATCATATAATCCTTCTATAATTAATGCTTCAAAAACTCTACACAAATTCTCAAGCATTTATCACATTTATTGGAATTCATAATGGATTGTATTTACTCATATTATTAGAGTTGTGTGGGGTTTAATTTATGTATAGCATAAATTATAGGTACTTCTCCTTTTAAATTTATAGTTGGGGAAAATTTATCTCCACCAATTTTCCTACTCAATCATCTTTAATGGGGCATGATCACCCCATTATCCATCTTCTGTAGAAGACAAGGATCCATAAGACAAGCTTTGTTTATATACATACAAGTGTATTAAGTATTTTTAATTTTAAATCACATATGTTCATTTTTTATGTTTTCATTTTATAACACAAGTAAAAAATTATTTATGTGATAGCTAAAAATGTAGAATTTAATAAATCTGGGAAAACAAATGAATACAAACATCTTATCCTAAATCTAAACTAAAACCTCAAATTGAGAAACAATAAGCAAATAAATATACATAATAAGATACTTACAAAAGATGTAAAATATACTCATAATCTTCTCCATTGTGAACATATGATTTGATCTTACTTCATTGGATGTGGGTACTCAATCAATTTCTACAAACAAAGGTGAATTGGGTAACATATGGTTTCAAATATCTTGGATTCTCAATGGATGTGTAGGATTAATTAGATATCAATTCAATAGTTTGAATGTGGATGATGAAAATTGAGGATGACACTTATATTTATAGGATTTTAAGTGAGACAATGGATGGATGGGATAAATCTAAATTTATTTGACAATGATAATTATCAATAATTGGATTTAAGTCCTCATTAGAATGGATGATGACTAATTCCCATGTGTGTAAGATAGATGGGAGAGTAAATTTTTAGTTTAATGAATCATCATTAATGGGTCAATGTATTTGAGTGACTCACCATAGTAGTTGAAATTTTCGATGGTGACATAATAATTGGTTGAGGAAGTTAAAAAAGTAGCTGGATGACTCAACACTTGGTTAAGAGGAGTATGGAAGATGTCTGAATGACGTGGAATTTTTGGATTTTAATTAATTTTGAATAATTATGTGTGCATAGATAATTAATTAATAAATTAAAAAATGGAGGGAAATGATGTTATTGGGAAATTTAAATTTAGGGTAGTGATTGAGTTAGTTTGTCAATTTTAAACAAAGTTAATTACAACACTAGCTTGGTGGAATTTAGGTTTCTATAATTTCTACATGTTTCATTTCAAGTTTTCATGGATAAAGGTATAACATAGTACATATTTTGGAAACACATATCGTGATTATCCCTAAGTGTGACCTTATATCCATTTACTCTAGAAATTATGTTATTAGAATAAATGGGGGAAAATGTAAACATTCATATTTGGTGGTAGACACTTGAAAATGTGTAATTTAAATAAACCTTAACTAATTTGACTTATTTTCACATACATAGATCTTATTTTCCACTCCTCATACATATTATCTCATATATGGGTCTGACCCTTCTAAGTTATAGTTACCATTACATCAGATCTTCTTAGTCTTTATCCAATTAACTTAACATCATTATCAAAATGTTTCTTGGCCTTAGTTCATTATTCCTTTTTTTGGGTAGGTCCACACATTTGAGATAGGTACACTATCACATAATTTTACCCTCTCCTTTTAGTAGATAATTTACAGAATTTAAAGTACTCATATTGATCAATCCACACATTTTATATGTCAGTTTGAAGGAAATCACCAAAAGAGTCAACTATATAATCATATCAAGCCTAAGAATTTATCTTGCACTTACCTAGTACATGTTAAGTTATTCTTAGAAATCACGCCTAAAAGGAAAAAAGCCATGAGTTATGTGTAAATACCATTTACAAGGTCAAGTCACAATTTTTCAAGTTTTAAAATCCATACACATGATTACATAACATACTAGTATTACGTAAGGTTTCACACACTCAAATAGGTAGAATAATGACATGAGGTTGAATTTTTTATTTCAATTATTATATATTTATGAAACACTTATTCATAATGGGGTGGATAAGGTTTACTCAACCCTTCCCTTTCACATTTTATATGTATTTTATAGTTTTCTTATAATGCAGAGTTAGAATTTGAAGTAAGGTGAAGGAAAAAATATATATTCACATGTATTTTTAGACATTATAAAACATAAAAATACTCATCAAATATAGAGACAATGGGTGATATTTTCATAGATTAGAAAAATTATATAGTAAAAATCCTAAATCTAACAACAATGTTGCGATAACACAACTAGTTAAGAAACATGGAATTGTCTAAGCAAATGCAAACTCTCTACTTATAGATCTAAGAACTCATAGGAATTTTTCTAATTTATTTTTATGCCTTTATGTTTTTTTATAAATTTATAGACCTAAAACAAGGATAATTATTCATTCTCTTAGTGTTTTCCATAAATAACAAGTCGTTATATTTATCTAGTTACACTTAGATTTGTTTAGTAATTATACATCTTAAGAAATATGATTTATCATTTAGTTTTATGTTATTAGGGTCAAATTAATCCTAAAATTAATAAAAATTTAGGACATGTCTAAATGATCACATTAGTAGTCCTACATGTTAAATAAAACCATCATATTCAGATGGTGCTAGAAATGTGGTACAATTTGATGAGGTAAAAAATTATCCCTCATCTTGATTATTATTTTTTTATAAAATACTTTCCTATTTTGTATTCACATTCCTTATCCATAACCAATAAATACAATGGGTTTGAATTGAACCCTAAAATTGGAAGGATACCAAACATGAAACTGACTGCTCTAAAATAGTCATTTTAAAATAGAATATAAAACAAGATAAAAAATAGTAAATATTTAGCCAGACTATATTTAGAACCATTTTGAAACAAACTCAATAACTGATACTCTTGATCCTATTCTAAAATTATAACCTTCTGTAGTTGATGGTGATAGTGAGTTAATTGTCTAATGTAGATTTACTCCACGATTGGTTAAATCCTCTTGTCATCCAAATCTTGAGAAACTGTGGTGGTGAGTTAACAATATAAAGTAGATTTCCTCCATGAGTTTAGTAATATAAGTTATCTCTATAGTCAAATAAAATTAAAATTCAATTTTAATAATTCCACACCATCATTCTTCCTCTATTAGATGTTCCTCAAGATTGTTATAATTATTTTACACCTATGTCCTATTTTATGTTTTTTTATGGGTTTTAGTTGCAACATATTATATTATTTATAATATATTAGTATTGATGCTTAGATTGTTGTATTCTAGTAATATCCACATATTAAAATTATAACCAATAGATTTTGTATATCTAAATAAAGTTTCACCTTCTCTACTTAAGAGAGAAGTTTCAATAGACAAGTCAATTAATAGAGTAGTCAATAGTCTAGAACTCAAAATGGGATAGAGTATTATAATTTATTATGTTGAGATCAAATTTATAATATATTATATTGTACATGTAAAAATTTCATGTGATGTTTCATTTTGATGAATAAAGGGCTTCTTTGATATAATTCTATCTTGATGAAGGATAGGATTCAAGATCCATTCCAACTAAGGTAGGGTCCACTACATGAATTTAGTAGTCTAGTTTCCCATCCTTAAGATAGTTTATTTCTCTTGTGTATGTAATTTGATTTCATTTCATTCCTATAAGTATGTCCCTTTGATTTTACATATGTATTTAAATTTTGTTTTTATATTTCAATTCCATGTGGGAAGATTCCAAGATAGATGTAGATTTATTTCATCTAGTTTACTTTCATGTCATTTAATTTATGTAGGTGTGTTTCCTATACATAACATTTATCACCTCAACCTTCGAAAGTAGTGTTGAATACATAGTTATAACATATTTTTAAATGCATACCCTATATTAATAATTAGTGTAAGTAATATAATTGATAACTTAAATGATTTTCCCTTGGGTGACTCTTTCAGGTTATATAAAAGCTTAGATACTTTAGGTTTAATTTATGGTTTGGTTATTCTCTTCATTTTCACACCATTATCAAGTATATGTTTCAAGCATTATTATCCTAGGAGTTTGAGTTAGATTTACTAATTTATAGATTAATTTCCCTGCTTTCTATAATAAATTCACTATTTTCTAGATTAAAATTTATTTATGCACAATTAGATGTTAGAATTTAAAAATTTCATCCCTCATTACAAGTAACATTCTAGGTAGATCGTACCTTTATTTTTATTTGCATGATATAAAATTAATTAGGAAAATTCATAAAATGTTTCCCCAAAAGGACTAACACTATACAAGTAAAGCAATGGTGGAAGAAATTCTAGAAGGAGGTTAACTCATAAATATATATCCAAGGTGGACAAAGAAAATAAAATTGGTATATATGTAGCAAGAAATAGAATCCCTCAAATATATGATTAGAGAGCTATAAGGAAGATACATCAGATTGAATGCTCCAACTAGAGTAGTAGAGCATAATGCAAGGCATACTAAAAATTAAATCCATGCACCTATACTTGTGCACCTGAAACCCAACCAATATAAATTGCCTATACACATGAAACCCATCACATAATAATTTGTTGTGCCTCTAAAACCTAATCCATAAAAATTACTTGTGTGCGTGAAAATGAACCCATAGAAAATAATTGTGCATATGTTTAATAAAAACTAACCTACAATAATTTTCCATACATTTATTAGAAAAGATAATAAATGTGTAACATTTAATCATATGCATATTGGTAAGTAATATCAATCTAAAAAAATTAGTATTGCATCCATTGATGAAGAAAGACTGAATGTATTAATTTCTCCTAGAATAATTAAGACACCTATTGTGTAGAAGCAACATGTAACATTTATAGTTGTAATAAATCATGTGCTTATTGATAAGGACCAAAGACATTCATCAGTTGGTTCCACATATACTTATAATAAAATTCCCTCTAAATTAACTTCCAACATAAATAAATATCTTATAATTGTGATGGGTGGAGGAAACTAACTAAAAATTATTAAATTAACACATTTTTAGGGTAGAGGAGATATGTCCCTTGACCCCATTCATGGTTTACACCCTTAAACCCTTGTTTCCAATTTTAGAGAAAATAATTATGGGATAACTAAGCTGACTAAAAGTGACATTTTTTAAACTCTTCTACCTAAAAAATTTATCTTAGACATCTTAATTCCTCTAATGATAAAATGGGTGACTCAATAGTAATTGGAAGAGGATGTTTTTAATAATCATTGCCTTAATTGTTGTAAATATGAAGCTGAGTGTAGATGCCAAGATATTTTCACAAATGAGGACAACATAAGAAATGAGATACAATCTACAGAAGATGGATATGAAACTAAATATCTCTTGTTTGTAACTCAAAAGGTACCTTGGCCACCAAATGAGAAGACATTTTGGTACTCCTAGTAACCCTATGTTATTGATTTTATAATTTTATGATTATGTTAATTATAATGATAAGAATAAACTATGAACATCATATCAACATTGTAAAAACCTACACCAACAACCATGAATTAAACTAGAGAATTATTAAGGCTAGTCATGGTAACCACCACCTTAAAACTGATAGCCATAACAAAAATCTAGATTCGGTAACACCAAAAACCATAATTGGTCTTGTTGTCCAAAATATATAATAACCTATTCCAATCTCTCCCTCAATCACCTCAATTTTATTTCCAATGCACACATATCTATAATGAAAATTATTCTTAAATAATTTTTAATAATGATTTGATGACATTTCCACCTATTATATTCCATCCACAATCAAGGATTGTAGTAGGACCACAACTAGATCACTCATAATTAAAAAACCCATCTAAGGAGGTTTATTAAACCACAATAAACATTATATTACCAAAATATAATCCAATCCATTAACCACTCCCATTCACAAGTAAGGTTTTATTATTTTTCAAAATTTTCCTTTTCACAAATGATTGAATCATGCAAGGACACAACCTAAGTGAACATTTTAATTTTAATACAAAATAAAACTTTATATTTTTTATATTCCATTATTTTATATTTATTAATAATGTATCCACTTATACATAAGAAATAAAAGAGTTATGCTTGAGGAATATTGGACATAAGACAAAAGGTTTTCAAACAATGTAAGTAATTGGACTGGTTATTGATCTTACAATTAGAAACATTCTCTCAATCAAGCCCACTCAAAAACTTAGACATGTTTTATATCTACAAATATATATAATTATAATTAATAACATTCTCCATAATTAATAAAATAATGGAATAATAAAATCTCCATGGCCTTCACCACACCTATTCTCTCTTCCAAATGTTGGAGTAGTCACTTATGAAACTTGAGGGGGTTGTAATAATTTTTATTACACCAATGGATTAATGATAATAACCCATATATTTCATTATTATATAGATAAAATAATACTTAGGAAGGCACTAAATAATTTTTGAGAGAATAAAATTTACCACCAATATGTCATCTAGATAAGTTATTTTTTTTTCTTAGCAAAAATTTATGCAACTATGATATTATCTTGCATCCATAACTTTGTATCTATTATAACATATGGTATATATTTTGTATATATTTTTATTTTAATATTATAGTATTAATTTATAGTTTTGATCATTTGGTAAAAATTATGTTTAATTTGATAAGCATAAGCTACCAAGGCCACCATGTAGCATATGTTTTAAGTCACCCTATAACAACTACTACAGATTAGTCTGTAGAAACTATTGCAAGGATGTTTGTATCTACTATTATAGGTTTTCCTATAGCATATAATGTAGAAACTATTTCAAGTCACCCTATCAATTCTTGTAGTCACTATTCTAGGTTAGCCTTTATTAGTTCTTATAGCATCTATTACAAGTCACTCCATATTAATTCTTGTAGCAACTATTATAGGTTATCCTGTAGCAATTCTAGTAGTAGTTTTAGTAGAAATTATTGTAAGGTAACATGTGGTAACTATTATAGGATAGCTTGTACTAACTCATATATCTTATTGTAATATATTTTTATATAGATTAATTATAATAAAATACCAAACCTTTAATAATAGTTAGTTGCGATAACTAATGCATACATAAGTTGTAAATTAGATTAAATGGTCATTTCAAGATGAAATCAATAATTTCAATTTAATGTCATTCTAAACCATCATGAGAGACAAAACCATCCATATAGATGGAAATCATAGGAAATGGACAATATTATATTTTAAGAATTCTAAAAATTGATCAAAGGCTAACCTTATGAGCTCCAAATGTTGACACTTTCATATTTAGTTATGTACATAAAATTTACTCATTAAATAAATCCATTTTTATAATGTTCTCCAACATATTGATTATCCTCAATGAAATATCATCCCAACTACATGATATTTGAATCTTATTGGATATGTTATTATTCTAATCCAACGTATCACATCATTGTTATCTTGAAAATGTTTTAGCACAACATCAATCCATTACTATGTTAACCAGTATTATTCTAAGCATTCCTAGATGATCCACTAGCATCAAAAAAATAGTTTGATCCTTAGAAAAATTAGTAGTAACAATCATATATGTCACATCCCAATTGATTTCTAAGATGGAAAACCTATTTTATCCATGGATTATTATGGTTGTTAGTTTATTAACTATTATTTGATTAAGCTTTATGTAATATGTTAATTATGGGACAGTTATATGTTGTTTAATTTACATGATTGGTTTGATATGAGATAGATATATTTTTTACTTTATACATTATAATGATGTTTGTTATTTATAAAACATTATTTTATGGATATAATTATGTTTTAGACTAACTTCATTATTGTGAGGTGGGTGCAAGATAGATCCATCACTCAGACTGTGATGGAGGGAGAGCATCCTCAAAAATGGTGGTGTAGATGGAGACATTGGGGGATGACAAAATGAAACATTGGAAACCCATGCACACACCATAGTAGTATATCATGTTTTGTGATTAATTATTTTAGTTAGATAGTTATCATATACTTTGTTTTCTATTATAAATATATGTTGTGATATTTTGTGTTGTTAGATCATTTTATGCGATTGTGTGATTTCACTAATATAATTGTTGTTAATGGTATTGTTTACTTGATTTAATAAATTTTTACCTAACAAATTTAACATGATTTATTGCATTATTGTACAAAGATAAATATTCATTTAACAATGCTTGTTTGGATTCTTTGTTAGAAATAATTGATGTATGCTATTACCTAGTTGAGTTAGTTTGTAAGTGACTATTTACATATTAAAAGGTTACTATCATCTATTTTAATATTAGTACAAACATATAAAATACATAATGAATTATAATCTCTTTGTTAAGAATATTAATTAATGATTTTGGCATGGTAAAATGATATTTATGTTTCGACTTAAGTATAGTATGTGGAAATAAACATAATGTAATAAAAGGTGTTATAGATAAAATCATTGTGAAACAATTATACAAGCATCATTGTGTTTGTCAAAATTGGTTGATATAGTATATGGTTATTATTTAAACCTAGAAGGGTAACTTATAATTAATATTGAATGCATAGTATTTGTTTATGGATGACTTGGTAATGATTATAATAGTCTTTTTGAAGTCATATATGTTTCACCATACTATATAGTCATTATGATTATTGACTTTTTAATGGTTGACATTGCATGAAATAATATTAGTGATTACGACTTGTTGATTAGATGGTTTGTGTAGACTAAGTGAAGTTGATGTTGGATTATATTTAATTCAAGGGCATGCATATTTTATAAGGATATATAATTATTATTTTAATGTGTCATTGGGAAGTTTTTAGATTATTAGGTTCTATAATCACTCATTGACTTTAGTTAACCATCATTCTTAGCAAAAAAAATCATGATGTGAATTCATTGTGAATTGCAAGAGAAATGGTGGTGGACTATAGATTGGTGGGGGTTATTTTTTGTTATTCTAGCATGCATATTTATAATGGGTTTTGTCTTCCAATAAGGAAGGATAAATTCATGAAAAGTGAGAGGATGGGGAAGAATAAAAGAAGAAGTAATAAGGTTGTGAAGCATGCATATGAGAAGTGTTGATGTAGTGGATTGCACCCAGGGTAAGATGCCTAGCTCCTACCTTCCACACGTCAAAATGGAAACTCCTCTATCACCTGTGGGACTAGCGAAGCTAGAGGGGAGAGTCTCTAGGTAAGGGCTAGCTCCCTTTGATGCATCTGAGTTGTTCCAATAAGTTATAATACATATATATAGATATATAATGGGGGGTGAAAAGGGAGAAGGATTATATGAAAATAGAACCTACTCTAAAAAGGGTGATGCACCAAATGATTCAACCTACTCACACTCACACTTAAAACCATATAAACACATATGTACACTTTAAACTAGCAAAAGGACCAAGCTACAGGAAGTTTAATAGGGATGCTTTAAAGGAACACATAGAAAATAGGGACTCACCATAGGTGTTGTGGAAAGGGCACACTATATAGTAGCTTCTTGTTGTCTTTGCACTTCCAGGTGTAGCTCTCCTTATCACTTGCAGGAATGGCACCTTATAGACACTAGCATTAGGAAGCAATTGTTTCTACCTCAAATTTCGCTTTTCAGACTAAAAAGAAAGAAACTAAAAGAAAGTAATGGACAAGGCTTGGAAGTACTTGGACTAAAGATTGCGCACCGTAAATCCAGACGTTTGTGAGCACTCCTCTTTGGCTGTGGAGGAATGACACCTGCAAGGAAAAAGAAAACTAGGACAAGAAAAATGTTAGACAGATAGGCAGTGGGTTGCCAAGCAAAAGGCTTGTTCCTAGAAGTGTAAAAACTTCCTTAAGGGAGGTCAACCCACTGTTTTGATGAAATAAGTGACTGATAAAAGACAGAATGCCAGAATACAGAAATGACAAAGAAAGTAGAAAGGAAAGAAGAAAACAAAATGATTACCTGAAAGAGCTGTTAGGCTGAAGACAGTCGCCGAGGTCGGAAATGTCGCCGGCGTCGGTTATCTTATCTACCGGCGTCGGCTATCCTGCCGACGTCGGTTGGGGAAGTGACCGGCGTCGGTCGGGGTTGTGGCCTGTAGTCGGGTCTGGGTTGCTTGCTGGACTGTGGACGGGTCTGAGACTGAACGGGGACAAGTTTGGATGGATTGGGGAGTGGTCTGGTTTGGGTTGGGTACCTGTTGCAAGGTCTTTTTGGCAGAGGGGTGAGGAAGTTGAAAGAGACACAGAGGACAGGGAAGAGAAGGATTCACAGAGGATGGGGCCTGAGAAGGCTTTGCAGCCTCTCAAGGGGGAAGGACAGAGGGAGCAAAAGACAATAGAATATAGATGAATGAATAAAATGAAATAAAAAAACCCAGACTAGCTTACCTTTAGCTTGCTGAATGAAGAGAGAAGAAGATGTTGCTGGAGCCACAGAAGAGTTGCTGCAAGGAGAAGATGCTGATCCAGGGCCTTTTCACCTGTTGCTGCTATTGCACGAGGTCAAGACAGAGGCGAGATCAGAGCCAAAGCGTCAAGAGAATCCATTTTCGAGCTCAAGAGTCTAGGGGGTGCAACGGATGCAGAAAGGGATAATGAAGGCTGCCGACGCCGGCAGTTTTGCCGACGTCGGCCGAAAGGTCGCCAACGTCGGCGGTCACAGGATGGGCACAGAGGCTAAAAATAGCCTCTGCCCACTCTTGCACGCCGCTGAGCGAGGGGTCATGGGCAGAACGGTCACGAGGATGCCAAAATGGACGAGGGGGGATATAATGGTGAGATTTGGCCTAATAAATGCTAGGGGGAAGGTGGAGGGATTCAAGGGAGGATCCAAGGTGGCAAGGGTAGGGTGGAAAGGGGGGCTAATTTAATTAAAAATAGATGTTAATTTCTAATTAATAAGACCTAGGTGGGTTAGGGACCAAGGAGGACTAGGTGGGAGAAAGGGCCAAGGGGGAGAACCAAGGTGCAGACACGTTTGTGGTGTCTACATTTGCCCCTTTTTGTCTTGTTGGTTGTTCTAGATGAACTGCAAGACAAAACAGGAGTTGGTTGCCCTAGAAAAGGGATGAGGTGTTCCCCCCCTCAAAGCGATAGTCGAGAGAAGGGAACCGAAGATCGAGTGTCAATTTGACAGAGAAATGGATAGAAGAGAGTGAGTGAAAATGCTGCCATAGTCGAGATTGCACGTAGTCCACTTCACGAGAGGGTCAGGTCAAATTGTCGCATGGTCAAGGGTCAAAGAGTGCCAAAATTGAAGTAACCGGGTCCCAGCATTTAGTCGTCTGCTGATCGGGTCACTCAATCTAAGCTGAAGCTCCAAATGGTCATCGTGTCCCAGGTATCTAGGGCTCAGGAAGTGCTCCCAGAAACACGAAAAAGTCACAAGTAGTAGGGATCAACTGGCTCGTGATCCTATACTTGTGAAGGGTCAAAAAAAGGTCTGCGGACAATTCTGCTAACCAGCCATGGAATAGCATACACGCAAAAACAACCAAGGCAACATTGGCTTGGAAGTGGTCGAGGTCGAAGGAGATAGGCATGATCGTCAATGGTCATTGGTCAAGAGGATGGATAGACGAAAGGATGCGGCCGAGCTAACCTCAGAAGACCTCATGTCAACTGAGTGCTGCCTACATAGCCCTGGTGACAGGGCCTCAGGCCGATGTAGTTCTCCCTAAAAGGGAGGGAGGGTCAGAGGGATGGATTGGTCTTGGTCAAAGTCGATGATTGGTCTTGGTTAAAGGAAATGATTGGTCTTGGTCAAAAGAAATGATTGGTCTTGGTCAAAGTCGATGATTGGTCTTGGTCAAAGGAAATGATTGGTCTTGGTCAAAGGAAATGATTGGTCTTGGTCAAAGGTCTATGATTGGTCTTGGTCAAAGGAAATGATTGGTCTTGGTCAAAGTTGATGAAGTTGGGTGTGATAAGAGTCAAAGAAGAGAAGGTTTGTCCATCATAGAGATGAACAAACGGGGGTGGTCGAGCTAACCTCAGAAGATGTGCTATCTGAGTGCTGCCTACATAGCCCTGGTCGTAGGGCCTCAGACCAATGTAGTTCGGACAAATTGAGAAGATTGGTCGATGATGAGATTGGATGTGGTCAAAGTTGTCGATAGACTAGTCGTGGTCAAGGTCAAGGTCGCAAAAGAGAAGGTTTGTCCATCAAAGAGACGAACAAACGGGGGTGGTCGAGCTAACCTCAGAAGATGTGTTATCTGAGTGCTGCCTACATAGCCCTGGTCGTAGGGCCTCAGACCAATGTAGTTCAGACTGTGAGGGTCAAAATGGTCGATGATTGGATGTGGTCAAGCGTCGAAATGATGAGGATAAAAAGATGAGGATAAAAGGATACTATAGATGGTGTCTTCTGTAGAAGTGGTCGAGAGTCTTTCATCCCTAACAAGTTTCCATAGTCACGATGGATGTATGCTAGAAATGAATAGAAGGTCTATTTATGCTTCAACAAGTATTGGTTTATGCTTAACATAAATTGGGTCTGGTCGGTAGTTTCCATGTGTATTGGTGTCCATAGAAACTATGCGAAAAGGACAAGGATGATGCCTGATGTCATGTTGGAAATGTCGAGGCTGGTTTGAAAAAAAATGTTGAAGTTGGCTGGGTTTAAGGATGAGTCGACAATTGACGTGGCCAAAGCGTGACCAAAGGTGTAGAGAAAAGGTGAAAGGCAAATTGCTCTTTCATTGACAAGGACCAGAAAGGAAGCATAGATAGGGGTTATTAGAACAAAAGCCCCGTTCGTGCATTGCATCATTGACTAGTGTTGAGTTAGAACGGTAATCGAATCACTTTGACATTAAAGAGAGCTCGAAGTCCCTTGAGCCGGTGATAGGAGGAGGATAGGGTAACCCAGTTTAAGAGCAGGAATAACCTTGCCCCTTTTGTAGGAGACCCTGAGACAACTACAAGCCAATGTCCGTGACTCGTTTTTTCTTTTTTTTTTTTTTTTGAGTCAGGCTGATCGATGCGGGAAGCCTGCATAGAGATGTCACTTGATGTAATGGTCATGTTGCGAAGCTGATCGATGCGGGAAGCTTCTAAGAAAAGTGTTGTTTATTGCCAGAGTAGTCATAGCCATCCTTCGAGGGAGTGGTCTATATCTTTGCTTAATAATGTTTGAAAAGTTGGCCTAGCTATCCTTCAAGGGATCAGTCTAGTAATACAGAAATGATAGTACAACTGTCCTTCGAGGGAGCAGTCTGTCTTTTTGATTTGACTTGACTTAGTGACCATGGATATGTTTTGACATCTTGATTTGGATTTATTGATAGGAATGAGAGTCACGGACAAGACTGTAGAAGCTCAAGGACGGCCCTTTTTATTAGGACAAAGCATCACTGCATCCTAAAAGGGTTGTAGAGGACTTGTTAAAGGGGAGTAGGGTTGAAAGGGATGAGGATTAAGAGGATGAGGATTGCTCAAGGGACGAGCTCAAGTTACGTGTCAAGTAGACGAGTACTCGACTAACAGAAGAAAGGTCGAAGATGCAACGCATTAAGAGGCTCAGGTTCTGGCCGTCCGTCGAGGGAAGATAGACGATAAGTCCCTGACCCATACTTGTGTGTGATGATAAAAGGTCCAAGCCAATTGGGGGCGAATTTACCTCGTTTACTTTGCTCCATATTGGTCACGTGCTGATTCTCTTTGAGGACGAGGTCTCCGATGTTAAAATCTCGTTCTCACAGATTTTTGTTGTAGGCCCGCTTTATGCGACTTTGGTAGACATGGAGATGATTAAGGGCAGCAAGACGACGCTCATCGAGTAACTCAAGTTGAGCTAAGCGATCTTGACGAAAGTCATCGTTGGAGAGAATGTCATGCAGGGAGATGCAGAGAGACGGGATCTGTACCTCGAGAGGTAAGACAGCCTCTATTCTGTACACGAGAGAAAAGGGGGTAGCACCCGTAGAGGTTCGGATGCTAGTGCGGTAGGCCCACAAAGCGAAGGGGATATGAACATGCCAATCCCTTCCTGTATCGTCGACCACCTTCATGAGAATTTTGGTGAGAATTTTGTTGGAAGCCTCGGCCTGCCCATTTGCTTGTGGGTAGTAAGGCGAAGAAAAGCTGAGTTTGATGCCAAATGAGTCGCATAGTTTTTGGACAGTCTTGTTTTTGAAGGACTTGCCGTTGTCGGTGATGATTTTGTGAGGGACACCGAAATGACAGATGATGTGGCTACTGATGAAGTCGATAATTTTGTCGGCTTTTGTGGAGACGAGAGGAATGGCTTCCACCCACTTGGTGAAATACTCAGTGGCAGTGATGATGGACTGATGATGAAGAGACGAGTGAGGGTTGATCTCACCGATGAGATCCAAGCCCCACTGAGAGAAAGGCCAAAAATCCTGAGCGACTTGCAAGGCGTGACTGGGGAGATGAAGCAGGTTAGAGTGCTGCTGACACTTGATGCAACGCCGAACATAATCGCTACAATCTTGATGAAGGGTGGGCCAATAATAACCCAGGCGAAGGAGGCACTTGGCAACCGAGTTTCCACTAAAGTGTCCACCATAAATCCCGTCGTGGACTTGCTTTATGGCTTGAGGAGCTTCAGTGGAGGTTAGATAGCGAAGAAGGAGGCCGTCGAAGCCTCGTTTATAGAGAAGGCCCCCTAGCATGGTATAGCGAGCTGTGCGCTTGATGAAAGCTCATCGCGCATTGCTAGAGAGGTTGGGAGGAGTGACAGAAAGAGACAAGTAGTCCACAAGTTGCTTATACCAG
This sequence comes from Torreya grandis, assembly GCA_037957365.1. Taxonomy (NCBI): domain Eukaryota; kingdom Viridiplantae; phylum Streptophyta; class Pinopsida; order Cupressales; family Taxaceae; genus Torreya; species Torreya grandis. The sequence goes on from JARHVA010004120.1 coordinate 913,216, forward strand.
TCATCTTGTGGGCTAGAATTGACAGTATTGATATGGTCGATGTGAGGAGAGATGTATGAAGGCAAGGGTATGCGATGCACTGTGACAAAAAGGTGGGATGATGATGATAAAGACGGGATATGCGAAGCAAGAGAAGCCATGGTGTCGGCAAACTTGTTTGTAGAGCGTGGAACAGTCTGTAAGAGGTAATGGTCGAAAGATGCCAAAAGAGTGTCAGCACGATTCTTATATCTCTGTAAAACTTTGTTTTTATAGAGATATAAACCGTTAACTTGATTAACGATGAGCTGCGAGTTGCCGAAGATGTTGATAGACTTGATGTGGAGAGAAAGGGCAGTCTGAAGTCCCAAAATTAAGGCCTCGTATTCGGCCATATTATTGGTACAATCGAAGTCAAGCTTGAAAGATAGAGGCAAGGGCTCCCCGTCGAGTGGGATGAGGATGACCCCCGCACCCCCACCGAGTTGACATTTGGAACCGTCAAAGAACATAGTCATCTAGTAGACGGTGTCATCGGTGGAAAGTGTGGCGATAGACTCGTCAGGGAACTCACAGTGTGAAGGTCGGTTGTCGGGAAGAGGGGCATCTGCCAGTTGGTCAGCAATGGTTTGCCCCTTGATAGATTTCTGTTGGATGAATTTGAAGTCAAACTCAGCAAGCAGCATGAGCCACCGAGCCATACATTGATTCTGGTATGGCTTGGAGTGCATGTACTTGAGAGGGTCGGTGTGAGTGACGACAAAGGTTTTGTGGTTGAGAAGATAGTGGCAGAGCTTGGTAGCGGAAAAGACTAATGCCAAACAGAGTTTCTCGGTATGAGTATACCGAGTTTCATAGTCGACCAGTGTTCGGCTGATGTAGTAAACTGCTTGCTCGCGATGATGCTCGTCTCGGTGCGCGATCATGGCACCTAACGAATGGTTGGTAGCAGAGATATAAAGGTAGAAGGGTTGGTCATCCTTAGGTGGAATGAGGACTGGTGGGGAGACCAAATAGCCTTTGAGGGCCTCAAAAGCCTCTTGACAGTTCTCATCCCACTTAAAGGAGACGTCCTTCTTAAGGAGGTGATGAAAAGGTTGGCAGCGGTCTGAAAGTTGTGAGATGAAACGGCGAATGGACTGGAGCTTCCCTTGTAGACTGCGAAGCTGCTTGAGATTGGTCGGGGGCGGCATTTCGAGAATAGCGCAGATCTTGGCGGGATCTATCTCGATACCATGGAAAGAAACGATGAAGCCGAGAAGTTTGCCTGAGAGGACCCCAAAGACACACTTCTTGGGGTTGAGGTGGACATTGTATTGAAGGAGACGAGAGAAGATGATTGTGAGAATGGTCAAGTGGTCGCGGCGGAGCTTGGACTTGCTGAGAAGGTCATCCACATAGTCCTCCATGATTTTGTGGAGGAGATCATGGAAAATGTAAGTCATGGCATGCTGATAAGTGGCACCAGCATTTTTTAGGCCGAAAGGCATGACTCGATAGCAGAAAGTCCCCCATGGGGTGATAAAGGTAGTCTTGTGCTGGTCTTCCGGTGCGATCAGGATTTGATTGTATCTTGAAAACCCATCCATGAGAGATAGCATCTCATGGCCAGCCGTGAGATCAACAAGCTGGTCGATGTTAGGAAGAGGAAAGTTGTCTTTGGGACAGGCTAGGTTAAGGTCGCGATAGTCCGTGCAGATCCGAATCCCCCCAGTTGCTTTAGTAACTGGGACGATATTAGAGACCCACTGTGGATAATCGATGGGTTGGATGAAGGAGACAGAAAGAAGGCGCTGAAGCTCCTCCTTGACAAGAAGCGCAACGCGAGGATGCATCTCTCGAAGCTTCTGCCTAACAGGCTTAGCCTCTGGTTTGGTGACAATGTTATGGGTAGCAATGGTAGGGTCGATGCCAGGCATGTCGCTGTAAGTCCAGGCAAAGGCCTTGCTATGGTTGGAAAGGAACTGGGCATAGTCAAGCTACTCCTGAGTGTCTAAAGATTGGCCAATCTTTAAGACGTGAGGAACATCAGAAGAAGAAGGGAGGTTGATGTCAATGGTGGATTCATTTAACATAACCTGGGTCTCGGAAGGGAGGAAACGCTGGATGAAAGATTCATCGGCACCCATGTAGGAAAGGATGGCGTCATCGTCAACGCAGTGGACAGTGTGAATGGTTGCCGACTCATCCTCTACCATGCTAGGAAAGATGAGAGGGAGAGACCTGGGCACCCCATTGAGCTGATAGGTCAGGGGTTCCAGGCGGATGGTGTTTATGGAAAAAAAAAAAAAAAAAAAAAAAAAACTAGGAGGGATGGAAACCACCGACTCCGTAGGTGACGAAGGAGAAATGGGCGAGTCTAAAAGAGATTGGTCAATGGTTGGTTTGGGACAAAGGTCGAAAGGAGCCTGAGTGGGGTCATGATATCCCAGGCCATACCGTTTCTTGGCATCGTGATCATTGAGCGGCTCGATGGGCTGATGGGAGCCCTGCTCATAACGTCCAAAACCAAAACCCTTCTATGCACACCTGTGAAGGTAAGTGTGTGCAAAGGCGGGGTTGCCAAGAAACGAGAAATTAGATGTGAAAGGTCGAGGTGAAGAAAGAGAAGTGCCGTAGGTAGGGGCTTGATTAAGCCCCCCATAGACAAAGTTGGTTTGGAAGTGAGGAGGACCATAAGGTAAGACCGTCCCGATTCGAGGGTCGTAATTAGGACTGAGGTGAAAGCGTCCATACTCTTGTGGAGTTTGGAACATGTCGAGGGTCAACAAGCGGTATTCCCCAAGTGATAGTCGTTGGAAGATGTCTTCCATGGGGTCCTTAGTCGGCGCTTGAAGAGGAGGGGTGAGGGCAACCGCCGATTGCGAATTGGTCGAAGCTTCCGCAGATGGAGGCGGTGCCAGAGTGGACGGCTTGATGGGAATGAGGATGTCGTTGGGACGATAGGTGGTGTTACAAGTCTTGAAGGGTGAAGGGTCAGCGGGAATGGTGTGGACTTGCCCGTCATGCTCAAACTTCACACAACGGTGCAGGGTGGAGGGGATACAGGCCATGGCACGGATCCAAGGTCGGCCCAGTAAAAGGTTGTATTGAAACTCTCCTTCGATGATATAGAAGAGCTCCGAGACAGTGCGTGGGCCTACGCAAATGTGGAGGATGACTGTGCCAATGGTCATGGCGGTGGTGTCGTTGAAAGAGCGTAAGATCATGTCAGTTTTGGAGACGCAGTTCTTGGGAAGAGCCAGCTGATCAAAGGTGTGGGTAGAGATTATGTTGATGCTAGTGCCGCCATCGATCATAACGTGTTTCATGCGCGTTCGATCGACATAGGTAGTGATGAAGAGGGCGGCGTCCTGATCTTCCGTGTTAGATGTGGGAATCTCAGAATCGCTGAATGTGATGGAGCTGATAGGAGATAAAGAATGGATGAGGGCAGTGAGTGGTTGGGGGTCCTCGGGTTGGACCTCCGCTGCCTGCAAGGCTTGGATAAGGGCTTGACGGTGCTGAGGTGAAGTTTGGATAAGGTCGTAAAGAGACATCTTCACTGGTGTCTGGTGAAGCTGCTTCAGCATGGAGTTGTGAATTGGTCCAGAAGAGGAAGATGAAGAAGGTTGGGACGCGCCAAGGATAGAAATTTTAGGCTTGGGCGCAAGGGGTGGCTTGACGAAGGGATAGGTCCAAGGAATGGCAGCTTTTGCTTTGGCCTTGTCCTGCTGCGACCTAGTGGTTATACGGATGGCATTGATTTCGAAAATGGGAGGCGAAGAAGGGGTCATGTTTTGCTGGTGAGATGTTGACGTGTTTGAAGAAGTTGGACAAGAAGGAGTCGGGGTCTGGTCAAGAGTGTCCTCAAGGAGAAGAGTGTCCTTCTCCATATGGCGGCGGATGACGGCCTTGAGGGCACAGCAAGTATCGGTGTCGTGTCCTGGTGTACGATGATATAAGCAAATTTTCATATCGTCGAACCAGGAGGGCTTGGACCCGAGAGGTTGGAAAGGCTTGATGGGCGGAAGGGTTATGTCGGAAGTCTGGAGAAGTCAGTGCAATATTGACGAGTATGAGCCCAATAGAGGGTCCGTGCTATTTGATATGCGCGAGGTTGGTGACTTTTGCTTAGGCGAGGTTAGAAGAGGTTTTCGTACCACCTTATGGGTTGATGGCGCGGTGACAGATGGAGATGGTTCTGGCCTGGTGATTGAGAACGCCTTTTTAGGAGAGGGACGACTGGAGATAGGCAGAGGAAGCAAAGGAGGCAATGAGTTTTGGTTGAAGGTCAGAGTGGGAAGGATGCTAGCCAAGGTCGAAGGATGGGGGCCCAAAATAGATGGCAACGGTGATGGAGAAGGAGGCGTTCATTTCTGTGGTCTAGCAGTCTTTTTTGACTTGGTTGGAAGAGTACTGCTGGTCGAGGTCTGGCCTAGGTCCACCTTCACTTGCGAGTGAGTGAGGGTGGAGACAGGATGAACGCCAAATGACTTGATGGGTTTGGACGAGATAGATGTAGGCTTTGGTTTGGACGGGTTTGGTTGAGGTTTGAGGGTCTGGTCTTTGTCAAGAGTCTGACGAGATTCCGCCTTGGGAGGATTAGCGGCATGTGATGAGAGGGCGCGGGTATGTTGAAGGGCTTTAAGACGCTCCCACAACACCTGAGGCGTCACTTTTCGCAGAGGGAGAAGTTCAATCTTCTCCACTAATCGGGAAAATGGCTGAGAGGAAGATGTTGATGGTTGCGAGGTTGAAGACGAGACGGGTGTAGTGGTCTTAGACGCAGGGTATGGTGAAGTCATGACAGATTTAGATAAGGATGAAGGAGGGACAGGTTCTTCCCTGGGTGGAGAAGAAACTGGGGAGCGAGGCTCCTCCAGCGGGGAAAGGGCAGGGATGACGGGGCCCTCCACTTGCAGCTGAGGAGTAAGAAGGGTCGGGTCCTCCATAGGCAATAGAATGGGGGATGGCGAGACCGGAGGTGCAGGTAAGGCCGAGGCATCCTCCAAGATGAGAGAGGTCAATGGAGAACTAGCCGGGGAGAGAGGTTCATCCACATGTGATGGACTGATTGATGGACTAACCTCAAGAGGTTGATTGGGGATGAAAGGGGAGACCGTATTGACTGTTCGGACGTTGTGCTCATGATTGTCATCAATTAAGGTCTGGACGTTGTTTCGAGTTGGCGGATGATTGGGGAAAGGTTGTTTGAAGATGTCGATGGCCTGATTAGGGGGTGCATTTGGATTGTCTAAGATGAGATCCCCCTTTTCGAGCATGTCTTGTATTATGTTCTTAAAGGTTTTGCAGTTCTCCGTGTCATGGCCCTTAACACGGTGGAAGCTGCAGAAGTCATGCTCCCTATACCACGCGGGGATGGCGTGTGAGGGATCGAATTGCGGTGGAGGTCGGGCTTGAGGGAGATTGAGGGCCCCCTGTTTAAGAAGCTTTTCCAACACAGACGCATATGATTCTCCGAGAGGAGTATATCGTCGCTGCATGTATCTTTGCTGGAATTGCCGAGTAGCGCTCTGAGATGTAGAGGGCTCAGGCTGATTGGTCGAAGAAGATGAAGGTCTGACAAGCACGGCATTAGCTAAAGCCTTGGATTTAGAATTGGATGATGATGGCTTGGCAGAGGAAGAGTCATTGGCCTTAGAGCTGGGATTCTTACTCCGCAACTTGACTTTGTTCTCCTCGATGGCACGCAACTCTAGTTTGCGGGCCATCGTGAAGGCCTCGTCAAAAGTGCGAAAGGTTTGAACCCTCAGGGTGGAAGAGATATGTCGGGCACAGGCTTGAGAAAAGAGTTCAATAAGCTCAGCCTGGGGTAAGGAAAAGGAGAGTTGGTTGATAAGGCCTCTCCATCGAGCAACGAAGTCGGCTATGGACTCATCCTCGAATTGCCGAATAGAATAGAGGTCCGTGATTGAGACTTTCTTGGTTATGTTGATGGAAAAGTGATTGAGGAATAGCTGAGCCAATTGCGTGAATGAGAAGAGAGAATGGCTAGGAAGGGAGCTGTACCAGTCAAGTGCAGCACCCGAGAGAGACATAGGAAAGGTGTGTAAAAGTAACGCATCGTCATGGCCAATGAGGTAGCAGGCGTGTCTGAATGCCCGCAAGTGTTGTTGGGGGTCTTCCTTGTTTTGAAAGCGAGAAAACTTCGGAAGCTCCCACTGGCTAGGATATGGTCTGATTGGGACGGAAGGATGAATGGGCTCGTTACAGATCTACTCGTATGAAAGAGTGTTGCGCGAGCTAGAAATAGAGGTCTCAAGACTGGTCATCTTGTCCATCAGCATCTTGATGATGTCTGCCGACGGATTGACGGGTTGCGCGCCCCCTAAGTTGTAGGGCGCTTGGAAGAGGTTAGAGGAGGCGAGCGACATAGTCAGTTGTAGAATGTACGGATGACTAATCGCAGGGGCAGAGGTGGATGCTAAAGGTGGTTGGTTAGAAGACATAGCTGGGCCCGTTGTTGCCACGAGAGGTTGGACTATGGTAACGGGGGCCAAGGGGTAAGAAGCCACCCTGGTGTTGATAGGGGCCAGGGTAGGCAGGATAGAGACAACAAGGTTTTGAAATGGAGTGGATAGCGGTTGAGCGGGTTGAGGTTGACAAGAGGCCGGAACCCCGGTGGAAGTGGGCCCAATGATAGAGGGAGAGGCCACACCTGGGGGATTGGTCAAAGTCTGGTCAGTGGTCAAAGCGATGGCTTGGGTGTCCGAAGGTTGAACTACGAATGCTGTCGATACAGCCGTAGTCGCAACAAGGGAGGTTGGCATTCTATAGATTGGATTGCCCAAGGAGTCTCGCGTTCGGCTATGCGCGAGATAATGTTGCAAGGCCTTGACGTTGAGGTCCAAGAATCGTTCGAAGTCTTGGTCCCCTTCTTGGACAATGGGAGTCTGCGGCGGGGTTGGACGAATGGGAGTTCTTTCGGTCTCCGAGTTGAACTCCATTGTAGGCTTGGTCACGGATGGGGTGGACGGAAGTGGTTGACAGCTAGCGTGGTTGACAAGAGCTTTGGCTTGGCTACGAGTCAAAACCATGCAAGGCAAAGAAGGTTCAGGTCTCAGGAACTGTGTTGCTCAGTTCCAGAAAACCAGGATGGAGTCTTTGACAGAGAAAAGACAGGCTTTAGGTTGCTGGTTTTGAAAAAAAAAGGATAGTGACAGAGACCGACGTCGGTTGAAAAACTGATGTCGGTAGGAAATGAGGCCGGCGTCGGTCAGATAACCGATGCCAGTAACAGATGGAGCCAACGTCGGTATCAGAACCGATGCCGGTGACAGGGGAAGGCCGATGTCGGTGGCAGAACCGATGTCGGTCACTGTGTTTTCCAGAGAGCCAAAAGGTTCTTGGAAAAACAAAGAAGAAAGCGTCCTCACACACTCAAACAAACAGATGAGAAGAGGAAAACAGAGAAAGACAGACAAGCCTAAGCGATAAATCCTAGGAATTAACCTTAGAAACTTGTGGCTTATGCCTTAGATGAATGTTTGAGGGGATTGGCTAAAAAACGGGTCCTAGAAGAAGGCAGTCTAAAGATGGTTTCGGGTGTTGTTTTAGGTGCTCAAAGATCTGTGTTAGGGTCTGGTACGTGGCCTAGTGCTAAGGAGCAAGCTCCCCTCACTTCACGATTCCAGTGGTTAGCTGGTCTTGCTTAGCCAAGATATACCTCGCCTAGAGTTTATCCTCCGCCAGAGAACGGAGTGGGCTTCCCCCTTGGTGATGAAATCCAAGTAGGGTCACCGGGACGGGTAAGGTATCCGCTGGGGGATGAAATCCCAGTCGGGCCTTGTCTCAGGTATGTTTTATGTGTGTTTTAGTGCATGTGATTCGGTAGTGTAACATCAAGTGTCTACGGTTCATTCAATATGCGCCTAAGTTACTAGATGTGGACTAATGCAAGCACAAGCAAAAATGAAAGTGCAATATGTTTTAATGCCCAAGTCGAAATGTGATGTTGTTATGAAGACAAGATGGAGAAAGGGATGAGAGTATGATATTTAGACTAGTCTAGAATGCAAGGAAGAAAGGAAAGAAGGATTCGTTTTAGTCCTGCTTATAGTGTCATTTGGAATAGAAGAAAGAGACAAGAAGAAAGGAGCCTAAATGCACCTAAATGAATGAAAAAGAAAAAGGAACCCAGGAGGAACCTAGGGTCCCACCGGGCGTGCCAGAGATGTTTCTACCTCAAATTTCGCTTTTCAGACTAAAAAGAAAGAAACTAAAAGAAAGTAATGGACAAGGCTTGGAAGTACCTGGACTAAAGATTGCGCACCGTAAATCCAGATGTTTGTGAGCACTCCTCTTTGGCTGTGGAGGAATGACACCTGCAAGGAAAAAGAAAACTACGACAAGAAAAATGTTAGACAGATAGGCAGTGGGTTGCCAAGCAAAAGGCTTGTTCCCAGAAGTGTAAAAACTTCCTTAAGGGAGGTCAACCCACTGTTTTGATGAAATAAGTGACTGATAAAAGACAGAATGCCAGAATACAGAAATGACAAAGAAAGTAGAAAGGAAAGAAGAAAACAAAATGATTACCTGAAAGAGCTGTTGGGCTGAAGACAGTCGCCGAGGTCGGAAATGTCACCGGCGTCGGTTATCTTATCTGCCGGCGTCGGCTATCCTGCCGACGTCGGTTGGGGAAGTGACTGGCGTCGGTCGGGGTTGTGGCCTGTAGTCGGGTCTGGGTTGCTTGCTGGACTGTGGACGGGTCTGAGACTGAACGGGGACAAGTTTGGATGGATTGGGGAGTGGTCTGGTTCGGGTTGGGTACCTGTTGCAAGGTCTTTTTGGCAGAGGGGTGAGGAAGTTGAAAGAGACACAGAGGACAGGGAAGAGAAGGATTCACAGAGGATGGGGCCTGAGAAGGCTTTGCAGCCTCTCAAGGGGGAAGGACAGAGGGAGCAAAAGACAATAGAATATAGATGAATGAATAAAATGAAATAAAAAAACCCAGACTAGCTTACCTTTAGCTTGCTGAATGAAGAGAGAAGAAGATGTTGCTGGAGCCACAGAAGAGTTGCTGCAAGGAGAAGATGCTGATCCAGGGCCTTTTCACCTATTGCTGCTATTGCACGAGGTCAAGACAGAGGCGAGATCAGAGCCAAAGTGTCAAGAGAATCCGTTTTCGAGCTCAAGAGTCTAGGGGGTGCAACGGATGCAGAAAGGGATAATGAAGGCTGCCGACACTGGCAGTTTCGCCGACGTCGGCCGAAGGGTCGCCGACGTCGGTGGTCGCAGGATGGGCACAGAGGCTAAAAATAGCCTCTGCCCACTCTTGCACGCCGCCGAGCGAGGGGTCATGGGCAGAACGGTCACGAGGATGCCAAAATGGACGAGGGGGGATATAATGGTGAGATTTGGCCTAATAAATGCTAGGGGGAAGGTGGAGGGATTCAAGGGAGGATCCAAGGTGGCAAGGGTAGGGTGGAAAGGGGGCCTAATTTAATTAAAAATAGATGTTAATTTCTAATTAATAAGACCTAGGTGGGTTAGGGACCAAGGAAGACTAGGTGGGAGAAAGGGCCAAGGGGGAGAACCAAGGTGCAGACACATTTGCGGTGTCTACAGCAATGACTAAACACAAAACTAACACTCAAACACACACAGAGATATCTAACTAGAATAGAGGTAAAAAATGCGTTTATTGATTTTAGGTGAAAATTTGCCAAGGCTTCACCTTACAAAATGTGAAAGATCCTTTTCCAAATGAGAATTCTGTAATATATAGATGAATGAAGGAGGCCTTTTGGTGCCCTTTTTACAAATGACCTATGTGCATTTTGATCATTGGGAAGAACAAGCCGCTTAAACATCATATAAGAAATTATGGGCCACGCCATTTGTCTACTTACAAGACCACTTCTTCAAGGTGATTATGTGGCTTGTCTGCTCATTAATGCAAAATGAAGAAAAATGGGTTGCACCATTAGCCATTTGTACCTCCTAATGATCAATTTGCAGACACTATATCACCTACTGGAGTAAATTCTTGAATTGGCACCTTCTTTCGCCACTTGGACTATCTGCCTATTCCTACACTTGGCACTTTTCTCTCTTTGTTCTCTAGGCTCTTTGTTGGCACTCAAATGACTAATTCTCTATCATAAAAATAATTTTCATGGACTCGTCACCATTTGAAAAACAATGGCTAATCTATCTTCTTAAAGTTGATTGCTTTTGGGACGTCACCGTCCTTGGCAAATTCCTTCAGGCCTTTTCCTTTGACTCGCCCTTTGTTTTGGACCCTCTCAATGGGGAAGTATCCCTTCAAGTCTAGAGAAATACCCTTCATTTGGTAGCTAGGATCCCCTGGTAAGGGTACCTGCCCTTCAGGGTCCTTTGGTGGCCTTTGTCTCTTCGGCCTCTTTTGCGGGCTTTTTTGCAGACAATTTTCTCGTGGATAAAAAATATGTGAGAATTGTCTTAGCCATTTTGATTTCTTTGGAAATTTCCCCAGGTTCTTTTGAACTCACATCTTTCTGAATTCCTTAGATCAAAAAGTCTAAAGGAATTATTCCTTTGCCTTAACAAAATTTTGAAGGAACTTACCCTTGTGGCTTTCTTTGGATTCTTTGAAGTGCTCCCTGCCCTCTGTAAGGGATTTTAAACCTGGAACTACCCTTCGCAAGGGTGCTTGTCCTTTAGGAGGCTTGAACTTTCATTTGAACTGCTCCTTTGAACTAACTATTGAACAATTGATTGAACCAATTCAATGGTTCAAATAGTTGTTGAACCAAGACATCAAACCATTTGATTGAACCTACTGATGAACTTTAACATTGAACCAAAAATGCTGAACCAACACATTGAACCAAGCTGATGAACCAACTGAGTGAACCAAGTGATTAAACCATCCAATTGAACTAAAACATTGAACCAAGGCATTGAACCAAGCTGATGAACCATTTGATTGAACCAAAGTGATAAACTTTGCCGATTGAACCAAGGCTTTGAACCGAAGCAATGAACTTGCCAATTGAACCAAGGCATTAAACCAAGGCATTGAACCAGTTCAATGGTTCAATGGTTCAAATATGTTAACCTTTCTTGTGAATTTTTGACATGATTCTGAAGAAGCTTTGCAAAACCTTACACTCTTTGGACTGGTTCTTCATGTGACAAAGGACTCGCCTACAGAGTTCATAGAAAAATCTTCTTTGTAAAATCCATAGAAACTTCACCTGCAGAGTCTATAGAGAAAGACTTGCAGAGTCCATATAAATTTCTAGACTTGTGCAAAATCAAAAAATGAATTGGCCCAGAATAATAGGGGAAGAAGGGGACTGATTTTTGGCTTGTTGGACCAAAAATGGTCAACAAATTAGTGACTCCCAGGGGAAGCATGCCTACTATGCTTAAAAGCTAGTTGCCTCAAAATCCATTGGGCACGAAGTCAGAATGTAACTTAAAGATCAGAAATAGCCCTGATAGATTCAAGAACCAATCATGAAGATTTACTCCAAAAGGAAATGAAAACACACAAAACTAAGAAAACTACTAACATGTGAAAAAAGGCACTTAGGGAAAGTAGGAAAAAAGTAAGGGGAATATATACATGATGGAAAAGGGGCTCAGTGGTAATGCTTAAGATGTATCTCGTTAACTGGGATATATAGCTCTTCACCATCCAACCTAGAGAGTTAGAATGCATTATGTTGCTTACACTGAGTGATTACGTATGGGCCACTCCATAAGGTGTCAAAATTCACATGTTTTCTAGGCTTAGCTCGGTCCTCATCCCATTTTAATATAATGTCTCCTTTAGAGAAACCTTTTGATGAAGATTTCTTATCAAAGTGTCTCCTCATTTGCTGTTGGTGGCTGGTCATAGAAGCCATAGCCTAGTCTCTTGTCTCTTGGAGCTCCATCAGCTCGCATAACCTAACCTCCATGCTATTTCCCTCTTCTAATTATAGCTGGAGAGCAAGGTCCAAGGTTGGTAACTTGAGTGAAATGGGGAGCTTAGCTTCTCTTCCATAAATGAGCATGTATGGCGAGTTACCAATTGCCCTCTTTGGGTGACCCTATCTGCCCATAGGGCTATTTTCAACTTGGCATGCCAAGACCTCTGATTCTTCTCCATGGTTTGCTTGATGATCTTGATCAGGTCCTTATTTTTAGATTCAGCCAACCCATTCCCCTATGGGTAGTAATTGGATGAGGTGCTGAGATAGATACCATATCTCAGTGCCCATTCACTTGTTTTAGTTCCTAGAAAAGCTAATGCATTATCTAAGATTATGGTTGCTGGAACCCTAAACCTTGCCACCAGATCCTCATAAAAATCTAAGACTGCACTTTCATTGGCCTCTTTCAGAGAAATAACTTCTACCCATCTTGTGAAATAATCTATGGTAGTTAGGACCCATTTGTGTCTAGCGCTAGAGGGAGGATTAATCATCCATATGAAGTCAAGGAACCATTGCATGAATGGCTTCTCTACCTAAATAGGCTATAAAGGCATGGCATCTAACCATTTATTCCCATCAAAAGGTGCACACTTCTAGCACTTTCATACCCAGGCATGGGTGTCCCTGAAAAGAGTGGGTTAGAAGTAACCCACTCTCATTATTCTTGCCATTATAGCCCTAGGAGAAAAATGACCATCGACTGGCCCATCATGGAACTGAGACAGCACCCTGTCAGCCTGACTTGAGTCCAAACATCTTAAAAAGACTCCTAAGAGATCCCTTCTGAACAACACTCCATTAATTAGGGCATAAGGGAGACACTGGAGTCTGAAATACCTTCTCTTGGTCCTATCAAGTGAGTGTGGGCACTCACCAGTGAGAAGGAAATGCCTCATGTCTAATGTCCAATCCTTCATGATAGCTCATTCTTCCATTGTAGCTACATCATGGATTAGTAGACTATCCTCTTTCTGCTACTTAAAGTCTATAGTGAGGTATTCACATAGGCCTCTCCCTCTTACCAATTTGGTGATCTTGATATCTACATCATATTCCATCACCTTAGTGATCCACCCTGCTCTCTTCTCATTTAGGTCTCAGTTGATCAAGAAATCTTTGATGCCAGGATGTGGAACCATGAGGTGGATTCTGTTATTGGACATCATATGTTTGAATTTCTTTAGACTCTGTATAACTGCTAGGACTTGCTTTTCCACATATGTGTATCTGACTTCAAAACCTTCTAGGCTTTGGCTAAAAAATGCAATTGGTTACTCAAGGTTATCATCAATTGCTTGGGTAAGCATGGCGGAGATTACCTCTTCATTGCTAAAGGTGTAGAGGTTGAAATCTTTGGTGAAGTTAGGGTTGATCAAAGTAGGAGCCCAGGTTATGGCCTACTTGATTTCTTCAAAACTATCTTTTCTTTGTGATATCCATGTGAACTCATCACCCTTCCTCAGCATAGAGGTCAATGGCTTGACCATCTCCACAAAATTCAAGATAAATCTCTGTATGAAATTTATCTTTCTGAAGAAGCTTTGTAGGCCTTTCTTGTGCTTAGGTAAGGATAGCTCCAAGATAAAGTGAACTCTCTCTAGATCAATAGCCAAACCTTCCAAAGAAATAATGTGACCAAGGAGCTTCCCCTCATGGACAGTGAACATGCATTTCCTTAGATTGAGAGAGATACCAAACTCTCTACACCTCTCAAAGATTTTTCTGAGGTGTTTCATGTGTTGGCTCACTTCCTTAGAGAAAACTATCACATCATCAAGATATACCAGCACCATATTATTTATCAAGCCTTGAAAGGCCATGTCCATAGCTCCTTAGAAGGTGGCACTAGCATTAGATAGTCCAAAAGGCATTTTCCTATAAGCAAATGTTTCCCACTTGGTAGTGAAGGCTGTCTTATGCTGGTCACAGTCTTGCACCAAAATTTGGTTGTATCTTGAATACCCATCCAAGAGGGAAAAATGCTTGTTGCCTGTTACCATTTAAAGGATCTGATCCATGCTTAAGAGGGGATAATGGTATTTCAAAGAGACTCTATTGAGGTCTCTGAAATCAATGCACAACCTGATCTCCCCATTCTTTTTCTAAACAGGAACAAGGTTGGCTAGCCAAGAAGAGTGTGTGATTGGAAATATTATCTTGGACTCAATCAACTTAGTGAGCTCCTTCTGCATGAGAGGCTCAATCATTAGATTGACAGGCCTCTATTTTGGCTTGATTGGCCTAGCACCTTCTTCTATCTTGATGGTATTCTGGGCCAAACTTGGTTTGAAACCCTTCAAATCACTATACTCCCAAGCAAAGATATTAGAAAATTCTTGGCACAACAAGATGAAGGCCTACCTTTCATAGTCCATACACACTTTCCCAAGTGCAAGTAGCTTATCCTTGAATATTTCCACCTTCTCATGGTGCTTCTCCTTTGTTATGATGCATGCCTTGTTGTTTTTCAACTGGTCATCTCCATTGAAGATATTCTCTAGAGTGACCAAACCTTTGGGGAGTTTATTATTCTTAAACTAAACAATTTGGCTGCCATATTACTGTTACAACTTAACCTAGTTTTTAACAATGAGTTATGATTCTTCTTGAAAGAAAAGTGATATTTGTTGGTCGTTGTCAAAGACCTACCAGTTGGTGATGTTGTTAAGTATAGAGGGCCAGATCACTACCTTCAAGTAACGTGAGTTGTGGTCTCAGCCTATTTCCTGAGGGATATTAAACTGGGCACCAACTACTGCCAACCTATTTGCTTGCCTATTCCATTCTCTAGGAATGGAGGAAATATTGAAAGTAAAGAAATTTTACACTAAGTCCCATACCCTATGTTTGTAGGACTCCAGTAAAGAATTCTTTGTCAAATTTTGGCCTCTTACCTAATTGACAATCAGCTCGATGTCACCAAAAACTTGTAACTCTTCAATTCCTCCTTTCCTTGCCCACTCCAAACTATGGATGAGGGATTCATATTCTAAAACATTGCATGTGTAGGAAAATTGGAACTAGAAAGCTAAAAAATATCTCTCTTTTGAAGGAGAAACCAACACCGCTCCACCACCAGCTCCCAACTTACTTTTTGAACCATCGAAGAATAACTGCCATAGACCTGAGCTTTCTTGGCTGGATTTCATAAGATTTGGTACAAAAGTACCTTCTTCATGCATGCAATAAAATTTGAGGCCTACATCCTCTATGAATTTGTAAGTATCATGATCAAAGTTGTCACTTCCCCATTCATCTAAGAGTAGGTTTGCAACTCCTTCAAGGGCAGAGGATGGAGACTGCTCTACTTGGAACTCTTCTTGGTCAATGATGGCATAGCTGACATTTTTTGACTTGAGCGAGTAAGGTTCCAGATGATCTCAATGGAGTGGTTC
This sequence comes from Torreya grandis, assembly GCA_037957365.1. Taxonomy (NCBI): domain Eukaryota; kingdom Viridiplantae; phylum Streptophyta; class Pinopsida; order Cupressales; family Taxaceae; genus Torreya; species Torreya grandis. The sequence goes on from JARHVA010004120.1 coordinate 928,502, forward strand.
AGATTCAATCTTGACTTTAGTCCCATGGTTCTAAAAACTAGATAAGACCAATTCGCTACTAAGTAGCTTCCTATCTTGGATGTAAAATCCCTGTATAAGCAGATGGCAAAGTAAGGAGGGACATTTGCCACTACCACATCATGAGGAACTGAGAAAGTCAAGAAATCATGCAGCATCAAGCTCAAACCTCTTACCACCCTAACTATCTTTTCTGGGGTTCCATCTAGCTGCAAGACTCCCTTGGTCATTTCTTTATATTTCAAGCCCAGCTTATCAACTATGCATTTGGGCATCACCGAGGTGCTTGCTCCACTGTCAATGATGAAATTTTGCACCAATAAATCTCCTATGACCAAGGACACATAAAAAGGAGGAACCTTTTCTTATTTTTGGGCTTGACCTAAGGTGGAAGGCTATCCATTCATCATCAAAACATTATCAACTTTTGCTGGGACAACTTGTTCATCTAGCTCATGTAATTCCTTTTGCAACATGTCCTTTTGCCCTAGTATTGACAAAGAATCCCACAAGGATATTTTCATGTGCAACTTATTGATTTGGTCAACCACATTGACTCGAGGTTTACCTTCCTTCAAAAGTTCTTTAGAATTATTTATAGCTTGAGGTGCAAGCCAAGGAGCTAAAGGTACAACTGACGGTCTGAAACTTGGGACTTTTTGATTTGTGTGTGGTGAAGAAGGTGTTGCTGACATTTGGGTAATAGGCTAAACTTCTCCATTTCTCTCATTTTGAATCTTGTGTTGGTTGCAACACAGTCAGCCTAATTATCTACAGTACCCACATAATTAACTGAATAGAATTCACCTTCCATTCATGAGAGTAGAATCAGGCTGAGTTTGACTACTACTCATGCTAGGTTGCAATGGAGCCTCAAAACCTTAGGAGTGGGTGGCTACCTAATTTTATTGCACATTTGGGCAATAACCCATCATTTCATTTATATAAACAGCCTACTCCTGACCATATCCCATGGTTGAATAACTTGGTTGTTCTTGCACCAGATTATTTTGAACAGACACCATAACCTTAGAGGATGAAGGGGCGCTTGGGTTATAGCCTTGAAAGAGTCTGGTTTGAGTAACCTGACCCTTTCCTTGATTGTAATTTTGGAAATTGGGTCTAGGAGCTTGACCATACTGCTGGTATCCTTAGTTTGGTTGATTGCTTTGAGTTTGCTACCTTTTAAGAGCCACAAGTTCATTTGACATATTTTGTAATAGACTCTTAACTTTATGAAGTTCATTGGATGGAGTAGTAGCTAGCTTTTCTATACTAGGTAGAAGAGCTAAGGTGGGAGCAGTGGTCTATATTAGAGGTAACATTTCAGGGAAAAGTGGCATATGGGATCTAGGAGCTATCTTCCCAGCCTGCACTAAGCAATTTTTAGCTATTATAGCTATGTCATAGGTGGCAGGTAGCACATGTCCTCCCATGGATTGTATCATAATAGTGATATCACTGTTCAATCCTCTTAAGTAATATAGGAAAGCATAGCTAGGAGTAGGTCTTACCAGAATGGGGATTCTATCCCATGTCTTCTAAAATTGAGTGTTGAAATCTTGCATGTATTCATGTGGGGCTCTTTTCATGGTAGTCAGCTACTCAGCAAGTGAGAGGTGGTCACTCTTTTCTCTAAAATGGTCTATAAAGTGAGTGCCCAATTCATTCCAAGAACTGATTGAATTTACAGTCAAAGTCCCATACCAATCCAAAGCTTTGCCCTTTAGAGACAATGCCAGCAATCTGATTGAAATATTCTCCTCAGTGACATTGTGAATATTGTAGAGGTTAGCAATATTTTTGATGTGTTTGATAACTATGATGGACCCCTCTCCATTAAAGGGAGGCAAACTTTTGAGTACTGCTCCTAGAATTGGGTCATAGCACTAGAGATTCAAGGGGCTCTGACCACGAAAAGTCACAAAGGGTAGTGCCATATCTATGATGGGATGTAACTATGGCCTTGCTGTGTATGTGTTCTTTACAACAGGTTTGGGAAAGGGGTTTGCTGAATAAGGATGGGTCCTCTCAAACCTTATTCACTTTTCTAATTTCAAAGGCAACTCAATGAATTCGAAAGGAACACCCTTGGCAGCAAACTGTGTGCTGATTTTAGGCATAGGAGGTCAGACTAGTCTTTGATTAGAAAAATGAAGCTCTTACCAGTGGAGTCACTAGAAGCTGAAAATGATTGGTTTATTGTAACATGACTAGCATCAATCCTAAAACTTTACTAAGTGTAAAAAACTTTGTCCCACCGGGCATGCCAAAAACTATTGACATAGTGGATTGCACTTAGGGCAAGATGCCTAGCTCCTGCCTTCCACACGTCAAAATGGAAACTCCTCTCTCACTTGTGGGACTGGTGAAGCTGGAGGGGAGAGTCTCTAGGTAAGGGCTAGCTCCCTTTGATGCATTTGAGTTGTTCCAATAAGTGCTAATACATATATATATATATATATATATATATATATATATATATATATATATATATATAGATATATAATGGGGGGTGAAAAGGTAGAAGGATTACAAGAAGACAAAACCTACTCTAAAAGGTGTGATGCACTAAATGATTCAACCTACTCACACTCACACTTGAAACCATACAAACACATACATACACTTTAAACTAACAAAAGGACTAGGCTACAAGAATCTTAATGGGGAGGCTTTAAAGGAACACACACAAAATAGGGACTCACCATAGGTGCTATGGAAAGGGCACACTGTATAGTAGCTTCTTGTTGTCTCTGCACTTCCAAGTGCAACTCTCCTTGTCACCTGTAGGAATGGCACCTTATAGACACTAGGTGCATTAGTGTTAACCCTGTAAAAGCATTAGGAATCAATGACTAAACACAAAACTAACACTTAGACACACACAGAGATATCTAACTAGAATAGAGGTAAAAAATGTGTTTATTGATTTCAAGTGAAAATTTGCTCAGGCTTTGCCTTAAAAAATGTGAAAGATCATTTTCTAAATGAGAAGTCTACAATATATAGAGGATGGAAGGAGGCCTTTTGGCACCCTTTTTACAAATGACCCATGTGTGTTCTGATCATTGGGAAGAGCAAGCCCCTTAAACATCATATGAGAAATTATGGGCCATGTCATTTGTCTGCTTACAAGACCACTCCTTCAAGGAGATTACGTGGCTTGTCTGGTCATTAATGCAAAATGAAGAAAAATGGGTCACACTGTTAGCCATTTTCACATCTTAGTGATCAATTCATAGACAATGTATCACCTACTGGAGTAACTTCTTGAATCAATGCCTTCCTTCACCACTTAGACTATCTGCCTGTTCCTACACTTGGCACTTTTCTCTCTTTGTTCTCTGGGCTCTTTGTTGGCACTCAAAAAGCTACTTCTCTATCATAAAAATGATGTTTGTGGACCTGTTACCATTTTAAAAATAATGGCTAATCTATCTTCTTAATGTTGATGGCTTCTGGGACGTCACCGTCCTTGGAAAATTCCTTCAGGGCTTTTCCTTTGACTCGCCCTTTGTTTTGGACCCTCCTAGAGGGTAAGTCTCCCTTTGGGTCTGGAGAAATGCCCTTCATTTGGTAGCTAAGAGCCCCCCACAAGGGTACCTACCCTTTGGGGTCCTTTGGTGGCCTTTGTCTCTTCAGCCTCTTCTGTAGGCTTTTCTATGAATAATTTTCTCTTGGACAAAAAGTCTGTGAGAATTGTCTCAGCCATTTTGATTTCTTTGGATGTTTCCCTGGGTCCTTTTGAGCTCACAGCTTTCTAAATTCATTTAGGCTTTTTGTTTGAAGGAATTCCTTCAGACAAAATGTCTGAAGGAGTTCTGCCTTTACCTTAAATTTTTTTTTAAGGAACTTACCCTTACGGCTTTCTTTGGCTTCTTTGAAGTGCTCCCTACCCTTCGCAAGAGTTCTTAAAACTGGAACTACCCTTTACAAGGGCACTTGTCCTTTGAGAGGCTTGACCTTTTGTTTGAACCA